>CM073135.1:6212102-6534602 GCA_037039145.1 Fundulus diaphanus
CAAGTTTCTGAGGGATGATATTTCATCTCTCATCCTGGACGGTCTGGCTGATATCTCTAGCCTCCCTTCTGCTTCATCGACTCATCTTCTCTGTCTCCAGAGTGTCTGCTCTGTATTGCTTGTGACCCCCAGGGCTCAATCATGGGTTTACCTAACCAGAACTTCATTGTGGGTTCCTGTACCCCAAGCTCATGCCAGAGATCATGTTTTCCAAGCTCATTCCATGGATAAAGTCTCTTAAGCTCATGCCAGACATCACGATTCCCAGACTGAAGTTGGTCATTCTGCCTTCTGCCATACGTCTCCTGCTCCGTTCTCATCCAGGATGTTGTGAGCCTGCTGCTCTGCTGTGAAGCAACCAGCACACTCAATCTCATAAGATCACCACAAATAGCAGGAGAGCAACAGATTATACACAGCTTTTTGGTGTGTAGATGTCCAGCGTTTTCCATGTCTGATTACCAGTCATCCAGTTGTCTGGACATTCCTGCCTCGTGTAGCCCTTGCTGGATATCTACCAAAGTTTCTGTTTTCTTCACCATGACCTGGAGTGTACCACAACAACAAGCGGGGGGGGGGGGGGGGGGTTAATTGTCCCAGGACCATTAAAATACAGGCAGAAGTAATTTTTCAGAGAATATTTGTGTGAAACATATTTAATATTAGAGTAACTAAATATATATATATATATATTTCTGCATAAGGTATATGTAATATGTTTTCTTTAAATAAGGGGCCATTAAAACTCCCCCCACCCCAACATAAAATGGTTTGACCATTAGGACAATGGCTGGCTGCAACTTTGAAAGTTCGTTCCGCTGCAAACTAAGAATCACCGGTATGCAGAAAAGAAAAGAGCAAAAGTGAAGATGACACCAAAGGCTTGAGGGATTTTATGAGTAAATATTTTTTTTAAACTGAGGATCAGTCAGGAACAGGTCTAGGAACGGAATTGCAGAGGAATGATGCCCATCCAGAGCCTGGTAAGAAGCAATGCGTTTATCAATGTGATTTTAAAGTATATAGCATCCGCTGGCTAGTGTAAGGGGGGTGGGGACACCTTTACTTTTACGGAAATAATTGAGCTTAGCGCCAAATGAGCAGAAAGCAAAGAGATGGCAGGAGAGCCAGCTGAGGCGGGGAGCTTGGTGGACAGAGAGAAAGTAGGACAACGTCGCAACATGTGGCTTCGGGGGGGGGGGGGGGGGGGGTGGAAGGTTGGGAGAGACAGCATGTGTTTGCTTGGATTCTGTGTCACAACCCAGATTCAAGAAAGGTTAGTGGCTTCTATTCTGTGTGCATAATTAACCATTGTGTATCATACAACCACTAACCTGTCCACTGTCCTTTCAGTGGTTCCTGAGCATGTTCCAACCAGTTTCCAGTCTCTCTACACCTGTTGCTTATATAAATCTTTAAAACTGCTCTTTGTGTCTCGGCTGAATTATTGGGTCCTCCTTACAGCCCGAAAGCTGTTCTTAGGAGGCAGTTAATATTCAGCTTTGTTTATTTACAAGCATGCCACAATGTTTAAGATCAGGTTTGGATTTTTCACCTTGGGTTAAGTCAATGACAGCCCCCAGAAATGGGAGGCGATCCCCATCACCAGGATGGAGGAGAGCAGATCGAGCCACAAGCTGTGACCAGGGCCGAGCACTGCCCCAACATTGACAAACTCCAGCTCCGAAAACCCCTGAATACATCCATTCAGAGACGGTGGCAACACAATTTAAACGAGCCATCACACCAGAACCCACTCCGCAAACCCAGAAGTAAGGTGTCCCCCCGCCCCCCATACCCAGGTTGCACGGCATCCAGCCCAGACCCCGGCTAGATGGCCCACTCCTCCTTCAGGCCTCAAACGGAGAACATGGGTGTTAAAAGACACCAAGCCTGCCTCTGCCTGCTCAAATGTTGTGCGGTTGCATCTTGTTCCCAAGTGCATTTAAAACTGGGAGGGCTGAAGATGGGGGATCCCAACGCAACAGCCAAATTTAATTGAAGTTGTTCACACACACACACACACACACACACACATTTATTTTTTAGTTATTTAAAAACAGCCTCATTCTCTCCATAGTTCTCCAAAAAACTTTGCTTTATTCATGTACAACACTGGGCAGTTATTATTTTTGCATTGTACTATTTATCCAGTTTTCACATCATTTTTTACAAGAACTTTTATTGCCTTAATTGTTGCTGAGATATTAAACACAATAAATTAGTGTAATTTTTGTTTGCACCGGATGGACCTACCTTTTGAATTTTAGAGACTGCCAGTCAGATCAGCCAATTATTGTCATCAAATGATTTGATGAACAGATCAGTTATGAGTAGTGAAACTACAGCAGAGTATGAGACGCATAGGTCGCCTGACTGATCTGGCTTGCGGGCTCTAAAATTCCAAAAGCAGGTCCATCCGGCCTATAGCATTGCTAAAACATGTACATGAATGTTAGGGGAATTGACAGTGACAGACCCACAGACCCACCTTTGCTTGATGAAGGTCCACACCATACATGGAGAGTTTTTTGGCGTTCTCCAAAAACATCAGGTCTGCCTGGGCTGGACTCATTGTCCTGCCATGTTTGACCAAAAGACGAAAAATAGAAATATAAGAATTTATGTATTAATAAATGGTAAACCAAGATATACTATATTCAGTTATACTTTTGAATAAATGTCATTGCACAATAAAATTAAAAGTCCTGCAGGTGATACATTGCAGTTAGAACGATTAAAAAATGTTTTAAAACAAGAATTTAGGAATCCGTAAAACCTATTCAATCACTGTGGAGTATTCTGACCTATATGTATGATGCAGCTCCATCATTTTGTCCTCCAGCTCTTTTGTCTGGCCTGGGGCCATTTTCATTTCCTTAGCATAATCATGGCCATGCACCTCAGGGTCATACTCGCCTAGCTCTGACTGCAGGGCATAAGAGCCCAGCAGAGCCAGGGTTACAAAGGAGCAAGGAAGGCGGCCCTGTAGAATGTCCTTCCGCAGCTGGAGACACAGGTAGTACCTTTAATGCACAAACAGCAATAATATAGTTAGAACTTTTTAGTGGAAACTGAAATACTCTTTGAATTTAAGGAACAGGATTGTTGATGTGGAGGTTGTTACTTTGTGGCATAAGAACATTTAAAATTAGAAACATTAATATTTAGTAGATCCTCCTTTTGCAAAAACAACAGCCTCTAGTTGCTTCCTGTAGCTTTTAATGAGTTCCTGGATCCCGGATGAAGCGATTTTTGACCATTCTTCTTTGCAAAACAATTCCAGTTCAGTTAAGTTTGATGGTCGCCGAGCATGGACAACCTGCTTCAAATCATCCCACAGATGTTCAATGATATTCAGGTCTGTGGATTGGGATGGCCATTCCAGAACATTGTTCCTCTGCATGAAGGCCTGAGTAGATTTGGAGCAGTGTTTTGGATCATTGTCTTGCTGAAATATCCATCCCCGGCGTAAGTTCAACTTTATAACGGATTCTTGAACATTATTCTCAAGAATCTGCTGATATTGAGTGGAATCCATGCGACCCTCAACTTTAACAAGATTCTCAGTGCCAGCATTGGCAACGCAACCCCAAAGCATGATGGAACCTCCACCAAATTTTACAGTGGGTAGCAAGTGTTTTTCTTGGAACGCTGTGTTTTTTTGCCGCCATGCATAACGCCTTTTTTATGACCAAAAAACTCAATCTTTGTTTCATCAGTTGACAGGACCTTATTCCAAAATAAAACTGGTTTTGCACATTTGGACAAGCCAAATTGCACATTTGGCTTGTCCAAATGTGCAAATGTGCAAATCTCTGAGACAACTTTTTGTATCCTTCCCCTGAACGACTATGTTGAACAATCTTTGTTTTCAGATCATTTGAGCGTTGTTTTGAGGTGCCCATGATGAATCTTCAGAGGAGATTCAAACAGGAGAACAACTTGCAACTGGCCACCTTAAATACATTTTCTCATGATTGGATACACCTGGCTATGAATTTCAAATCTTAATGAAGATACCAAACCAATTTTGTGTTTCAGTAAGTCAGTGAAAAGTAGTTAAGGGTATTTAAATCAATAAAATGATTAGGGTACCCATATTTTTGCACCTGTCAAATTTTGTTTTAATGCATATTGCACATTTTCAGTTAGTCCAATAAACCTCAATTCAATACTGAAATATTACTGTGTCTATCAGTTATTAGATATATCAAAGTGAAATAGCTGTTGCAAACACCCAAATATTTAGAAATAAAAATAATTAAGATTAATAAGGCTGCCCAAACCTTTTCATATGACTGTAAGTTTTGGATGAAGTAAAACACATGCTTATGAATGAAAGTTGAGTAATGGAGATGTTTTTGTGTGTTTATTGCCACTTTAGCTCTCATGTTGGTTGGAAAGTAGCATATGTTGGGTAAATTTTCAATAGAGGGAACCACTTAAAACCATCAATAGAGCCTATTAACATTTGTTTGCCTGGTATCTACACCTAGAGTGTATGACCTGCTGTCATAATAGATAGACTGAATAGCGTCCAAAAGAAAATGTCAGACAGAAAGCAAAGAGACTTTAGAAATAAATCTGAGGTAATACTGACTAGAAACAATGGTTCCAAAAGAGATTTATAGTGTCAAATTTATAGTTCTAAAGGCAGCAAACACTTCTGTCAAAACATTCCTGTGCAAATTCTCAGTTATATATAAATTGGAGGTTAAAACTGTCACTATGTACTGTAAGTAAGTGACATAGTGATAAGTACTGTAAGCTCCTCTGGCTCCTCCTAATGCTTCTCCCACTGTTTGCAGAAATATGCCACTACTGGAAAGAAACAACCAATCAGATCCAGGAGGAATGTCTGACTTTGATTGGTTGTTAGCAGTGTCAGTCTTGTGTACACCTTGCTCTACCCACTCCCCTGCACAGCACTACTGTCATTCAAATACAAGATAGTAGGTGGACTACAGCTGTTTGGAGAAATGACAGTGAGACAGGTAAACATTTCAGTAGAACTGCAGGTTCTGCTGTGGGGGAGAAGCGTCCGAGCGTGCAAGTGGGGGTAGGGGGGTAGGGGGGCGGAGGTGTAGGCGTCCTTAACATTAGCATAGAGAAGCTCCAGCGTTTTATTGTCCCTTGTTGTACACGTGACGTACTGGATGAGCGTGGGGAGGGTGGAACGAAGGGAGGCTCGATTGAAATCTCCTGTGATGAGCAGGAGAGCGCGGGGGTGCTGTGTCTGCAGTCTGGTAACCGCGCTGTGGATCCGCGGTGGCGTCCGCGGAGGGAGGGATGTAAACACAGAGTACGATCAAGTGACCAAACTCTCGCGGAAGATAATACGGTCTCATGCTCACTGCGAGTAACTCCACCTCCGAGCAGCATATCTGCTCCTTCACGTGAACATGAGCCGCGCTGCACCATCTCTCACTCACAAACACCACCAGCCCCCCTCCTCTCTTTTTTCCGCTCTCCGCCAAAGTCCTGTCCGCGCGGATGAGTTTAAAGTCGTCCAGGGAAACCACTGAGTCTTGGACAAATCTGTCTAACCACGTCTCCGTGAAGCACAAGATACTAGCGTCCCTGTACCTCCTCTGGAAACGGGTTAGTGCTGCGAGCTCCTCGTCTTGTTGCGGAAAGATCTTACGTTTCCCATGAACACCGATGGTAAATAACTTTTCCTCTGCTTCGTCCTGCCACCCCTGCAGCCTCTCCGTTTCCTCCGTATGTCTGCAGGGATGTCTGATTTCTCAGCGGGGTGGGGAGCCGGGCCGCAGCGCGTAGAGTCCCGTAGTCCGAGGAGCTGGTTCCGCGTGTAAACAATGGGACGCTCGGAGTCGCGGAAAAAGGGGTCTTCCCTTGCAGCATCAAAAAGTGCCGAAAGTAGCAGAAAGCTCAGCACTAGAGTCCCAAAAGTTGGCTTCCTCTGTGCACATAAGTTCAGCATACCAGATACGGTATTCACTAATATAAAAACACTCCAAAAACACTATAAAGAAGAGAAAGTAGGAAAATAGAAGACGGAGCCGAGGTAACGGCTTGCTGTGTGCGCAGCGCCATCTTGGAAAATCAAGAAGGGCATGATCAAGTATTTCCAATGACCTTTACAACACATCTCTTCCGCCCTGAACCACATACCTATGGGGCCAAAATAGTAGCTTTAACATTTGCAAATGTGTGTGGAGAGTTGTGTGTCTGTATCTCGATTTGTGTGTGTGCAGTGGGATTTGAAAATGTGTAAATAAATCTGTAAGTGTGTGAGGAGATTTGTGTGTCTGTACAACAATCTGCAAATGTGTAAAACTACTTGTGTGTAATCCGTTTTGCAAATGTGTAAAAAAATCCACAAATCTGTATTCAGATCTGCAAATGTGTACTGAGATTTGCAAATGTGTAAAAAATCCACAAATCTGTATTCAGATCTGCAAATGTGTACTGAGATTTGCAAATGTGTGTGTGAGGAGATTTGTGTGTCTGTACAACAATCTGCAAATGTGTAAAACTACTTGTGTGTAATCCGTTTTGCAAATGTGTAAAAAAATCCACAAATCTGTATTCAGATCTGCAAATGTGTACTGAGATTTGCAAATGTGTAAAAACTCCACAAATCTGTATTCAGATCTGCAAATGTGTACTGAGATTTGCAAATGTGTAAAAAATCCACAAAACTGTATTCAGATCTGCAAATGTGTACTGAGATTTGCAAATGTGTACTAAGATTTGCAAATGTGTAGATCAATCTGTAAGCACACACAGAGACACTTGTGTCTGAAGTATTTTCGCTTCAAGACCCAGAAATACAGACAAATCATTGGCTACAAGTCAAGCGGTTTTTCGGTTGGCTCTCTTTACACACGTGATTTTTGCTACCCTTTTGCCGCGTGAGATGCACAAATGCGTAGAAGGATTTGTATGCGTATTTTTTCGATTTGTAACCCCTTGCGCAGGCTCACAGGCTCACAGCCTCACATGTTGCCCTGATCTGACACTCAAAATTTAAATACTTAAAAACTTTGAATTTGGAATATTTAGCTTCTCGCATTTAGCAGAAGTAACTGCTAACTGTTACTGGTGACTTCTTGGATAAGCAGCCAATTCTGCTCACCTGTTTAAATATCACTGAGGTATGTTTGAATGTAAAAGATAAATACTATATGATACATGCTTTTAAATATGGAGTATGTACTTTAAGAACTTGTTTATTTTCTTGTCTTTCAGGAAGAACTCTTAAAGTGGATCACTTATGGAACATCATTCGTAAGATTAGAGATGCAATTGCTCAAAGTGGCCTACATGATGTATACCCTTCCACGGCTTTTTGGTGAACAAGATAATCTCAAACAGGTTTCTGAGCAAGCAGCGGAAACTTGCACAGTCCAACGTCTTCAGAGGACCGTTCACACGTGATGAGACAGTTCGAACTATCATACCTTCTGATGACAGAAAACTTTCTTCATGCACCGTCCACACATGATGAAACAATTGAGTTATGCTTATTTTTAAGAGCTTATATACGCACAAACCTGTGACACGTGTGATATTTTCTTGTAAAAAAGAGTTTGTGGAGCTAATGACCTTGTGAGCCTGTCCAGAATGACCCTGTCACCTTCCTACACAGTCAGAAATAGGCACCTGCAGACCGCATAACCCATAAAGGACAAGCAGTCAAAGAAATACAGATGGAGGAAAAAAAAACAGACCTCTGTTTTCTTCGATTCCCATGTACTTAAAGGTTTCATCATGATGTACATAACTTTTTGAATTTTGGTGGTTTTATATTTTCTGTGATTCTTGTTGTGTATGACAGCAAATATATGCTGCTACATACAGTATATTAGGACAATGACAAGAAATCTAACTTCACACTTGCCCTGTGATCTATCATGCAGGACACAAAATGTTTAAATGACATATGTTCTGTAAACCCCACCACTGCTCCTCATATTCAAGACATACTTTTTATATTTATAACAGCAAGACTCTTATAGTTCTCTGTTACTGAACACTGAGACCCAAGTTATGTACTGTTTGACAATGATGATATGGTCGAATGATATATGAAAACTTTTAATGAATCTTTGGTAAAAACCCATTACAAAATGAAGTGTTATGGTTTGTGATCAAACCAACTCATTCTTTCCTTAGAAAAATAACATTATATTGCAATGTTACATCAACTCACAGAAGAACATACATTAAAAGTAACTTCAACAAGTGCTCTGAAAGATCCTTTTGAAAGGAAGTTCTCTACCTCCAGAAGATGCCCTAACTGGAATATGATCTATGAGTATTAAAAAGATGAATACATGGATCTCAAAATTCAACATGAGAAAATCCTTTTACATAGGACAAAAGTCTTTGTTAGAAATCTGGGCACTATTGCGCTCAAAGCATTTATCAATTTTACAATCAACTCTGAAGAATATAAAAGAAAAATAATGCCCTATGGAAAGAAAAGGAAAATAAGTACAGTTTAAACACATGCTTCAAAATTTTTACCTTAAAGAAACTTCATAGCAACAGCAATAATTTGACTTCAATAACTTGTATTTCACAATGTTGTTGGAGTAATCTTTTTAATCAGTATTTCTGCTCTATATCTTTGTCAGCAAAAACAAAAGCTAACTGATTCTATTGTGGCTCACTTCCATATGTTCCTGAAAACATATGACCATTTTGAGTCAAATGGTAAACTTTCTTTTGAAATATATTACATAGTGGTATTACCTGAAACCAAAAACATTTTAGATCAAATTGGACTTTTTCCATGAAGATTTGTCGAAGGACATCTCTTTCACCTTTTCCTTGGTACTCGGATCAAAATCTCCAGGTGGCAATTCTGTCAGCATAGGTGGGAATGTAGATGGCCAAGCTCTCATCATCCATGATTGCTATAGCTGATATGTCAGTCTACAAGCACAATGAAATTATGGTTAATATAAAAAAGAAATAAACTAAAAAGACTCTTTTAAGCACATGATTACTAATCTTTACAGCAGAATTTATGATTATATGCATGACATGTTTTAAAAAAATTAAGCTGCTTATCCTTATCTCTATATTTTTGTCAGCCTATCTCATTAACATCCATGAAGAACATTTGCAGTCACAGGCCCTGTTTAGAGCATAGACATAAATAAAGAGTAGACCCCGCATCGACCGCTCTCGCCTATAGGAGCGGACGAGATTTAGGGGCGCCATCTTGGGGCGGTCGAGAACTTCGCTCAGTGTAATGTGTTAACCAGGTGCAGAATCAATTTAAGTCAACTATACTCGCTGATTATTGAACTAATTTTCACGTTGTTTTTTTTCTGAAAACTTTAAAGCTATTGCTATTATAACAAATGGTTCAGTGCATTTAAATGTTCTTAGTGTGGTTAAAAGTAATTTAATATTCTGAATGAATTTATGTATGCTGCAAAACACAGCCACTCATACACTTTAATAATTTTTTGTTATTACTATATACAAAAACACAGTTACAATATACACATACATACATACATATACACATATATATATATATATATATATATATATATATATATATATATATATATATATATATATATACACATATATATATATATATATATACACATATACACTCACCGGCCACTTTATTAGGTACCCCATGCTAGGACCCCCTTTTGCCTTCAGAACTGCCTCAATTCTTCGTGGCATAGATTCAACAAGGTGCTGGAAGCATTCCTCAGGGAGTTTGGTCCATATTGACATGATGGCATCACACAGTTGCCGCAGATTTGTCGGCTGCACATCCATGATGCGAATCTCCCGTTCCACCACATCCCAAAGATGCTCTATTGGATTGAGATCTGGTGACTGTGGAGGCCATTTGAGTACAGCGAACTCATTGTCATGTTCAAGAAACCAGTCTGAGATGATTCCAGCTTTATGACATGGCGCATTATCCTGCTGAAAGTAGCCATCATGGGTTGGGTACATTGTGGTCATAAAGGGATGGACATGGTCAGCAACAATACTCAGGTAGGCTGTGGCGTTGCAACGATGCTCAATTGGTACCAAGGGGCCCAAAGAGTGCCAAGAAAATATTCCCCACACCATGACACCACCACCACCAGCCTGAACCGTTGATACAAGGCAGGATGGATCCATGCTTTCATGTTGTAGACGCCAAATTCTGACCCTACCATCCGACTGTCGCAGCAGAAATCGAGACTCATCAGACCAGGCAACGTTTTTCCAATCTTCTATTGTCCAATTTTGATGAGCTTGTGCAAATTGTAGCCTCAGTTTCCTGTTCTTAGCTGAAAGGAGTGGCACCCGATGTGGTCTTCTGCTGCTGTAGCCCATCTGCCTCAAAGTTCGACGTACTGTGCATTCAGAGATGCTCTTCTGCCCACCTTGGTTGTAACGGGTGGTTATTTGAGTCACTATTGCCCTTCTATCAGCTCGAACCAGTCTGGCCATTCTCCTCTGACCTCTGGCATCAACAAGGCATTTCCGCCCACAGAACTGCCGCTCACTGGATGTTTTTTCTTTTTCGGACCATTCTCTGTAAACCCTAGAGATGGTTGTGCGTGAAAATCCCAGTAGATTAGCAGTTTCTGAAATACTCAGACCAGCCCTTCTGGCACCAACAATCATGCCACGTTCAAAGTCACTCAAATCACCTTTCTTCCCCATACTGATGCTCGGTTTGAACTGCAGGAGATTCTCTTGACCATGTCTACATTCCTAAATGCACTGAGTTGCCGCCATGTGATTGGCTGCTTAGAAATTAAGTGTTAACGAGCAGTTGGACAGGTGTACCTAATAAAGTGGCCGGTGAGTGTATATGTGTATATATATATATATATATATATATATATATATATATATATATATATATATATATAGTTACGACCCCTCTGAGCCCTTGTGTAGAGCTTCTAATTGGTGTTGATTGGAAGTGGAGGCAGCTGGCCAAACTGACGGCAGCAAGCTTCCTCACCTGACAGCGCAAGCCCAAACTCCGCTCCAGCACCAGATGAGCTCAGCTCATTCTTTCTCTCTCTCTGCCACCTACTTCTCTCTTTCCCTCTCCTCTCCAACCAGTTATGATTTTTGTTAAATAAATCCCATTTTAAGTTATCCCATGCGGGGCTTCCCTTTGATTTGTTATGGTCCAAGAGCCAGGCCATAACCAAAAAGATATCTATCGATCGATTGATAGAATTATTTATATTTGCAGCCGCTCTGTGAAGGCATCAGAGCTTTGTTAGACATTAGCGAATAATATATATATATATATATATATATATATATATATATATATATATATATATATATATATATTATTTACCAATGTCTAAAGCTCTGATGCCTTCACAGGGTAGATGCAATTTTGGAGAGACTAAGTCACAAAAACTTGGATGTGTAGACCTGTAACTCTCTATCTAATGTTAGAAAAATCACATTCTAATATAAACAATATCTTTTAATCTTACATGTGAAAAGTTATCTCTCGAGCCCTGACGTCAATGTGCAAATCTCTGAGACAACTTTTTGTATCCTTCCCCTCAACGACTATGTTGAACAATCTTTGTTTTCAGATCATTTGAGCGTTGTTTTGAGGTGCCCATGATGAATCTTCAGAGGAGATTCAAACAGGAGAACAACTTGCAACTGGCCACCTTAAATAAATTTTCTCATGATTGGATACACCTGGCTATGAATTTCAAATCTTAATGAAGATACCAAACCAATTTTGTGTTTCAGTAAGTCAGTGAAAATATATATATATATTTACATATATATATGTAAATATATATATATATATATATATTATTTACCAATGTCTAAAGCTCTGATGCCTTCACAGGGTAGATGCAATTTTGGAGAGACTAAGTCACAAAAACTTGGATGTGTAGACCTGTAACTCTCTATCTAATGTTAGAAAAATCACATTCTAATATAAACAATATCTTTTAATCTTACATGTGAAAAGTTATCTCTCGAGCCCTGACGTCAATAGTCCGTCGATTTAAAGAAAAATACGCCGCACAGTGCTGAGGTATTATTAGTGTGTTCAGCTTGAATCAGCAGGTTAGGGTAGCAGGTCGACCGTCCCAAGATGGCGGCCGTAATCCCTGCGCCACGACAGTCAATGCGGGGTCTACTCTTATATTATGTCTATGGTTTAGAGTACTTAAACGGTGTGATTTCCATGCCGCACCAGTAGTAGTGCTGTGATTTTTGAAGGTCCGCGTCAAATTGCCCAGAAGAAGAAAACAGCGGCTGGCGGAGGACCGTTTCGGCTGCAAACTGTTGTAAATAAACCCACAGCTATAGCTGAAAGTCCCCTTAAGCAACGTTAAACCTTGTAGTGTGTAAATTGAGAGTACAAAGGCAACGCAAACCTGTTTTCACCGTGTAAACAGAGCCAGAGACTGTACTACAGTGATGCAAGTGTATCCAGAGCATAGTTGTTAACTATAAATAATAACTGCCGAATAGATCAAATTTCAAGTAGAGGACTTGCTGTATATGCATGACTTACCTTGTCACTCCTCAGAGCAGAAATACATTCCTCCGACAAATGATGACTTAAGAAATAATCTCCCTCCGTCTCTCCTCTTCTCCATGACACTCAAATATCCCGCGAGCTTATGCCGGGTTATGTTGCGTTGTTATGAGGAGACAATTATCTCGTTTTAGCAAGATAAGTCTCTCATTAAAACAAGAAACTTTTGCCGTTAAAGGGAGAAAGTTATATAGTTATAACAAGTTGCCTTGTCAGCCGTCTGGAAGCAAAACGCTTTGGTACAATCCTTGAAAGTCACGTGACCTCCCACAGCCGGAAGAGGCAGCCTGTGTGCCTGTGAGCCTGCGCTAAGGGCAACATGTGAGGCTGTGAGCCTGTGAGCCTGCGCAAGGGGTTACAAATCGAAAAAATACGCATACAAATCCTTCTACGCATTTGTGCATCTCACGCGGCAGAAGGGTAACAAAAATCACGTGTGTAAAGAGAGCCAACCGAAAAACCGCTTGACTTGTAGCCAATGATTTGTCTGTATTTCTGGGTCTTGAAGCGAAAATACTTCAGACACAAGTGTCTCTGTGTGTGCTTACAGATTGATCTACACATTTGCAAATCTTAGTACACATTTGCAAATCTCAGTACACATTTGCAGATCTGAATACAGATTTGTGGATTTTTTATACATTTGCAAAACAGATTACACACAAGTAGTTTTACACATTTGCAGATTGTTGTACAGACACACAAATCTCCTCACACATTTTCAAATCCCACTGCACACACACAAATCGAGATACAGACACACAACTCTCCACACACATTTGCAAATGTTAAAGCTACTATTTTGGCCCCATACATACCTGGTAAGAGGAAAACCTCAGCAACATTTTAAGTATAAGGAACAGACTTTAGTTGCAGACCAACGCGTTTTGGCTTGTGGCCCTCTTCAGGGTCATTGGTGGCCGAGTAGTGAGTGTATATAAAAGCCTTTTTATAGTCCTTTTTATCTCTGAGGATTTTTTCCTCCATTTGTTTTAGTACATCATTGTTGTCTCTTGCCAATACCTCCAGGTGCTGTTCGTTCTTGAATATTTCAATTTGTATCTTACTTTCTTCCTCATTCAAATACTGTATAATGACTGCCATCAGGGCAAAGGAGCATTTATTGAGGATGGTGTTCCATGCAGTTATTAAAGCTGGGTTGTCCTTAACAAAGGAAAGTGGCTTGAGAATGCACAGTTCTCTTGGAATTGTCCTTCCTAATGTATTCTGATAAGGTAAATTGCATGTCGTTTGTTACGAAGTATCTTTTGGCAAGAGGAATAAAACTTCCTTAGATGATCCATGGTTTCATGATTAATCTCTTATTCAAAACATGAGGTAGATCTTAAAACATCCATAGGTTTGAAACTACAGAAGGCCTAGCATGTCCTCATTTCTCATGGTGGAAGAAAAATCATTGTTGAGCTGGTTATCTGGTTCCATGGTGAATGCAATCCAGAATAACAAGCTGCAGAGATCCAAAAGTTTCTGGCACAACTTTACCAACTTCCAAAGTGCATGAAGAGGGTCACAGAACTGGTAAGGTGAAAACTGATGAGGGTCATTATGACCCTATAGGCGGCTACAAGCTGAAACGTGCTGGTCTGCAAATAAAGTTTGCTCCTTATACGTCAAGTGTTGCTGAAGTTTTCATCTTACCAGTTCGTTGACCCTCTTCATGCACCTTGGAAGTTGGTAAAGTTGTGCCAGAAACTTCCGATCTGAGCCATATACCTGATACGTTGTCTCAAAATGCCCTACTACAGCTTTAATGTTAGTTCAAAACTTTCATATGTAACTTTTTATACTTATTTTTCATCTTTGGTGGTTTTGAACATAAAGCAGAGAAACGTACACAAAGTCATTAAATTAATGAGTGAAAAAAGTACCAACACTATCGATGAGTCAGGAGGTTTACCTAGTTGTAGCTAGCACAGCACGGCTAAATATTATTTCATAAACACCTTTGACTTCTCAACCAGTGCTGTTCTACCACACCTCCACAGTCATGTTCCATCGCATTCCACGTTTTTGGCACAATCAAACTGCGGCTCAATTTCAAATTCTTAATTAAAAAAACTTTGCATGAAACTGTTTCTCTACATTGTACTCTCACTCTGTTCCAGTTTGAGGTCCTATTTTAAATTAATTAACATTACACATAAAATCAATAACATTTGCTTCTTTATGGTAAGAACTATAGAGTAAAACAGGGAGGTTTCAATATAAAAGAATATGTAGTAAGAATGTTGCATAGCATACCTTGTTATGTCCTCTGACAGCTGGGCTGGGTCCGGTGGGTAGAATTTCACATTAAATGTGAAATCATAACTTGCAGCTGAAGAGTATATAACAGGGTGATTTGGATCAAGTAAATAACAATTCAGTGTGGGTGAAACAAAATGGCTGGTTTATTTGTGAATTAAGCTCACCTTGGACCTGCCTGCGGATCTCTTTGGTCAAATCCATCCAAGTCTGACAGACAAAAACACAAATACATGAGTAATTACTGAAACTCCATCTGTACAAGGGTCCCATGTTCATGAAATATATTTTTGCAAAAATGCTTTTTGACTGGATTAAAAAAGGAATTTTATATTTATAATAAATGGTCTTACCTTCATAGTGGGGGTCTCCCAGATCGCCAGTCCATAATAGTCTTTCTCCAGTAGGTTGAGGTGGTCACAGACCTTCATGAACAGTTCCTGGCCTTTGGCATGTTTCTATAAAATACACATACATAAAAAGACAAATAATCTTAATACATCTGATCTCCTGAACATAGTAGATATTCAGAAATAGTAGAGAAGCTTTCCATAATGTAAAATTTTCTCCAGTTTTGTCTATGATGGAGTTTGATCTCTAACCTCTTCTTACAATCTAAGTTGTAACATACTGAGTAAGCAATAGACCTATAGGAAAACAAACACTCAAGTAGTCATTTTCTATCTGTGTTAAATCTTTTGGCAATTATGCTGTACATGTTTGGCTGTATATCTGTGCTACCAGCTACTTCTTGTGAATAACATTGGGATGTTAAAGTTAAATAAGCTTGAATTAGAATAAAAGAGCGCTGAAGCTCACTGGGTTTTCAGCTTTTTTATGCTACCACAGAGGCAGACTAAAGTTCTGACACCAAATCTTTAGTCAAAGTGAAAGACATATGGAGACTAGTAATTGTAGACAACCTGGAAAGGTGTACAAGATTAATATGAGGTATGAAAAGTATGATTTCCAGCATACTGGTCACACAAAAATGTGTGATGCTCACTATGTGGTCACAGAGTGGGTCTAAAAATATTGGTCTGCCAGGATGCTTGTACTGTAAAAGCTGGCAATTCAATTAAAAATACTTTAATAATCCCAAAGGGAAATTAAATGCTGGTGCAACTCATGTTACAGGGGCTTCTTCAATGAGTTGTTGTAGATGGTGATGGTTGCAAGCAGGAAGGATCTCCTGTACCGATCTGTCTAACAGCTTATCTGGAGAGGCCTCTAACTGAAGACACTCTGTTGTTGTACAACAGTAAGAGGATGCTCAGGTTTGTCCATAATGTTCTTAATTTTTTATGAAGAATCCTTCTTTGCAAAGTCATCTCCAGATGTTCTACAAGAGACCCCAGAGGAGAGCCAGCCTTCTTTATAAGCTTATTGAGCTACTTTAAGTCTGTTGCTCTGATGCTGCTACCCCAACAAATGATGGCAGAGGAGATCAAACTTTCCACAACAGACTTATAGAAGATCTTCAGCATCTTGCTGCAACCCCTGAAGGAACTGAACATCCTCATGAAGTACAGTCTGCTCTGTCTCTTTTTGTAGACCACTTGACAGTTGCGACTCCAGTCCATTTAGTTGTCTAGGTTAACACAGAGGTATTTATACTGCTCCATCACCTCCATTTCTTCTCCCAGTATGGTAATCGTGTTGGTCCTATTCCTATTTCTCCTGGAGTCTACAACCATCTCCCTTGTTTTATCCACATTCAGAATGAGATTGTTTCCCCACCATGCTAAAAAGCAGACCACCTGTACTCAGCTTCCTGTCCATCTGTGATGCATCCAACAGCAGAATCATCTTAATATTTCTGCAGATAACAGACTGTCAGAAGTCTGAGGTATAGAGAGCAAAAAGGAATGGTGAGAGTACTGTCCCCTGTGCTGCTGACTACCTGGTTAGACAAGCAACCCTTCAGTCTCACAAAGTGTGGTCCGTTTGTGAGGTTGTCTCTGATCCAGGTGATTGTTGAGGCCTCGATCGCAGTGTTCTTGATTTCTTGACAAAGCAAATTGGGTTGAATTATGTTAAATGCACTGGAGAAATCAAAGAACATGATCCTCACAGTGCTGTCTGCCTTGCTTTAATGACAGTGGGTTTATTAAAGTTGCTGTATGATGGCATCTTCAGCTCCAACTCCGTGGCGATAAGCAAACTGCAAGGGGTCCTGATAGGTTTCTGTTTGCTTACTCAGGTGGGTCGACAGGAGTCTTTAGAACCTTCATGGCAAACCAACACTCCAATGTCCAGAGCTAATGTCAGCGACTGCAGCGTCTGTGCAGGTAAGCTACGTTTATTTTGCTTTTTTTATCAGCAGAATGAAAACATCATCATACAATCCATGAGGGGTGTTCATGTGAGCTTCAGTGTTGCACAGTTCGCTTATTAAACGTGACTTTGGGCTTGTTTTTCTCAAAAGTCAACTTCCCGTGAGTCGGTGGTTGCAGTTTCTTGGGCTTGTTTTTGAATGTGAAGTCACTTTTCTGGGCTTTGCTTTTTACAAATACCTGAAGAATGATGCTGCTGTCAGGTTCTCCCCTCCCTGACTGAAGAAAAAGCCCCAAAGTCACCAGTTATAGTAGTCGGTTATCATTTAAGTACCCCTAAGTGTTTTTCAGTGCTCAATTTGAGAAAGCTTAACAGACATAGGGAGACTGTTCCACAGTATGGGTGCTACCACAGAAAAAGCTCTGTCACCTCTAGTGTTTAACCTGGCTTTAGGAACAGCCAACAAAAGCTGGTCGGCTGACCTCAGGGCTCTGAGAGGAGTGTAGGGCTGCAAGAGCTCAGCTAAGTAATATGGGCCCATAGAGTTTAGACACTTAAAAATCAATAAAACCTTAAATTTCACCCAAAAGACAACAGCGAGCCATTGAAGAGAGTGCAAAATGGGAGTAATAGATTCACGTGTCGTTGTTTTTTCAGAAGACTGGCTGCAGCATTTTGTACACTCTGCAATCACTGCAAAGAGCTCTGATCCAACCCTAGATACAATGAATTACAATAATTTAAAAGTGATGTAATAAATGCATGGATAGCCCTCACAAAATCAGACAAAGGAAGATAAGATTTTAATTTAGCAAGGGTCTTCAGCGGGGATAAAACTGGCTTTGATAACAGCGCTAATATGCTTTTCAAATTTAAACAGAGAATCAACCATCACACCCAGATTTTTCAAAAACGGACGACAGAAGGACAGGGTCCCAATCACACTGTCATGCCCTAGGAGGGGATTGTATTGACACCGGAATGTAATTTTTTTTCCTTATTTAGGTTTAAAAAACTGTGTTCTCAGCCATTCTTGTACGTCACTAAAACAATCCTGTAACATATGTACAGCAGCTTCACTGTCATTTGTAGTTACAGGTAGATAGATTTGAATGTCATCTGCAAAACAGTGAAAAGAAACTTTGTGCTTTTTAAAGATAAAACCCAGAGGCAGCAAATATTAGGCAAAAAGGTGCCAATATTGACCCCTAGTGCACCCCATACTTTAGAGGAGACACAGAGGAGGAATACTGTCCTAGATTCACAGAACAGATCCTATTGTATAGTTAGAATTGAAACCAATTTAGTACTGTACCTTGAATACCAACAAGTGACTCCAGTCGGGTCAGGAGGATGCTGTGATTCACAATATCAAAGGCAGCGGACAAATCTAAGAGTAAAAAGACTGCTGATTTTCCTGCATCAACAGTTAAAACCAGACTGAAATTTTTCACCAATTTTATTTAGGTAAAGATAAGTCTGCAGTTGGACATACAAAATTGTTCTCTAAAACTTTTGATATAAATGATAATTTAGAAATAGATCTGAAGTTAGACAGCACATTTGAATCAAGGTTACTCTTTTTAATGAGCGGATGGACACATCATGTTTCAGAACTATAGGAAAACATCCAGACATCAGAGAAGCATTTACCATTTTGGCAATACAAGGACCAATACAGTCAAATGCATCAATAAACAGACGACTGGGAATGGTGTCCAAAGGCATGAAGAGGGCTTTAACTTTTTTTAAATTTTGGTCAATTCACCAAGGGACACAGGTGTAAAACATTACATGCTAAAGACTTGTGCAGGAACGGAAGAAGTAATGGGGAGAAGAGCTCACAACTTTGTTGTGGAATCAGTGGATTACCAGTCACATCTGTTGCTAGAGATGTTTATCGAGTGTGATATGCTTCCAGACAATTGGAATGAAATTCCAATGCCTGAAGCTGCTCAACACCATTCCCACCTACGGGACATAGCTGCAGAAATTCCCAAGCTGGATCCAGACGCTCGCATCTCGCTTCTCATAGGGAGAGATGTTGTCCAAGCACATAAGGTTTTTGACCAACGTAATGGACCTCTAAATGCCCCAGTCGCTCAGAAGCTGGCTCTTGGATGGGTCATAGTTGGAGATGTTTGACTCGGCGGGGCACACAGACCCGACTATGCAAGTGTCTTTAAAACCAATTTTCTGGATAATGGTCGGCCCAGTCACTTTCTACAATGTAAGAATGCTATTCAGGTGGCAGAAGGCTTTGATTCCCCAGTTCCTCAAAAGGTCAGTTTCTGCACATCTACAAAGACAAGATGGTCAGGCATCACAGACATTGGAGAAACAATCTTTCAACAAACAAGCTCAGATGAGAAACCTGGCTTCTCACAAGAAGAAAGAGCCTTTCTTCAGATAATGAACAGGGCAGTCTTTCAAGATAGTTCAAATAGTTGAAAGAACACTTCTTATAATTTATGCAAACCATACTCGATAATGGCCATTCAGAATTGGCACCCCATCTCAAAGAACAGGAGGAGTGCTGGTATCTCCCTTTCTTTGGAGTTTATCATCCTCGCAAGTTAGACCAGATTCGGATTGTGTTCGACTCCAGTGCACATCATGAAGGATTTTCACTCAATGACGTCCTTCTTACAGGCCCTAATCTTAACAACTGTCTCTTAGGTGTTCTAATGCGTCTCAGAGAAGAACGAGTAGCGGTGACCGCTGATATTAAGCAGATGTTCCAGTGTTTTGTCGTCAGAGAGGACTATCGGAACTTCTTACGATTTCTTTGGCATGAAAACAATGACATGGAACAACCAATTGTGGAGTATCGCATGACTGTTCATGTTTTTGGCAACAGTCCGTCGCCTGCAGTTGCAACCTATGGGCTTCGTCGTGCATCAGAAGACCAGGAGAAACAGGACAACACAACAAGACATCTTGTAGAACATCACTTCCATGTTGATGATGGCCTTGCTTCCTTTTCATCGAGTGATGAGGCGATCGCCGTTGTCAAAAACACTCAACAAACATTGGCTGCATCCAATTTAAAGTTGCACAAGATTGCATCTAATGAAATTGACGTGATGAAAGAATTCCCCAAGGAGGACCTGGCAAATGGCCTTAAAGATCTCAACCTTGGAGCAGACCCTCCACCAATGCAAAGCAGCCTCGGAATAAGTTGGGACATCAACACAGACGAGTTTACCTTTCAAGTCTCAAATGAAGAGAAACCTTATACACGTAGAGGGGTGCTGTCAACTATAAATAGTTTGTACGATCCGCTTGGATTTGCAGCCCCAGTGAGTATTCAAGGTAGAGCTCTTCTAAGAGAGCTTTGAACTGAAACCATCAACTGGGACGACCCACTTCCAGAGAGGAAACTACAGGAATGGAGTGCATAGAGGAACTCTGTAAAACATCTTGAACAAGTGAGGATCCCTAGACAGTACACCTCCCTTTCCTTTCATAATGCAACAAACAGAGAATTGTGCATGTTCTGTGATGCCTCTACTAAGGCAATTGCTGCCGTGGCTTATGTCAAGATTTCAGATGCAGAAGGCAAAAGTGAACTTGGTTTCATGTTTGGCAAAGCAAAACTTGCTCCACAAAAAGAAGTTACCATCCCGAGGTTAGAACTTTGTGCAGCTGTCCTTGCCATTGAGATTGCTGACATGATATCTGAGGAGATTGATGTTCCCTTCCACTCAACAAAGTTATTTACCGACTGCAAGGTAGTTCTCGGCTACATTCAGAATGAGTCCAGGAGATTCTACGTTTACGTCTGTAACCGGGTGCAAAGAATAAGGAAGTCATCTAATCCAGATCAATGGAACTACATTCCTACATAGTTGAATCCAGCTGATATAGCTTCAAGATCCATCCCAGCTCAAGCCTTGGAGAACAGCAAATGGCTCACAGGACCAGATTTCCTACTAAGGCAAAACAAACACACCGAACAAACCGAAACCTGTTTCAACCTAGTTGACCCTGAATCCGACCCAGAGATTCGTCCTACAGTGACCTGTTGTCTAACAGTACTAACAGACTCTTTCATCAACCCAAGTCATTTCGAGTCATTTTCATCATGGAAGTCTCTGTTGAGGGCCATAGCTAGACTGGTTCACATAGTCAGACTGTACAAGAAGGAGAATCAAACAAGCAAATGTCTAGGTTGGCATATGTGCCAGGATCTGAGTCCAGATGATTTTCTAACAGCAAAGCATGTCATTTTGAGCAGCCTTTAACGCAAGAGCTACCCTGAATTGTTTGCATGTATTAGAGATCAGAAGGAAATCCCTAAACAGTCATCTCAGGAAACTGTCACCCTACATTGATGACTCTAAGAGTAGGAGGTTGTCTCGCACAAGCCAATCTCCAAAGCGATGAAGCAAACCTATATATTATTCCTAGTCATCATCATCTGACGACCCTTCTGGTACGTCACTATCATCAGCGTGTACAGCATCAAGGACGTCTATTTACAGAAGGTGCTGTGAGGTCAGCTGGCATTTGTTAGTTATATACCACTGTGTAATCTGCCGTAAATTGAGGCGGAATACGGAAGAATAAAAGATGGCAGACCTGCCAACGGATCGTAACGCAGTTGCTCCTCCATTCACTTATGTCGGAGTCAATGTTTTTGGACCCTGGATTGTAACTTCTCGGCGAACACGCGGAGGCTATGCAAATGCTGGTTATCTTCAGTTGTTTGAGTACTAGGGCCAAATTCTTTGGGTCTTTTTACCCAAATAATTTTCGCCTGCCCTTTTTATTTCCTTCTCCCCTTTTTCCACTTCATGTATTTCTACTTCGTATTTTAAAGCAACATTTTTAAAGCATGTTTTTACTCCACCATAAATATTTATTTTTATTTTATTTTAACATCCTATTTCTCAAACATAGATTTATTTCTGCCTCTAACTTTTCTAACTGTTTTTTACCCACAGAATTTTCACCTGCCCTTTTTATTTACTTCTCCCCTTTTTCCACTTCATGTATTTATACTTCGTATTTCTTTACGTCCTCTTTTTTTTTACTTGGTGTATTTCTACATGTTTTTTTTACTTCCTCTTTTTCCACTTCGTGTATTTCTACTTGGTGTTTTTTAACTTCCTCTTTTTCCACTTCGTGTATTTCTACTTCGTGTTTTATTGCTTCCTCTTTTTCCACTTGGTCCGTCTGACTGCAGCCGTTAATGTTAATACGATGACAGGGATGGAGGGGGAGAGGGGGCGGCGTCACCGGCAAAGCTTCACAGCTATTGGCCAAGGCCTGGCTCCCCGGAAACGAGCCTGCATCAGAGCAGACGACTGGCCGTTTTCCCAGAATGCACCACGGCCGCAGCTTGATTCTGGACAGCGCAAACAGAGCTCACAGTGGTAAGTTAAAAATTACCTTTTCTGCTACTGTTGTTCTTTAAGAGTACGTTTTCAAATCGTTTGAGGTGACAACATTATACTTTTAAGCTTTCCTATATGGCCCGTTTACAGAGTTAGTGTGTAATTTTAAAAAAAAGTCCAACTTTGAGCGGACCAGAGTGACCCACAGACCTCCGAGCCTAACCGCAGCCAGGGCTAATGTTAGACGGTCTGTAGTACCCTTCTATCGGCCTAGACGTGTGTGAAGTACCGATGGTTCTGATGCCGCTTTTGTTGTTGTTTTAATTTGGCAAAACGTTCATTGTTTTGTGTTTATCTGACTGACTTGTGTTGCTTTATTAACTCAATACTTGTTGGAATAAATTATAAATGTCTCCCAGGGACGACAGCAGCATCCATACCATCATGGTTAAGGACAAAACGCATAATTAAGCAGAAGAAGCAGTTAGTTATCAGCTATTATATAGGTTACAAAATATGTTCGGTCTGCGAGTGTCATGTTAATTAAACATAGCAGAAGCCGTAAAGTCGTAAAATGGGCTTGCTTTTAGGTTTAACATGGGTTCTATTGTCTGTTCGTCTTTTATTATGAAGTAATACATAATTGACATTTATATTTTAAACAGGGGCCACAGAAGGAACCCAGGCCCTCATAAACTGGCATATTCCCAATAAGGGCCTATTTACTGGCAGGAGGAACTCCTCCAAAACCGAATGGCAGTAAGTAATTTTTATTTATGTCTGCCTAAGTTCTTTTGACAGCTCTTGTTTTCTGTTCAACTAGTGATTTTGTGAGAACCTCTGGCCTGCAGGTCACACCAAAGCAGGCCAAAAAGAAGTGGTGCAATTTGGTGCAAAAATATAAGGTAAAATAACAAAACACCCTGCATAATATTAGCTCACATTATGTATTATTCACACCACATTTATGGTATTACCAGAGAAAATTCAGGGTTGAAGGATATTGTACAGATTAACTAAAATGGCAAACCATTTGACTTGGTGGTCTCAGCTTGCCTTCCTGAAGGAGCAAGCTGAGAGCGATGAGGAGAGAGGGGGCAGCCTTGGCTAGGGAGGAAGCAAGGGAGAGGGAGGCTTCTGAAAGGGCCAATAAATATTTGTCCCCCTTTTGAAAAATTTGTTGACAAGTTATAAATAAAATCTATAAATGTTTTTCCTATCCAAGTGAGTTTCTTCTGAGTGAGAACGCGAAGAATTGAGAGGAGAAAGAGAGAGAAAGAAAACAATAGTAACAGTATATAAAAAGACATTTATTTTATACAAATGATTTAACTTTGGAACAGAGTCAAGATGTAACATGTTCAAAACAATTATTAACATATGATTTAAAACAAAGAATTAACTTTTATAAACACCTTGGACAAATAGACAATACCCACAAACAAACAATAAATAATAGGAATGGAAATTAATTTACTGATTATTTAATGTATTTTTACAGGTAGTGAAAAAAAAATGAAATGAAGCAGCATGTGTACATGACTACAACTGATCTAGGTTAGTTCAGATGTAGTCATGTTCACTTAAACATGCAGCTGGGCTGCCAGTCTGGCTCGGAGGCAGCTTCCAGACAGCTTCCTGTCTTCAGCTGCCGGATGGCCACCCTTTTCTGGGTCCACCTCCTCCTCCTCCACATCAAGCTGGTCACCTGCCTCTACACTAATATTGTGGAGGATGAAGAAGGCACTGATTACTTTTGGGGCAAACGCTGGGCGGACCTCCAGCGCCCTAAAGAAAATGGAACGCCACTGCGTCTTTAGAGCACCAAAGGCACGCCCAATGATGTTTCTCGTCTTGGCGTGGTTCCTGTTGTAGCGTGCCTCCACTTGGACTGTACCAAATATAAAATAACTTGTAAATATAGGTAATATGCTGATATGTCTTAATCTTCTATCCAATTAATATAATCTGTGTATCAATTGTGTGTCATTGTTGGCTCTATTTAAGGACAAGAAGGTAAGAGATCTTACTGGCAACTGGCTGGCGATAGGGCGTCAGGACGGTGATCGGGTACCGGAGGCATGGGTACCCACCATCACAGAGTAGAAAAAAGCTCTCAGGTGGGTATAAAGCATTTTTATACAACGGAGAGCGCCACAGTACCAGTGAGTCATGGACAGAGCCGACATTGTCGATGTAAACATTCAAAATCTTTCCCTGTGAGTCACACACACCCTGCAGGATGATTGAGGGGAGGAGTTTTCTGTTTAAATAACATTTCTTTTGTGGCTCTGCAGGTTGAACAATTCGCACATGGCACCCATCAATGGCACCAACTGCTGCTTTGAAGGCCTCGTTCCCGGCAAGGCAGGCAAAACCAGCAACCACTACCTCCAAATCTTGTCTTTTTGGGAAGAAAATTATTTTTTGAATGATCCCCATCAGGGAGTTGACAACTCTGTGCACCACCCGGCACACAGTGGACAGGGGCATCCCAAAGATGTCAGCTGTTGCCCTATAGGATGCACTGCAGGCCAGCCAGTAGAGTGTCACCAGCACCTCTATCTCCCGTGGCCATCCATGGGCCTTCTGGATGGGCAGCAGCTGAAGGAGGAGGACGATGGTGGCCCTGTTTAGCCTGAAGGCTGGTTTCAGGTCCCCTTCATAGAAAAAATATTTGGAGGATTGGCACAGAGGTGTTTATCCTCACATATTTTGTTGGTGTTTCTTCCTGTAAATAAAAAATGCCAAATGTTACCATAATTGGTTTTTCAGTTCTCACCTTTTCACATCATAAAACTATACCTGGTTAACATGCAGATTAATATAGTTCTCAAGAAAGAAAAAGTAAAATGTATAGTACTGTAAAACTAGTAAAGTATAGTAAATGTGACAAATGGCTTCCCTTCTCTGGTAGTGTTTTTATAATGTAAATATTCTCATTGTAAGATGTATTGATTATTTTTGTCATTTCACTGAAAGAATGAACTGAACTAATGTTATAAGAATTATTATTCTGAAGTCACTATGGCCTCACACCACTCGGACATGATCTATGATAGACTGTCTTTGTTATGTCTCTAGCCAAGGACACAGTGCAGTATTAGGGGAAGCCGGAAAGTGAGACAGACAGAGACAGGGCAGACGCAGACTGCAGCGGAACCGTGGGGTGCGATTACTTTCCATCTATGTGAATCTCTGCTCTGTTTCTCAATAAAAGTGCTGGAACGTCATACCACCGTCTCGTCATTTAGTAAAGATGGGAACTCAGTTACTATTGTTTAATATTCCACCCAAAACTCCCATAACAATTTGGCGTCACGAACAGGATCTCCGACCGACGAGCGAGGGAGTCCGGGGACAGGAGCTGCTTTGGCCGGCCCGGAGAGGTTATCCGGCCTCTGGTACCCCGAATGGATTTTCAAGGGATGTGAAGGAGCTCCTGGTCTCGGAGCGTCTCTGGGCGTCGGCGCGAAGATCCGAACCTTTCTTTCATGAGACGGTAAGGGGATTATTTTCCAGCTCTTTTAAAAACAAACGCAATTGGTCAAAAATGCTTGCAAGCTTTTAAATTTTCAACCCCATTTTAAAGTATACCTCAAGAAATTGTAAATTTAAAACTGTAAACCTAAAAGGTAGTAAAAGTAAAAGCCGGTAGAAATAATGAATTATATTTAATCCTTAAGGCAAATAAAACAGGGTTCACAATACCGAACGGTGACTAAGGTTTAAACATTAAACTAAAATTCAAAATTTAATTAGAATACGTTTTCAGCTGAAGTACGGACTTTCCCACAAGGGGGGAGGAGGGGCAGAGTGATTTTCACCTGGAGAACAGGTGACCGGCTGAGCAGTTTGCAGCTGGTCCATTAAAGTCCTCTTGTCTTGGGTTTGTGCAAGAGGCTGTCCACTTCTGTTGTGGATGAAAGCGGCAGGGATGCTTAAGTCCTTGACTGTTGCGAAGACGTTTGCAGCTTTGATAAGTGGGGACCCCGACCATTATACCAAAAAGCCGACCATCAGATGTGAGGCCTTTCATTTAGTTGGTCGATCGTGCTAAGGACGTAAAAAATAATAATAAAAAACACAAAAAAAGGATAAAATAAGTAAAATAAAATAAAAAAGTCTGGATGCAGAAGAGTCCGTGTAATGGGTAAAAGGCAGAGTTTCTCAGGGTCAAGCCTAGCCCCAGGGTGAGACGTTCGATTTCATACTGAAAAACGTAGGGGCCCAGACGCATGACATGCATAAATTATTTGAAATGATTTGATTAAACATGCAGATTTCTCACATAGGGGTTATTATTATTACTATTATTTTATTTTATTGCAGTACTGCTACTAAATAATAAAAATAAAATTAAGAGAAAAAAGAAAAGCGATAAAAACAAGGAAACGGAAACGAAACTAAAAAGGCGTTGCACCGGGGAAGCGTTTACGTGGGGACCGATTAGGCACTTCCGTTGTGGATAAAACTGTTCTGAACTGCTAATAACGATGTATAACTTTCAAAAATGGGTAAGCGTCCAAGTGTCTGCGAGACACAGAGTTGTATCCTTGCGGGACTGAAGCGTAAAACCGCGTGTGGACGAAACTTTCGGGGGGGTCGTAACCAGCGCCCGCTCTCCACCTTTTAAACTAAGCGGGAACTTAACGCGTTGAAAACATCTTTCGGCGTTGACGTTTAAAAATTATGAAAAACATAGAACTATTTAAGATGGTGAAAAAGCAGGCCTGCACGTGTTTGTCTGAATGTCATCGTTTGTATGTAACCGTACGTGTGTATGTATCTATGTAACTAAACGTTCATCTGTGTGAATTAATTCGGGGTAAAAGTAATGTTCATGGTTTCAGAATGTTCATTTGTTTTGGGAGAACTGACATTTTAAACATGGACTATGTTAACAATAGAGGTACAGTAAAAGAGAGATTTAAATAACAAAGTTTGTTTTTTAACATTAAATATCAGGACCAAATTAAATTGATACACGGAGAGATTAACATGGCTTGAACGGAAATATTTCAGCTTTGTTAGAAATTGGAAATAAGCGTTACATAAGCTTGTTAAGTTTACTGTTTTACAAATTTAGGCTGAGATCCTATCACTTGTTTTTTAGCCCTAAAGTAATTTAAAATTACTGAGATCTCATTGCTTATAATAATAATGATTAATCACAAACCAGTCCAGTTGAAAGAAGTTTAGATATACAAGATTTTTGATTTAAATAGATGAGGGAAAACTGTGCTTTGAACAAACCTGTATGGAACTAAATATGAATTGCTTTTCTAAGGGTTTTCTATTCATTTATTTTATTTATTTTTTACTTGGAATTTGAATGCAACTAATGAGAAATTTTGAAAAGCGTCAAAATATCAGAAGGCCGCGTTACACGCGTCAACAGTTACAAAATCATCTGATGTTATTAGTTATGCTGAACTGAGGTGAACCTCAGAGAGACAGTATAACCTGAGAAGGACAATAGATATGATAAACAAATCTGACCATGATTTAAACATCTGAATGTTTATGGCGAGGCTGGGTCTGTGTGTTCTGGCCTGGGGCACGAAAACTATGTCAGAGAGGGAAAAAATAAAATAAAGCCAGCTTCTGAAGGCTTAAATTCTAATTCTAATCTTGGTTTGTTTTGGGTAGCCTTCTCAATGTGCTGAATTATGGGGAAAACTCTTATCATTTATAGAGAAACACTAGAAGCTCAAAAACTAAAAGGGAACAATCATTGCTTTAAAGTTTCACCCTTGACCAATTAGGTTTGATAAGGTATATATGAATAAAATTATCACTAACAGCAAATACACATGGTCAAAGGACCAGAAGGATATCAAAAAGGTTTGTAATAAGTCAAAAACCTATGTCATATTGGAAAAGACATAATTGTGCTCCTTGGAAAACAATTTTGTTTTAGTTTTTTTGGTTCATTTCTTTCGTTTTTTTGTTTTCTTTCTTTTGGAGGTGTTTTGAACAGAGTTTCAAAGGAAAGGGGAAGAATAGAAACCTTCCCAGGATCAGAGAAAAAAAAGGGAAAAACATCACGTTAAAGGGACACTAAGGGGACCAGGGTTTTAACTGCATGCTATTAACACTCTTGTTTTTCTCTGAGTTATTGCTTTCAGATTAAAGGAGACACCACCTTTCTGCCAACAGGAGACTCTGAAAAGACAGTGCTAGCAGTGCGGTAAGGAGTTATAATCAGATTTGGACACTAAATTATACTTAGTTTTAACCAAGTTATGCCAGATCTTCCAGCAGGAAAGGTGGTGTCTTAAAGATGTTTGTTGCTTTCTGCTATTAACAGCTCTATCTTTCTGCTTCTTTTTCTTTGCAAAGAAACCTGGTCAATATGATAGGATTGTGCTAACATAGAGATTTAGTCTCATTTTAGACATTCTCAGATGCGAGAGAATGCAGAAACAGTGCCGCAGTGCCATGGGGGCTGATCCTTGGGACAAGGACTAAAGGTGATGTCATTGACTTCAGCCTGATCCAGTTTTGAGTTTTATTTTGTCAAAGACAAAGTTTGATTATTTTTTTTATCCTTTTTGTTTCTTTTATGTTTGTCATGTTAGAGGGAACACTGTAGTTAAAATGTTTGTGACTGTTTTGCTGTAATTTCTTTTCAACCTATGGAGCGTTTTCTTTGGCAAAAAATGCTGGCAGAATTCATTCTGTTTGCAGGCGTGAGGACTGGAGGATGGACTCTTGATGAGAAGGAGAATGTTTGGCTGCTGATCTCAGACATTGGACTGAAAATGGACAATGAAGGACTATGACTGAAGCATCGGACAACCTTCGACAAAAAACACAGATGAGTTCTGCAGACACGACTTCATGCATTTCACATCAGATTTTGTTGTACACAATTAAAACAAAACACACATTATGAAACACATTAGGATTATGTAAAGGTGAAAACTTTTAAAGAAGCAACTTGATGGAATCAAAGAGCAACCTAATAAAGTGGGTATTATATCAACAGTTAAATAAATAAATGAATTAATTAGTTTTCACTATATACGTAGAGTAATCTGAACTTTTAAATAGCATTTCATTTAATAAACATCTTAGAGTAAGCTGATTTCTGCTACTCTGGCAGGCTTCAATAAAACGCAAAAAAAAAAAAAAGGGTTACTGGCTAAAATGGATAAGGTTGCAATAAAATTAGCATAATGACACATCCTACTAACTAACATGGGTAAATTTAGGATTAAGGCATCAGGGTACAATGGTTACAATATTTATGGAGATTTAATATCTTTCAACTAGAACACAAATAACTCAAAGGTCTTTTTAACCAGTTAACCTGAGGGCTTTTAGATCAGGATAATTTAATGGTTACCGTCTTACATACAGAAAATAAGTAAGATTATTTTAATTAGATTAGATTATGGGGACATTTTGGATCTGGTCAGGATGGTTGGGGGGCTGTGATGATAAAAGGATAACAGCTTGAAGGTGATATCAATGAATGAAGGTTTTCTCTGAGGAACATCAAAGCAGCAAATACATCCCACACTGGAACTCCTGTTGTGCAAAGAATATCTTGAATGGGACATAAGGTGAGATCCTTACAATGAGAGACGTTCCACACAGGGGGGTGTGGAGACCCCTGGGGCATGGCACCCAGGACGAGCTGCTGTGGACTTGACACAGCTGGTGGAACCCGAGGGCTGACAAGGTGGTCCCACATGTCATCTGACACCTTACACTGACTGTAAAGGGTTGCTGAAAACAGAAAGCTTCAGAGAACCTTAACCCTTCCTGACTAGGCACTCAGAATACATAGATCATAGATCAGATTACCGAGGCCTAGACAAATAGGAACGCAGAGACGCGTTCATCCAAGAACTTCTTAATAAAAGTCCTTAATCCTCAGTTTAAGAAAATAAATAATCACATGTATGGTTTACTTTATTTTAGGATTAATTTGGGAACTAATTCTGATTTGCTTAAGTAGCTTTGGTTGTTCAACAATGTTAGAACATTTTCAAAAAACTCCTGTTCTCTCCTGCTCTCTGCTTTGTTTTGTGTTGTAGAACCTTGGCATCCTTGAACAGTAACAGCATGGTATAGATATTTTGTCTTTTCTGTGCAGAACAGCACCTCACTTAAAAAAAAAAAAGAGAGAAAGTGGGAAAAGGCTTTCACATGGAAAGGCTTTCTTTTTCTCAGTTGGGTTTTTAAAATAAAACGGGAAATGACATGAAACGAATATGTTGATGAACTTATGTTGCAGAGAACTTCAACTGTCAGACAACAACAGTTAAGACACACATTGAAAGCATTCTGTTAAGAATTATTATAAATTTACTGCATATACATTTGAACTTAAAGATTACTCTTTTAACTAATAATTAAATTGCAGAATTCTGAGAGCTAAATAATTGTGGACAGAAATATCTTGAATGTGAAAGTGCTTGGAGAATGTTTAATAAATGACACATGAAAGGGGTTTTGATAAGAACACTAATTACACCTTGTTTCTGTTCCCCAATAGAAACAAGGACTCGTGTCTGCAGACCATCTTCACAAAGTGTTTATTAGGGAGAAATGCAAAATAAAATGCTCAGTGCCCCATCCAGAAGTGAACGCTTATTACCATCCAGCTCAATCGTCCAGCCTGCGAGGAGGAACCAAGAAGAGGACTGGGGATGAAGAAGCCAGAGAACTCTGATTCCTTATTCTTCAACGGGAGGAGTTGCCTGAAGAGACCCTAGGTGTGATTAGATTATTTTCTGCCTTGTGCCCTGAATGGCCTGAAGGCTTTCTTAACTTTGCGTTCTTGACGTTTAGGACTCTTCTCATATGTTGTTACTGTTTGTTTAACTGCTCTGTTCCACTGACTCACATGTTTGATTTTTTTTGGGTTATGAGATCTACACTTTAATATTACATCATGTTGATCAATATGGTTTTATGGTAAAAAATGGAAACTGTTTGCTTCAGACACACAAGGATCTATGGTTTATGCACCTTTTGATTTGATATAGGAAGAACCAGGATCGGATTGGCTCTAAAGATCCTTTAATATTAGCTGGTAATGATAACACTTAGATTCGATACAGGGTTTTCAGGCTCAGATTGGCCGAGAGCAGATCTCCCTGGGAGGGGGGCTTTCCAGTTTTTACTGCCCCCTAAGGGTAGCTTTTTCTGGCGTTCCCCTGCCCGCACTGAACCTCTCCTGCCTTTGCTCCTGGTGTTGTAAGTTTGGAGTGGTGGATTATTGTCCATCGTAGGGGTGAGTGGAGAAAGGAGTAGGAGGGTATTCAGGGTGGGGAAGAGTAGACGGATTCGACCTTGGTTACTGAACAGGGTTTAGCTTACCATAGTCTAATGTAATTTTAAAATAATGTGCGCATAGGTACCTAAAACAGGCCTTACCTAATTAGATGAATCCTAAATTGTGGACAAAAGCTAAACCTTTGATCTTGTGTGTTAAACCTCTTTGAAGCATTCATGTTGATCTGTACTAAAAGTTCCAGCACTACCCGGTTCCAACACGGGAACCCTTTGGGTCCCACTTTACGAGTTTACAGAAATGGTTCCTCTGTGCTTTGTTCACATTTTCAAGTGATGGGTCATCTTGTTTTGTCTTGATGCTGACGACGCCATCATCAAAAAAAAAAGAGAGGAATGTTATAAGAATTATTATTCTGAAGTCACTATGGCCTCACACCACTCGGACAGAGGAGGCCTGGAGACCTGATGTCTGTGTATAAGTTCCACTGTTTGCCGAGTGCAAGGCTGAATGCTGCGTAGAATGATTATTGTCTATGATAGACTGTCTTTGTTATGTCTCTAGCCAAGGACACAGTGCAGTATTAGGGGAAGCCGGAAAGTGAGACAGACAGAGACAGGGCAGACGCAGACTGCAGCGGAACCGTGGGGTGCGATTACTTTCCATCTATGTGAATCTCTGCTCTGTTTCTCAATAAAAGTGCTGGAACGTCATACCACCGTCTCGTCATTTAGTAAAGATGGGAACTCAGTTACTATTGTTTAATATTCCACCCAAAACTCCCATAACAACTAACTGCACATAATTTATAGATTAATCACTGTAAAGGTGGGCAGACATAGAAATGACTTTTCCTTTCTTAATGATCTATGCTGTGGTCAGTTTGTACAACAAAGTACCTTAACCCTTCTGTCATACTGTTACTAATATGTTAAAGTTGTGTTTTCATTTTAATGATTTATACGGAAATAGTCACAATTTCAACCTTATCACTTGTTTAATACCATCCTCAATGTTTTTTTTAAAGATAAAATAGGAAATAGGCTGTCAATCTTAAAATGTCTACCAGTTGGCACAGATGGGCTAGCAAAGCAACACAAGTTAGTCAGATAAACACAAAACAAATTAACGTTTTGCCGAATTAAAACAACAACAAAAGCGACATCAGAACCAGCGGTACTTCACACACATCTAGGCCGATAGAAGGGTACTACAGACCGTCTAACATTAGCCCTGGCTGCGGTTAGGCTCGGAGGTCTGCGGGTCACTCTGGTCCGCTCAACGTTGGACTTTTTTTTTTAATTACACACTAACTCTGTAAATGGGCCATATAGGAAAGCTTAAAAGTATAATGTTGTCGCCTCAAACGATCTGAAAACATACTCTTAAAGAACAACAGTAGCAGAAAAGGTAATTTTTAACTTACCACTGTGAGCTCTGTTTGCGCTGTCCAGAATCAAGCTGCGGCCGTGGTGCATTCTGGGAAAACGGCCAGTTGTCTGCTCTGATGCAGGCTCGTTTCCGGGGAGCCAGGCCTTGGCCAATAGCTGTGAAGCTTTGCCGGTGACGCCGCCCCCTCTCCCCCCCTCCCTCCCTGTCATCGTATTAACATTAACGGCTGCAGTCAGGCGGACCAAGTGGAAAAAGAGGAAGTAAAAAAACACCAAGTAGAAACACACAAAGTGGAAAAAGAGGAAGTAAAAAAACACCAAGTAGAAATTTACAAAGTGGAAAAAGAGGAAGTAAAAAAACACCAAGTAGAAATTTACAAAGTGGAAAAAGAGGAAGTAAAAAAACACCAAGTAGAAAAACATGAAGTGGAAAAAGGGGAGAAGGAAATAAAAAGGGTAGGAGAAAGTTTTGTGGGTAAAAAAACAGTTAGAAAAGTTAGAGGCAGAAATAAATCTATGTTTGAGAAATAGGATGTTAAACTAAAATAAAAATAAATATTTATGGTGGAGTAAAAACATGCTTTAAAAATGTTGCTTTAAAAATACGAAGTAGAAATACATGAAGTGGAAAAAGGGGAGAAGGAAATAAAAAGGGCAGGCGAAAATTCTTTGGGTAAAAAAACAGTTACAAATGTTAGAGGCAGAAGTAAATCTATGTTTGAGTAATAGGATGTTAAAATAAAATAAAAAGAAATATTTATGGTTGAGTAAAAACATGCTTTAAAAATGTTGCTTTAATAATACGAAGTAGAAATACATGAAGTGGAAAAAGGGGAGAAGGAAAAAAAAGGGCAGGTGAAAACACTGGGTAAAAAAACAGTTGGAAATGTTAAAGGCAGAAATAAATCATTGTTTCAGAAAAAGAAAGATGTTAAAATAAAATTAAAATAAATATTTATGGTGGAGTAAAAACATGCTTTAAAAATGTTGTGGTGTAAATCAGGATGAAACAAAAATAAAAACATCTTTTAAAAATGTTGGTGTGAATAAATATGAAACAATAAAAAAGGTTGCAGTGGAAATACGGAACAAAAAAACCCACTTGCAATAAATACACCAAGACAAAATAAAGACTTCAATAAAAATGTATAACAGAAAAAGTGGGTTAAAAATAAGTCAGCATAAAAGCAAGAGGAAAAGTAAAAATAAAAGTGTAAGTTAAAATATGTTTTTTGATGAATAATTGATCAATTGTTGAAGAAATATCTTTTTTATTATTTTGTCACATTTAATGGCACACAAATTCATATTATTAGCTCCTTTTTCAAGCAATTTTATATAATTAAGTCCTTCATTTATTTCTGTATGTATTTTTAATTATGGCAGGATTGGTACTCCATAATAAACTGCCTGGACCAAACAAAGACCTGAAAGATACAGTAACACAGAACTGGTTCATGAAAGATTAAATATTTTTAGATTTATTTTAATCAACTCTTTTCAAAGCACTGAGTGTAATTAAAATAAATAAATGTGTTTTTAAGATATTGAACAAGATTTAAGAAAATGCACATTATACCATATTTGTTTTTTGAAATATGATAAATTACAGCCACAGGGCTGGAGTAGTGAAACACTTTGACAAGAGTGTAAAATGTAAAGAGCAGTCATTTCCGGTCGATCGTTATTAACTTGGTGGTTTAATCCAAATTTACCAAGTTGAGCCTCAATCATTTCCTGGAGAAATAATTGCATTAATAAAATCAAAAGATGTAAAGGTATTGATTTGACTAAGCAAATTATACTTTTAAATGTTATTTTATCAAATAGTGTTTTGTTTAACTCTGCATTGTGAATAGGTTGAAACATATACCTAATGTTCTAAATTAGTTAAGAGAATTTAACCTCATTCCATGCTCTTTAATTCAATTCAGTTCAATTTTATTTATATAGCGCCAATTCATGAAACATGTCATCTCGAGGCACTTTACAAAGTCTTCATCTTTAAGATGAACTTTAGCTCTCCAGCTTGGATCTGCAGTGAACTAGGATTCACTGAATCATTCTGATGATGGTTTTCAACTATTTGATTTAAACAGAAGAGGAGGGCTCAGGTTTCAACTTTCAAAAACTTACAACACAGCTATAAGTTTGATTCCTGCCAAGTTTCACCCCAATTCACACCTCCATACATGTGACCCCAACATTCCTCCTGGGAGCCAGGCATACAATGAGCCTAACGACTCTCCATTGTAGGGGCGATCAGTTCCAAGTGAATTTACATGTGAATCCAAGCTCTAATGAGACCTCGCAAGCAGGTCTATAAAGCTTGGAACTCCACACTACCTCGGAAATTTTTAATTAAGAAAGCTTCCAGGATGGGGAGCGAAACATCTTCAGCTTCAGAATAGAAGTCCAGTTGTTTTATTTATTTATTAACCTTTTTTAGATTATTTTATTTGTACCTTTGTTTCCTTTGTGTTCACGTAATGACGTAACAGATCTTTGTGCTGTCCTAGGGTATAACTCATACAGGCTCTGAAACGAGAACTTATGATCATCATCAACAGGCTAATCCTGTTGTTTTACTCGACAACAGTGCTGACCTGACTGAAAGCCGAATCAAGGTCTTTGTTGGTACTTGTTTGGCAGAGATTCTCAAGCTGACCAATAGACATGTTTGGAGACATGCTGATTCAACAAACAACCCAGCTGATTATTTAACCCATGGTGAGGCTGTGACCCATGGGAATTTACTGAGGATGATGGAGTCAGGGACTCTCATTTCCCTGCAAAGTCTAAACCCATGGCCAGAAGACTTTCATCTGATTAAGCACAATAGACACCAAATCTGCGTTCACCTGTGGGGTCACTGCAGTTGTCTTGAGTCAGGCTGCTTCAGAGCTAAAAACAAGTACAACTCTTGGAAGGCGCTATTGGAAGGGACAGCATGGTCATTCTACAGGGCGACCAACTGTAATAGACATTGCACCACAGACTATCGCCAAACTGAACAGTTGATCTCCCATGGAGCTCAGAAGGATAGATTCCAGAGGCTTGCTGAAACCAGGAAAACCTGTCTCAAGAAGTAGCTGACTTCTCATTCAACTCAATTCAATTTTATTTATATAGCAGCAATTCATGAAACAAGTCATCTCAAGGCACTTTCCAAAGTAAAATTCTATCAGATTATACAGATTGGGTCAGATCATACAGATTGGGTCAGATTATACAGATTGGTCAAAATAAATTTCCTATCTAAGGAAACCCAGTAGATTGCATCAAGTCTTGACAAGCAGCATTCACTCCTCCTGAAGAAGCGTAGTGTCAGGGTTCTCTGTGTTTCCGTGCTCTAACTCTGCTTCAGAGGTGGTTGCAGTTGACTGGTGGGCGTGGCCCACACCTGCTGCTCATCAAGGAGCTTTCACCTCGGGCTTTTTAAGGAGTTCAGAGACAGCTGGAAGATGCCAGAGTGTTACCCCGTTGTGGTATGCCTAGGCCTCTGATCTGTCTCCTGTGCCTCGTACCTGTGAGTTTTTGGAAACCCTGTTCTTGGACTAACTTTGTCTTCTGTTATTCTCCAGTCTTGTCGTGTTTGGATTTAATCACCTGTCTTGGCGTCGTGCTCAGTGAACCAGCCTTCAGAATCCCCGCCGCTCAGATTTTGCTCTGGCACCTCCACTCATACTACCTTGGTGGTACCAAGCCGGGCGTGAGAACCCCTTCCTGGATTCACCTGGTTCATCCACAAACACTCCGGTTCTTCCAGCTGCTCCTCCTGCTTGCCGTTTCTGTGGTGCTGTCCGGACCCCTCGCCAGCATTCCATCTGTCAGCCCTACAGTCACTCCGCCACCTGTTTCCATCAGTGAGTTACTGTCACAGAGTTCCCTCGTCACTCATTCCCCCCGGATAGGTCTCCCCAACTAAACGTCGTTCCAGCTCTGACGTTCAGACCTCGCCAGTCTCACACGCTGTGTGCTTTCCCGTTATTGAGCCTTAAATAAACATCTTAAAACTGTTTCTGCTTCCGTCTGTGTCTGCATGTGGGCCAAACACTTAAAAACCATGACAGAAGAACACTCTGGCCAACAAAGCCCAGCAGACACATTCGGTCGGCAGCTAGCCGCCCAGCAGGAACAGTTGCAGGCTCTCGGTTTAGCGGTCAATTCTACGCAGGAACAGTTACAGCTAGTCGCTGCACAGCTTAGCCAGCTGACGGCTGCTCTCACTTCTGCGTCGAGTCAGCCTGTCGCTCCAGCTCCTAGCGCTTTGCCCCCTGCTAACTTGACAGCTGAAGCCACTGAACAAAACCCCTGTCTCAGAGAGCTTGTCTCCGAGTCCTGAGAAGTTTTCGGGAGACAGTGGGGATTGCGGAGGCTTCGTTTTTCAGTGTAATTTAGTCATTAATCGTTCCCCTAGAACCTTTCCCACCGATCAAGCCAAGATTTCATTTGTCTTGCGATTATTAACAGGAAGAGCCCTTAGATGGGCAGAAGCTCGTTTTCCCGACTGTAGATCCTTCGGTTGCACCTTTTTGGAATTTATTAGCGAATTTAAGACAGTCTTTTCGGCCGAGTTGGAGCCTGTGCAGCAGTCACGCTCATTACTTTCTTTAAAACAACGCGGACGACGCGTCTCTGAATTTTCCGTAGAGTTTCGCACATATGCTGCTGCCGCCGGCTGGGAAGCCCGGCCGTTAAAGGCAGTCTTTTTCCAAGCACTGGATGAAACATTAAAGGATGAATTAGCTCGTGTTGAAGAACCCGCCACTTTCGAGGGTTTGGTCGCCTTAGCAATCCGGCTGGACGCCCGGTTACGTAGTCGAAACCGGGGCCGAGCTGAGAGACCTATACGGCCGTCTGGTCCACCTGTGCAGGGAATAGGTTCCCTACGACCAGCGATAACACCGCTGTCGCCCCCAGAACCCATGCAGATTGGCCGCGTTCATTTAACCCGTGAGGAACGTCAACAGCGATTCTAAGAGAATCAGTGCACAATAGAAAATTTTGAACATGGCAATAAGTCAGGAAGCTTCCTAGCTAATCAGCTTAAAATAAATAAGGAGAAAACTACTATATTTGCAGTTACAGATTCAACTGGTAATACAGTAAGTGAACCGGAGTGTATAAATAATACCTTCCGCGATTTCTACAAATCTTTATACACGCCACAGATAAATCCATCAGAGAATGATATCAAGCAATTTCTGGATAAAATTACACTTCCTAAATTATCAGATAACCAAAGAATGACACTGGACTCCCCGCTGACAACAACTGAAACCCAGGAAGCTCTTAAAAGCATGCCTAATAAAAAGGCTCCAGGTCCAGATGGATTCCCTACTGAGTTTTACAAAGAGTTCTGGAATATTCTAGCCCCAACGTTCCACAGAATGTTGCAGGAAATACAGGAAAAAGGCAGATTTCCAGCTAATATGAATTCTGCCACCATCAGCCTTCTGCTTAAGCCAGAAAAAGTTCCTATGTTGCCCACCAGTTATTGTCCCATATCCTTAATTAATGGGGATATTAAGATAATCTGTAAAGCTTTTGCAAAAAGATTAGACAAAGTAACTCCTCTCATAATACATCCAGATAAAACTGGTTTCATCAGAGGAAGGCAGTCATCCACAAATACCCGCAGATTACTTAATTTAATTGATTATTCCTACAGTAAAAACATTAAAACCAATATATTGTCTTTAGAGGCAGAAAAAGCATTTGATAGAGTAAACTGGAAATTTTTATTCGCTACTCTACATAAATTCGGTTTTGGCAATTTTTTCATAAATTGGTTAAAAATTTTATACAGTTCTCCAACAGCTTGTGTCAGGACAAATAATCAAATATCTTCCAGTTTTTGTCTACAGAGGGGCACCAGGCAAGGATGCCCTCTTTCTCCATCACTTTTTGCCATCTTTATAGAACCTCTAGCAGCAACAATCAGACAAACAAAAGCTGTAAAAGGTATAAAATGCATGAAAATAGAGCATAAGATTAGTCTATACGCGGTGATGTATTACTTTATCTCCAGCATTCAAATAATTCTCTTTCACAAGTAATTAGAATACTAGAATCTTTCTCTAAAGTATCAGATTACTCTGTACTGTCAATTAATTGCTCTCTCGAAAACTCCCTAGATTTACAAATGCAATCAGGAAATATTAAATATTTAGGTATTACTGTGTTGTCTAAATTAACGGATTTACTAAAACTTAACCACACCCCACTTTTAAACAGGATAGAAGAGGACCTTAAAAGATGGAAATCGCTTCAAATTTCACTTATGGGTAGGGTAGCTTCAATAAAAATGACGGTCCTACCTAGAATTAATTATTTATTTTCAATGATCCCCAATAAACCACCATCCGACTGGTTTAAATCTCTAGACTCTGCCATTTCTAAATTTCTTTGGAAAGATAAACCCCCACGTATTAGCTTAAAGACAATACAGAAGACTAAAGACAGAGGAGGATTAGATTTGCCTAACTTCCATAAGTATTATTTAGCAAATAGGCTACAATACATCTCTAAATGGATAAAAAATAGTCATCTAGATGAGGCTTGGTTAGATATAGAACAGGAAATGTGCAATAATATCATGATTTCAGATTTGCCGTTTATTAGCTCAAATATAAAACGGCATACATGCTTCAAAAATGTCAACATTAGTTTTACTCTGACAGCACGGTGGGAGTTCCTTAAAATGACCAAGTCATCCCTTATCCCATGCAGTCGTATACCTATCTGGAATAACCCAGATATCCTACAAAATAATAAAATGATAAACTTTACATACTGGAAGAATAAAGGTATTAAATATCTGGAACATCTACTTGACGGAACCCTACTTAGAGTGAGCACCGTTTTCCTGTACATTTCGGAGGATTTTTGGGCCTTTTTTGAAAATTCCTGGGGGGCTAACCGAAGGTCACAGGGTCACGGGGCGTGGCTCTAAAAATAGCCCCATCCCTCGTTACCCATATGACCTACCCTAACAATTTTTCACGCCCACCCTTGACCCGGTGCAGCCCCTCAAAGAGGTCAAAGTTCACCGAAAACCGGTTAGTTAGTGACCCTAAACGGCAACCTTTGTTGTAATACCGATAGCTGCCACCAGATGGCATAGTGTTATCTGAATCCACCTAAATGGCATTTTTATGCCATCTGAGATCATCTGAATGATCTTAAATGACAATATGCCATCTTAAATTATCTGAATTATCTTAAATGACAATATGTCATCTGGGTGTCATTGTCAATAGGATATGTGTCATATGGTGACATTACGTTGCCATACCAGGGGCACGAAGGTCTTTCAGCCTTACCAGGGGCACGAGGACTTTGCCATTTGGTTTATTTGGTTATAAAACTGGGGGGGGTGCTTAAGAGTGGGTACCACGGTTCGGATGGAGGTTCAGGTTACCTGCCATTTTGGAGACATCTGCAATGGCAGGGCACTTGTCATCCAGGCATCATTGTCAATAGGATATGCCATATGGTGACATTACGTTGCCATACCAGGGGCACGAAGGTCTTTCAGCCATACCAGGGGCACGAGGACTTTGCCATTTTGGTTTATTTGGGTTTTAATAGTGGGGGGGTGCTTAAGAGTGGGTACCCCGGTTCGGATGGAGGTTCAGGTAACCTGCCATTTTGGAGACATCTGCAATGGCAGGGCACTTGTCATCCATGTATCATTATCAATAGGACATGCCATATGGTGACATTACATTGCCATAACAGGGGCATCTATGGAGCTTCTCTAAACAGGAACGGAGCACCCTAGCTGGGCATCGACTTCCATGGATAAGCCCCTGGTTCTGCTGGACCACCAGGGCCCAGCAGAACCAGGGACATCCATGGAGCTTCTCTAAACAGGAACGGAGCACCCTGGCCCGCATGATACATGCCATATGGGGACATTACGTTGCCATACCATGGGCATCCATGGAGCTTCTCTACCCAGAAACAGAGCACCCTAGCTGGGCATCGACTTCCGTGGATCAGCCCCTGGTTCTCCTGGACCACCAGGGCCCAGCAGAACCAGGGACATCCATGGAGCTTCTCTACCCAGGAATAGAGCACCTTGGCCCACATGGAGGTGTGCTGACATCCCCTTGGACCTCCAGAGAACCAGGAGGGCCCATGGACTTAGACTGGAAGCCCCACACTGGTCCTGCATAGAACCAGGGGCACCCATGGAGCTTCTCTAGCCAGGACTAGGTCACCCAAAGCCCGCATGGAGGTGGGCTGAGTACCCCCTTGGACCTCCAGATAACCAGGGGGGCCCATGGACCTTCTCTACCCAGGAACAGAGCACCCTTTCCCCACGGGAACTTCCATGGAGCAGCCACCGGTACTCACTTAAACTGTAACTAGATTCGATTGAGACCAGGACACAGATTAACACATGTGGATTGAAAACCGCATGGAGGCCATTGCCATTTAAGAACATCTAACCAATCATCCCTCGTGGCCCGCCGCCCCTCCCCCACACACTCCCAATGGACCACCAGCACTCATAGACTTAGAAAATGAAGACCCATTGCCATTTTGGATCACCAGCCAATTATCAGATAACACCAAATGGCATATTGTCATTTAAGATCCAGAGGCCCTCTTTGACCTTTGACCTCCAGAGAACCAGGGGCCATACGGAGCATCTGTACCCAGGAATAGAGCACACTGGCCCGCATGGAGGTGGGCTGAGTACCCCCTTGGACATCCAGAGAACCAGGGGCACCAATGGAGCTTCTCTAGCCAGGCCTAGGTCGCCCAAAAGCCACATGGAGGTGGGCTGACAACCCCTATGTACCTCCAGATAACCAGGAGGGAACCTGGACTTAGACTGGAAGCCCCACAGTGGACTGGAATCGAAGATATAAGCACTATGAGCCATTGTTTTAGCATGGTTCTGGTAGTCTAGTGGTCTGTGCCCCGGCGTGTGTCCCCAGCGACCGGGGTTCGATACCCGGCCTATCGGAACCTTTTTTTTCCGTCTTTAGTTCATTTAATCCTCCAGAGAAACAGGGGGGGAAATGGAGCTATTTTAGCCGGGAATCGAGCACCCAGGCCCGCATGGAAGTGGGCTGACAACGCCCCACAGTGGAAAGGAATCGATGATATAAGGACTATGAGCCATTGTATTAGCGTGGCTCCGGCAGCCGAGCGGTCCAGGTTCTTGACTGGAGGTGAATGCGGACCTGGTTCGAGTCTCGGCCAAACAAGTATTGGTCTTCCTTGCAGTAAGAACGTTGACTGCTAGACTACTGGAACCATTTTATTTATACTGGTAAAAAAGGTTTGAGGTTTATGGCTCCGGTAGTCTAGCGCTCCTTATGGATGCACGGATGCAAGCAGAACCAGGGGGCCACATGGACCTTTTTTTAACCCAGGAAGGGAGCACCCTAACCCGCAGGAACTGCCATGGAGCAGCCCCTGGTTCTCCACAACCAACATCCATGACTGGGCCCGCCGCCCCTCCCCCACACTCCCAATGGACCACCAGCACTCAGACTTAGAAAATAGCATGAAGACCCAGTGCCATTTTGGATCACCAGCCAATGGCGTCAAGTGGCATGCCGCCCCTCCCCACACACACTCCCAATGGACCACCAGCACTCAGACTTAGAAAATAGCATGGAGTCCCGTTGCCATTTTGGATCACCAGCCAATGTCGTTAAGTGGCATGCCGCCCCTTCCCCCCACACACACTCCCAATGGACCACCAGCACTCAGACTTAGAAAATAGCATGGAGTCCCGGTGCCATTTAGGATCACCAGCCAATGTCGTCAAGTGGCATGCCGCCCCTCCCCCACACACACTCCCAATGGACCACCAGCACTCAGACTTAGAAAATAGCATGGAGTCCCGTTGCCATTTTGGATCACCAGCCAATGTCGTCAAGTGGCATGCCGCCTGTCACTACCCGATCCGTACAGGAAGCACGATCCGTACAATCAGCTCATTTGCGCGTGCGCAAACATATTAACTTCCGGTTGGCAATATTTCGTTTTTCTTACTTTTTTATTCTTTCGTATTTTTTTGAAGCGGGGGTATCTTTTAGTATATCTTTGTATTTGCGTCAATATTGCAGATTCTAAAAATGAAAAACAGAAAAACATTAAAAAAGTTAAATCGCCGTGGGTACTAATGACGAGGTCTTCTCTTGTTTTTGTACACCAGAGGGCGCTAAAATGTCAACTGATAACTTTAACGTTCTAATAAAACTATTTTATACAGATTAATTGTGTTCAAGTTAATTATACAACTTTCTTAATATATATATATATATATATATATATATATATATATATATATATATATATATATATATATTGGAAGAGAGAGAGATTTGTTTGTATAGATTAATATGTAACTGCAATGTGTGTGCGTGTACATTTTTACTCCATATTGTAATGTTTTACATTACATAAAGTTGTATAATTAACGTGAACACAATTAATCTTGTATAAAATAGTTTTATTAGAACATATATATATATATATATATGTGTGTGTGTGTGTATATGTAAACAAAATTGATCCCATTATTAAGGAATAAAATATGTTTTTTTCTCAAATAAAGCAATAATAGAGTGCATTCAGACAATACGGATAAACGTTACGCAATAACGGACTGCTCTTAGCATGTCTGATGATGACGTCAAGCAATACAATGGATAGAATTTAAAAAGCATCCATTTCTTCCAGAAAAGTCTTCAATATTGACTTTACGATGCAGTTCAGTATTCTTTAATGATTTAAGGATATAAATAAAGGTTTTTCAGTACCATAATTACATTATTTTTTGGCGACCCGGAAGTTATTCTGTTTGCGCACGCGCAAATGAGCTGATTGTACGGATCGTGCTTCCTGTACGGATCGGGTAGTGACACCGCCCCTCCCCCACACACACACTCCCAATGGACCACCAGCACTCAGACTTAGAAAATAGCATGGAGTCCCGTTGCCATTTTGGATCATCAGCCAATGAGCTCAAGTGGTTGAGACTATGATAAACACATGTGTCAATCTTTGTCCTAGTCTCAACCAAATCTAGTTACATTTTATGTAGGTCTCAATTTCCAATTCTATTTATCCAGGGGGTAACCATGGAACTTTTCCACCCAGGAAAGGAGCACCCTAGGCCCGCAAGAACTTCAATGGAGCAGCCCCTTGTTCTCCACAACCAACATCCATGACTGGGCCTGCCGCCCCTCCCCACACCCCCCCCCCCCAAGGGACCACCAGTACTCAAACACTATTAAAATGGAAATGATACCTAGTTGACATACAATAATCCCTTGTGGCCAGCCGCCCCTCCCCCACACACTCCCAATGGACCATCAGAACTCTAACACTTAGGAACTACAATTAAAATGGAAATGATACCTAGTTGACATACAATAATCCCTTGTGGCCGGCCGCCCCTCCCCCACACACTCCCAATGGACCATCAGAACTCTAACACTTAGGAACTACAATTAAAATGGAAATGATACCTAGTTGACATACAATAATCCCTTGTGGCCGGCCGCCCCTCCCCCACACACTCCCAATGGACCATCAGAACTCTAACACTTAGGAACTACAATTAAAATGGACATGATACCTAGTTGACACACAATAGTCCCTCGTGGCATGCTTAACATGTACATAATAGCCAAATGGCAAACCATAATCCCTTGTGACAGGCCGCCCCTCCCCCACAAATGGACCATCAGAACTCTAACACTTAGGAACTACAATTAAAATGGACATGATACCTAGTTGACACACAAAAATCCCTCATGGCATGCTTAACATGTACATAATAACCAAATGGCAAACAATAATCCCTTGTGCCATGCTCTCTGAAAACAAGGCCATGTTTCAACTTATGATACAGGAGCTCCATCTAGTGGATTTTGCATATATTGCACTTTATACCGAAATGACGTTAGGGGGTCCCGCATGGCGGTATTCAAAATGATACCGAAAAGGCCCAGGGGGTTCTCGCAGCCCCTAGGGTGCATTGAACGGCATGGCATCATCAAAATGAATTGAAACGCTCTGCCATTTCGGGTGGTCACCCTAACCGAGTTCATCAATTTTTCTAAACTAAATATGCAATATGGCATTAGTAAAAATAAATTCTTGGAATATGAACAACTTAAATCTATAATTAGAAATAAATTTAAGCATATTAATGGTTGTTTACAAATCCAAACTAAAATATTAGAGTTCCTAGATTTAACCCCCCCCCCCCAAACTACTGTCTAAATCATACAGGACACTGACTAAAATAGATGATTCAATATCTCTTCCTATTATGAAATGGGAAAAGGATTTATCAGTCACCTTTAAACAAAACTTCTTGGCTCAGATATGTCTAAGAACTTTCAAATTGACTAGAAACACCAACTTACAACTAATACAATCCAAAATCCTTCACAGAGTACACTACACAGGGCAAAGATTATTCAAGATGGGTTTGGCACAATCTAATATCTGTCCACACTGCATAGGCAATCATCCTGATAATTATATTCATGCGTTATGGTTATGCACACCAGTCCAGAGGTTCTGGACACAGATATGTAAGGACTTATCAAAGTGCCTGAGCTGTAAAATTACACCTTTCCCATCAGTTTGCTTGCTCAGTAATTTTGAGGAAAGCCCCCTGGAAAAAGAAAAAGTTTACATGGTTTTCACTGCATTATGTATCACAAAGAAAACTATCCTCATGAATTGGAAAAGTAAAGAAAATCTCAGTATCAATCAGTATAGAGATCTTTTGTTGGATCATATTAATCTTGAGACAGCATCTGCATCCACATCTGATCGATCTCTTTGGGCTCCTCTGATCAACACCATCACTTAGTGGAATAGGGGGCGGTGGGTTGCTTCCTGCAGGGCGCAGTGGCTGGATGGAGGGGTTCCTGGGGCTCTGGGGGCACTCGGAGTGGGGCGCCTGGTGGGTCTGTTGCCCCCATCTGGGAAGGGCTTGGGAGGCCTACGGGCGGCCTACAGCAACCGCTTGCGGCACTCTTGGGGAGCTGCGTGGTGACGGACGTGGGTTACTGACCTGGTAGCTGTGCTACCGCTGGGTGGGGCCGGGATGGGTCTGGGGTCCTGGGGTCCCTGGGGCGCGCCGCCCTCGGGTGGGGGCCCCGGCGGGCCCTCGGGTGTTCCGGTTCCGGGGGGTGTGCTGCTTGGGGTGTGGGCCGGCACGCGCCCGGGTGTCCGCCCCTGCACGGGGCCTCTGGTGCGCTGGGAGGCCTCGGGGCCTGTTGAGCTGGTAGGAGGGCATGGACATTAACATCTCAGGGCAGATGCTCTTCTCCTCTATTGGATCGGCACTCTGCTAGTGGGGGGAGGGGAAGGAGGGGTAGTAGGGACTTACCCAGCCTGGATGTCAACTGTCGAATGTATGGTGAGTTGTTTTAATTTTTTTTTTTAATTTTTTTTTTTTTTGGGGGGGGTAAAGGCTTGGTGGGTGTGCTGGGGGGGTGGAGGTGTTGGTCCTGGTGGGTGGTTAGCTGGCGGGCCCTGCGGCCTCTCCCTGGCCCCCGGGCTACGGTGGTGCCGCTGGCGGGGCCCCCTTCTCTGGGTGGGGCCTTCGGGGAGCGGGGGTGCCTATTGGAGTCAGTAGGGGAGCTGGCTCCCTGGGATGGCTTCCCTGTCCTTTGCTCCCCATCCCCGGACTCCTCCCTCTGCCTGCTCCATCACGCCGCCACACATGTAGGTCCTTGGGGAGGGGGCGTTACTGGAGGTTGCCACTTTCTGGTGACGTCCCTCTCCCCAATTTTAGCATGCATTTTAGACACTTTCACTCCAAACATTTTCACAACGCATACTCATGTAGGCCATGGTATGGGGGGGTGGGGGGAAGACGTCTGTGGGGGGGCTTATGTTGTGTGAGCCTCGCCTCGGACGGCTCCCTTCACCTCCTCTCGCACTTAGACATTGAGGGTTCTGGGCAGTTGCTTGGAGGGGGTGCGCTGGCACCAGCTTCCTTCCGGAGGGGGGGTGGGCTGTGCCGTGCACCCTCTTCGGCGCTCCCAGTTTTAAACACACTTGAGAACAACATGCAACAACACAACATCTGAGCGGGCGTAGGGAGGATCGGGTTCTTTTGCACACCCCCGTTTTCCGATGGCGGCAAGGAGTCTGGGGCCTGGAGGAGGTGCGGGCCACTGTGTCCGGGGTCTTGGCGGGGGGGCTGCTGTGGGTAGTCAGCGGCTTGCCAGGTCTGGGGGTGGGGGGCAGGGGTGGCTAGGGTAAGGTGGGGGAGGGAGGGGGTTTATTAGGTATTTAGGGGGTGAGGGGGGTTCTGGCTGGGTGGCCCGTATGGGTCGTGTTGGCCCCCCCTCTTTGGGGGACCTGGTCCGGGGGGTGTCTGGTCCGGGGGCGGGGCCGGGGGTCGGGCACAAGCAGTCGTATAGTTGAACTGGGGTGAACCCCCTCTTGTGAGTGTTGGATGCGAGTGTTATGTGGGAATGTGTGTACAGCGTACTTTTTTTTTTTTTTTTTTAGTAAATCTGTGTGTGGTGAGTGGGGCACTAGGGAGGGATGGTGTGAATGAGTTTTTTTGTTTTTTTCTTCCAGGTATGGGTCCGGTCCGCTCCCTCTCCCAAGAACATCTCAAGTCTCCGATAGGTGCCTAGCCCATCCCCCCACGTTCTGCCTTCCTCCGCTGCGCTGGCGGGCGCCTTGGCCCTCTGGCGCATTGGTGGGCCTCGGGTTTGGGGCGGGTTCCCAGGTGTGCACCGGCCCACTCCGGGTGGCTGCTTCGCGCGCCCCGGCCCCCCGGGGGGGGGGCGCCCCTGGGGCCCTGCCTCTGTGCTCGGGGAAGGCGGGCCTTTGGTTCGCCACAACCACTATGGAGCTTTTTCCTTCTGGATAATTTTCACCTAAACTAGCACACTCTCACAAACTCCCACAGGTGCAGGGTTCCAGGTATTAAGTGTTCACTTATATACAGAAAGCTTGTAATTTATTTATTTATTTATGTTCTTTCACTTTCTTTTTTTCAGATTTCACTTTACACATGTCAGCTTAAATAATAGTACATATGATTTAGCAATGGCATCTAGGTGTTATTCGATTGTATCTGTTGCTTTATGTCTGTTGGTTGTGCTGTTCTTTCTGCATCTCTCTTTCCAGGTGATGGAGCAGACGGAGAACATTTTATCACTCTCTCCATTTTATCTCTTCTTTCTTTCACCTCTTCTCTTTCTTTCTTTTTTTCTCTTCTTGTTCTTCCTTTACTCTCCCATTGTAGTGTCCATATAACTTGAAATTCTCCCTGCAGGAATCACAATAAAGCTATTTACATGCATAAATCAAGCGGAGCACTATGGCGAAAGCTGTTTGCTCCACTTGTAAAAGCAAAATCTGTCGATCTCTATCTGGCATTGAGACATCAATTCCTATTGCCACATTGCTAGACAGGACAAAAAAAAGAAAAAGAGTTTTTAATCTCAATGAGATCTACCTGGATAAATAAAGGTTACATACATACAATCTGCATTATCATATGGTCCGTTCATTGTTGCAATACACCCTGATGCTTTAAATACCTGCACTGCACTATTCATATTGTCTTTCACTACATATAAAATGTATGATGTTACGTTCCTGACAAATGTCACAGTATTTTTATTAATGCACTATCTGCACCATCATATGCTTCGTTCATCGTAATAAATCCTGGTATATGATTGCACTATATGTCTTACGCATACCTTTCTTTGTAGATATAAAATGTATTTTTGTTGCTGCTAAATGTCTATTTTTATCAGTTTCTGCTTCTCTTATGTACTATCTGCACCATCATATGGTCTAATCATTGTTGCAATAGATCCTGCTGCTACATATGCTTGAGCTATTCTCATAACTTTCCTATACATATTAAATGTCTTTTTACTTTGAGCCTTGCAATCGAACTATGTTCAAATGTATAATTGTGAATGTGCAGTTGAATGACAACAAAGTCTTATTCTAAGTTTGATGACTGCTGACCCACAATTCCCGAGAGCTTCAAATCCTACTAGGAGGGCGATCAAGACTCATCCTAGCCCTAATGGCCACATTCAATCCACAGACGAAAAAGTGTGGGAAGGAGTTTACACCCAGCCAGCTGCCAGACTGGTTGTCCTATATATATAAGGACATATCCACTTCTACAACCTCATCTCAACCATAGACTATTGCCTTTATTGATGAGAAACTATATTACGTACAGGCGCTGGTCATATTAGAATCTCTGAAAAGTTGTTTTTTTCTAGTAATTCCATTTAAAAAGTCAAACTTGTATATTATACATTTATGACACACAGACTGATATATTTCAAGTGTTAGTTCCTTTTAATTTTGATGATTCTAACTGACAACTAATGAAAACCTGTCATGATTAACGACACAGGAGAAAGTTCAACAAATTTATTTAAAAAAAGTGTAAAGTGTCCAGGCTGAGACTAGGTATGGCAACTGGTCTGGCTTTCAGTATGAGGATCCGGTAATCCGGTAAGGAGGAGATAAGTGTGTCCAGAAGCAGATGTTGGTGGCAGCAGTGTAATTGGTAATGCTCTTCCTTGTGGAGCAGATGAATCCTGGAGGGTGGACAGGCTGGTGAAGGTGAGGCTAACTCTGGGGTTGCAGCAGCAGGAAATCTCGGAGGATGACGATGACGACCTGGAAGCGAGGATTGGAACCAGTAGACAACAGCAGGAGGGTCCAGAGGAGTCAAGGCTTGGAGACTGTAAGGAGAAGATAAGGAGTGGTAAGCAACAGAGGGATTAAGGTGCATCAAGGAGCGCACAAGGAGCCCTGTTTACCACTGTGAGTTAACTGGTGCTGGCTGTCAGGAACTGCTCCCCTTTATCCAGGTCTTGATTGGCTCTTATCAAGCTGCACCTGTCAACCTGCAGCACCTGTCACGGCCTGCATGAGGAAGAAAAAAATACATGCACCGCACACTGCTTCTGAAGACAACAGTATCCCACCCCCAGACGCCACCAGGCAGACGACCAGAAGATGAAGCAGCAGACAGTTCAAAATCTACCAAGAACGTTCCTCGGGACCATAACCCTCCCAGTTGACCAAGTATTGCCGACCACAACACCATGGGTGGACGTCCAGGATGCGATGAACTGTGTACATGGCATACCCATCCACGAACCAGGAGGTTTTTTCTGGAGGGCACAAGGGACTAGACAGAGCGGGTTTGAGATGAGAGACATGGAACACAGGGTGAACACGGAGGTGAGTGGGGAGTCTGAGCCAGACAGAGGAGGGACCAACAAGGGGGTCAATAACAAAAGGACTCAAAAATCTGGGGTACATTTTCCTTAATAAACCAACGATAGAAATTAGCAAACCACAACATGTGTTGCAGTTGTTTTCTGGATGTAGGGACGGTCCCCTCCGATACTGCTTGGTTCTGTTCCGGATCAGGAAAACCAGGAACGTTATGGAAGTGACATAAAACTCACATTTCTCAGCTTTGAAATAAAGGCGATTCTCCAGGAGGGGTTAAGTACTTGTCTGACATGTCTCTGACGTTCCTCCACACTGATAGAAAAAAACTATGATGTCATCCAAGTATGCAAAAACAAAGATGTTGAGAAAATCCCGTAGCACATCGTTGACTAGGTTCAGGAACACAGCGGGTGCGTTGCACAACCCAAAGGGCATAACAAGATACTCAAAACGGCCGATATGAGTCTTAAAGGCAGTTGTTCATTCGTCACCCTCATGAATGCGAACCAGATGGTAGGCATTCCATTAGTCCAGTTTTGAAAAGATTGTTGCCTGATGAATGGGCTCAAATATTGATGAAATGAGAGGGAGGGAATATTTATTTTTGATTGTTATTTGGTTTACGCCTCGGTAGTCAATACAAGGACGAAGGATTTTATCTCTCTTTTCCACAAAAGCAAATCCTGCCCCCAGCGGGGATGAGGAGTGCCAAATAATCCCTTCCTTGAGTCATTAACATACTTTTCCACGGTTTCATGTTCCTGTTTAGAGAGGTCTTCCAGAAGGAGGAGAAGCTCCAGGTAGGAGGTAGATGGCACAATGGTAGGGTCACTGTGGGGGGAAGAGAAAGTGCTAAGTCCTTGCTAAAAATCTCTTGCAAGTCGTGATAATTGTGAAGAATATTAGATAGATCTGGAGTGTTTTCAAATTGCTATTATTAATATTTGTGCCTGCCAGGACCCCCAGAGTTACTGACAGGTTGGTACTTTTGGGCGTTCTGGACAGGCTGAAATAAAGTGCTGTGGAGAGCAACAGTAGCGACAAAAGCCAGGAGACATGCAGTGCTGTCGCTCCTCAAGGGTTAATGTAGTCTGACAAATCTGCATTGGTTCTGGGTCTGGCAGAAAGACGGGGGAATTAGTAGACAAAGGAACTACTGGTCCAGGGGTGATCTAATGGAAATCTTCCCCTAGACCTTTCTCTAATCCGCTTGTCAATTCTGCTAGCTAGATTAACGAGTTCATCCAAAGTCACAGGGTCGTCACAACACGGTAATTCATCTTTTAGTTTTCCGTTCAAAAATATGGTCTCATTTACTGATGCTTCTGCCCAAGTAAGTGCTTTATCTCTTAACAATCCTATTATATAAGACATTTTACAAGTGTCTTCAGCGAACGAGGGTGGAGAACAACTGAACACTAAGGTGCACTGCAACAAGAAGCTGTTACACTTACCCAACTCCCCAGTGAACGGTTCCGGAGTGGGTGAGGTTACTTCCTGGTAAGTGGCAGCAATGACTGGAACACCCTAGTGTACAGGAGCTGTAGGTCCGACATCAAGTAACCTGGAACTCAAGTCTTGGATATCTTTGGTTAGTTGTTTCATGGAGTAGGATTAAAGCTTGTTGCTAATAGGTGTCTTGAATAGCAGAGTCGTGGCAGCCCAGGAGGATTCCCTGTTCAGTAACAGCAGTCTGTAACTGTGCTGTTGAGTCAGATGGGCCAGTTGGTTCTGTCATGAATAACGGAGACCCATAAGCAGCGACAGTCACGGACACAGGGGAAAGTTCAACAGACTTATTTAGAAAAGTGTAACGGGGAGTGCTGGTCCAGGCTGAGACTAGGTATGGCAACTGGTCTGGCTTTCAATATGAGGATCCAGTAATCCAAGGAGGAGAGGTCGCGGCAGCAGTGTAATTGGTAATGCTCTTCCTTGTGGTGCAGATGAATCCTGGAGGGTGGACAGACTGCTGAAGGTTAGGCTTATTCTGGGGTTGCAGCAGCAGGAAAACTCGGATGATGACAATAACAACCTGGAAGTGAGGATTTGAACCAGTAGACAACAGCAGGGACATCCAGGGGAGCATATGCTTGGAGACTGTAAGGAGAAGATACGGAGTGGTAAGCAACAGAGTAGTGATGGGCCCGGCAACACCGATGCGTCGGCGCATGCATCAAGCTCATAGAGCAAAACTGGTGTCAATGCACGTATCGCTATGGGAAAGTCACGTGACTGATACAGGAACTGTTTCGAACTGACTCTGACACGGCAAACTGTGTTCATAAGGAAGGACATCTGTCAACGGAACGCATCTGCCAGAAGAATCTTTGATCTTTAGCGGTTCATCAAATTCATCAAGAATTATGGAGCTTCCTCAAACCAAAAGAAAGGTTTCCGCCGTGTGGGACCATTTTGATCTCATATTGGAAAATAAGGTATTTGTTTTAATTTACTTGTTGTTTCATCCTGTTCCTCTTAGAGTTTCCACTTGATCTATCTGAATTGAAATTCATTTCAAAGTGACTCTTAACTTACTGTTCCTATTATTTTCTGCAGGTTAAATGTTGCATTTGTTCAACAGACCATTTCCTATTTAAACAAAAGCACCTCCTCAATTTAAATCACTCAGGTTCCGCAGTTCCTCCAAGAGGCCCCAGGCCCCGACAACATACCTGGGGGGGTGTTCAAGGAGTGTGCAGGTCAGCTGGCTGGTGTCCTCACAGAAATTTTTAACATCTCGCTGGACCAGGCCACAGTGTAAACATGCTTCAAGTCTGCCTCCATCATTACAGTGCCAAAGAAACCTCAAGTGACCTGTTTTAACGACTACCGGCCTGTTGCACTGACTCCCATCATGATGAAGTGCTTTGAAAGGCTGGTAAAAGAACACATCATCTCCAGACTCTCACCAACATTCGACCCGTTCCAGTTTGCCTACCGGCGGAACCGCTCCATTGAGGACGCCATCTCCTCCGCTCTACACCTGAGCCTGGCACACCTGGAGGAGAAGAACACCCGTGTGCGGATGCTGTTTCTGGACTTCAGCTCAGCATTCAACAACATCATCCCACAGCATTTGGTAGGAAAACTGGAACGTCTGGGCTTCAGCACAAAATTATTCAGATCCCTTGAGTTAATACTTTGTAGCGCCACCTTTTGCTGTGATTACAGTTGTAAGTCACTTGGGGTGTGTCTCTATCAGTTTTGCACATTGAGAGACTGACATTTTTGTCCATCCCTTCTTGCAAAACAGATGGAGAGCGTTTGTGAACAGCAGTTTTCAGTTCTTTCCACAGATTATCGATTGATTCAGGTCTGGACTTTGACTTGGCCATTCTAACACCTGGATATGTTTATTTGTGAACCATTCCATTGTAGATTATGCTTTATGTTTTGGATCATTGTCTTGTTGGAAAATACATCTCTGTCAGTCTCAGGTCTTTTGCAGACTCCAACAGGTTTTCTTCCAGAATGATCCTGTATTTGGCTCCATCCATCTTCCCATCAAATTTAACCATCTTCCCTGTCCTTGCTGAAGAAAAGCAGGCCCAAACCATGATGCTGCCACCACCATGTTTGACAGTGGGGATGGTGTTAGGGTGATGAGCTGTGTTGCTTTAACACCAAACATAACATTTTGCATTGTTGCTAAAAAGTTCGATTTTGGTTTTGGAGAGATGGAAGATTGCAGCCAATCACCTTCTCTGCAGACCGGATGACACGCTGCAGTCTGCCCTTGTCCTTAGCGGTGGCACCAGCGTACCAGATGGTGATGGAGGAGGTGAAGATGGACTCAATGATGGAGGAGTAGAACTGCACCATCATTGTCCTTGGCAGGCTGAATTTCTTCAGCTGCCGTAGGAAGTACATCCTCTGCTGGGCTTTCTTGATAGATTGGTAGTGGTCTGATACTCCTTCTATTTTAATATTATCACTCGCACAGTGCTCTTTGGGATGTGTAAAGCTTGTAATTTTTTTTGTGCCCAAATCCAGCTTTGAACTTCTCCACACCAGTATCTCGGACCTGCCTGGTGTGGTCCTTGTTCTTCATGATGTTCTCTGCGCTTTAAACAGACCTCTGAGACTATCAGAGCAGGTGCATCTATACGGAGACTTGATTATACACAGGTGGATTCTATTTACCATCATCAGTCATTTAGGTTAACATCGGATCATTCAGAGATCCTCACTGAACTACTGGAGTTTGCTGCACTGAAAGTAAAGGGGCCGATAAATTTTGCACGCCCCACTTTTCAGTTTTTTATTTATGAAAAAGTTTAAAATATCACATAAATTTCGTTCCACTTCATGATTGTGTCCTGCTTGTTGTTGATTCTTCACAAAAAATTACAGTTTTATATCTTTATTTTAGAAGGTTGAAATGTGGCAAAAGGTTGAAAAATTCAAGGGGCCGAATACTTTCGCAAAGCACTGTATGTAAATAAAGGGCCAGTGAGAGTGCCAACAATCGCATCCTTTGTTTTTAATATAGTTTATTTATTGCATTTCACAGAATTGTTTTCAGAGCATCAGATTTGTACACAGCCAAAATGAACGGAAAAGAGATGTGAACCATTTACAAGCACACACGTTTAAAGGGGAAGTCCGGTCAACAAGGAAAAATCAGGGGATCATTAGCTATACCTAAAACTAATATGTTTGTGGTTATTTAATGAATTTAGTGTTAATCAATAAGGGAAAAAAAGCATAAATTGTCGTCTGGATCACTGTGTATGGGGGCGGCCATTACTGCCCAAATATGGGCAGAAAATGGCCGCCTGACATCACATCCTGTGACGTAACATTGCGGAGAGCTGACGGCAGTTCGCGGCGCTTTACAAGCAAACTCAATAGGAGCTGTTGTACACAGCTGCGAACAGAAACAATTATTTCGGATTTCCAGAGGACTTCACCATTGAAATTGGCGAGAGCTATTGTTAAAGCAACAATGCTCACGTGCATGGCAGCTGGATGTAACAATACATCGGGTAAAAGTGGAAAAAACATTAGTTATTTCACCTTTCCGATTCATCCCCCACCATGGGGTGTTTTGCTGGATTACCAACGTGAAGAGGGAGGATTTGCCATCTAACTTCTGGCCAGAGAGAAAACACGTCGTCTGTAGCCAACATTTGGAAGATGTCTTCAAGATGACATGAGAGCGAGACTTTTCGGTATGTTTTTCTTTTTTATAATGTAGAATTTGCCAGAACATTTGTTTACCCGATCAGAGCGAGTCCGAAATTAACACTCGCCACTCGCCAAATGCGAGTAAATTTCCCGTTTGGCGAGTGAATTTCAGAGGGCTAGCTGCCACATGGCGAGTAAATCTTTGTACCAAATAAATTAAAAATAAAATAAAAATAGCAAAGCCCATCTGGGCTCCGGATGATCTGTTCACAGAGCTCAGTCTAGACCCGCCTTCTGTTGAGCTGGTTCAGCTTCTTTCACATCTTATTTCTGGGGAGAGTGGCTCCCAGATAAAGCCTTCATTCAAAACCAGTCATGGCTGCACGCTGGATCAGAAAACAGATCTGCTAACCAGATACAGTCTAAAACGCCCATTAGTCTGTTTATAAGTTTCGTTTTTATTAATTCTGCATTTAACTACGTGCGCTCCGAGGGAAGGGAGGAGAGAGGCGCAGTTACAGTGCCTCAGCGCTGTAACTGCGCCTCTCTCCTCCCTTCCCTCGGAGCCAGGTGCTTTTGTCAACGACCAGCCTTCAAAACGTGAATCACTACGTTTAATGTCCTTCGACTCATACCAAAATGTCCCAATTAAAATCAATAGGAGAGTCAGTAGCTATGTTTAATGCTCTATTGCAATGGTCCCCAATCCTGGTCCTCGAGGGCCGGTGTCCTGCAACTTTTATTTGTTACTCTGCTTCAACACACCTGAGCCAAATAATGAGGTCATTAGGAGACCAGGATTGGGGACCACTGCTCTATTGTATTTAACGACACAGAGCCAGTGGTGCTTCGGTGGCCTGCTGCCTTGCGCTTGAATTCAGGTGCGCAAAATTACGTTACATGTAATATAGGTGCGGACTTTTAAAGGAACATGTAAAATCAGGGGCTTCAGCTCAGACCCATTATTCATTCTCTTCCCTCTAAAGAAGCCCTTTACAGTCTTTATTTATGCATTTTCCCCACTGTTTATCCCTCGCGCGCAGCGCACGAGGGTAAAATCCAGCAGCTGGATCAGCATAAAGACGCAGCGTGAACCCCTGCGTGCTTTAAGTGTGGCAGCTGAGAGAAAAATTTTGAACCATATAGGCTTGATGAAACTCTGCCTCATTCACAAATTAGACCAACACGGATAGAATAATGATAATCTGTAGTGTTTTTTATTGCCTGGATGTAAATGTGATAATTCTTATTGTGCCTTTTATAATCAACTACAATACTTTCTTATTAAAGTCAGGAAACAAAGATTTCTCTTCCAGGGTCCAGACAGCCACGCCCCCAACCACGGTCTGGTCAGGATTAATATTTTGGCCGGTAAAAAATATGCCTGGCCGGTTGATTTTTACATCTAACGGCCAAGTTGGCCGGTGAATCAGGAATCAGGGATAAGACACACTTAGAAAGTATGCTCACTGTTGTGAAGACCACTTATTTTATGCAACTTTGGTCTTATTTTTTCTAAAGTCACTTGTAACTTTCATGAGTTGTGGGTTGCAGTTTTTTTTGGGCTTGTTTCTGAAAGTGAAGTCGATTATTTGGGGTCTAAATTAAGTGACGCCGAAATATCCCTCCGCCTCATAACGTGCTGCAGCTCATCCTGACAGGAGCAGAGTAAACTCAGAAATAGCCGATCTGCCCGTATTTTCTGCAGGTTACGGTTGCAATAACTGATAACTGCTGGAAGTAGATTAGGCGGTGCAGATCACTATTTTGAGCAGAGATTGGTTCTAAAGATGAGTTTTATACTCATCTTATAACATTGCAGAACCCAAGCCATAAACCGTACTTTAATGCTTATTTGTTATCTTTTTATGTCTCTAAAATGTAAAATTAGTATTTGTCAGGATTGAGGTGGCGAGGACCTAGGCGGCAACGAGGCAGAGGCAGGCGCATTGTGTTAAACAAGGATATTTTAATGAAACGAAGAGACTTACAAGAAACTCAGGAGCACAGGCGATCGAAGAACACAGGGGAACGCTTGGAACTGAATGCAGAATGACCCGACAACGGGGAAGCAAACAGAGGGAACTTAAATACCAGCTGGGGATAATTACACACAGGTGAGTGTCATATTTGTGTCGGTAAACCCGAACAAGCACACACACAGAGCGTCAGTTCAGACAGTTTATTGCAGGGTAAGATGTACGTGGATGAGGTGGACCAGAGTCCTTTACCGGGGTGGGTGGATGAAGAATGCTGGAGGACCGGCAGCGCCTTGAAGCGGGACCCAAGGCTGGCGGGTGGTCTTGGAACCGACCCTGAGCAGAGCTTGGCCAGAGAGTCACAGGAGGTGCAGAGGTTGCTTGAGCTGAGCTTGGCCGGAGAGTCTTAGGAGCTACTGGGGTTGCCAAGGACCTGAGGAGACGTGGAGGATTACTTCAGCGGAGCGGTAACAGCAGCGAGCAAGGTCTTCTCACAGGAGGATGAGAGACGGACTGGCGGTAAACAGGAGACTGAGGTGGGTTTATATGGAGAGGTTTGCAGGTGGACTAAGTTCTGACTGATTGAAGGTTTAACAGGTGAGGATGATTAGTGGAGCTGAGCAGGAGGAGGAAGGTTCTGGAAGGTTCAGGGTGCAGCAGGCAGGATTGCACCCTGACAGTGAGTCCAATAAACAGAAACTGAGTCCAGAGCAGGGAGGATCCTGACAGTATTAATTTAAATGCTTAATACCATGTCTATCTTTGTTTAAGAGGTTAAAAAAAATATTTTGGCATGAAAACGGGTATTTATTTACAAGGGGACAGAAAGGGCATCGGGAATTGCTCTACAGTCGATCCCGCGACAAAACGTCACAAACTGGGAGGTGCCAGTACTGTTCTTCACCAAGATGGCGGCCCCCATAAAAGGACCTTCAAATGAAAATTACTCTTAATTTAAAAGGCTTATCATTTATTGAACAGTATGTAATAATTTTATATTTAAAGTACTTTCAGCACTTTGAATTCTGATTTTGACCGGACTTCTCCTTTAAAGATATAAACATATAGATTTACGCCCATGTATAAGTACACACATACTCAACCTACAAATAAAAATCTAGTCGTTTGAAGTATACTTTCCAGCACACCAAACATGGCTATTGATGACTGCTGCACATCCTGGAGCATCCTCTCCTCTCTTTCCTCAGCTATGACCTTTCTCTCAGCAGGTTTTTCATCCACTTCTTTAAATACTTCAAAACATTGTAGTTAGTCTTCCTTTTTTCTAAAACACATAAAGGGTTGTTTACTGCAGTACAGCATTGACTAGCACAGGACAGTTCACCTTTAATTATTTTCACTGTATATACACTTGCTCTCCTACTTAGCATTTCCAGGGCAGTACTTCGGAAACTTTCATCAGCATGTTCTACACTACTTTCCTGGCAGGACTGACTTGCTAATTGTCCACTAGTTGATGTTCCACTGGTTGCTGAAATAGAGAATAGTAATACAGAGGTTGTTTTATGTTTTATGTATTAAGAGACTCTACATGGCTTACAAAAACATAGTCAAGGCTAAAATTGCCTTCCTGTTGTAGCTTTCCATCTAAAAATGTAGTTAAATGCTATTAGTTTCCAATACTTTAGTCCATCTTATATGAGCTTAAGTAATAGTAAAGACTGTAAACTAGCCAATTAAAGTTTCTCAAGTAATGAGGAATGAGGCGGAATTCCCAGTTTTGCTTTCTGAATCAGAAGCAATAGATGCTACAAATCGCATACCAGCTTGTTTCTTGAAAAATAGTAGATCTCCTTATATCAAAGAAAGGCTTCAGCAATCAGAAAAATCCATAAATCTTTAAATGGATCACCAATACAATGTGGACCGTCAATCCACACATATGGCAATATTACTACACTATTACGTGGTGTGGCGGTATGCTTACCGGATGATAATGGCGATGGCGCCGGTTCCAGTCAACTGGTTAGCAGGTCCACAACCTAAAATGTTGTCTAATTCAGCATGGTAGGGTGATAAATTGGTTAGTCCAGGTCCAGTATGGGATAAGTCCTTCTTAGCGTACTTCTTCAACTGTTGACCTTGCTTATAATCTGGTCTGCAGTTCACGCGGCAAGATTTTAAAATAGTTGGCCGATTTTCAAAGCCTGAGACACATCACATGTAATGATAAAAAATCATAAATATAACAGGTTTTACGTGTGCTTACAGTGTGTGGTGCCCTGTCAGATGGCAAGTACAATACACCAGATAAGAACAGATTTCACTCAGCATCATTCAGATGTCAGCCGAGAAATTTTGCGAAATCTCTCAAATTCAAAGGTGAGTTCAGAGTAAATAAACATGGAATACAAGGAAGAATAATGCAGATTAGTTTGTGGACTAATTTTAACAGAGAAAACAAACGTAAAAATAAAAGCCCTTGGTTAACGGAGTGGAGACAGCACAATACTTTTTTTTTTCTCTGGGTTCAATCACCTCACTTTCTGATTGGCTACACGTCACATTCAACAGGCTGCATGCTTATTCGTCCGCGGGGAATACTGCACCCGCTAGGACGTTGGGGCAAGACAATCCAACATGTTGAATATCCCCAATTCGAGGTTGGAACAGTCCTGACGTTTTACTGAGAGGACCAGGTCACTCTTAACACACCATATACTGCAAGAATATCTCTTAAGAATTTCTTATGAGCCATCCCGATAGTCGGGGCCTGTCGTAAAGGAAAGATCTGGGAAAAAGACGGGCTAATTATTCTGCTTTGCATTGCTTGTTGTCATTTCAGCTTTTAACTTTTGTTCTCTGTAATTTTTTTCTTCATAGTAGGTGCACCTGGTCTGGCATTCTGTTAGCTGTGACATCATCCAGGGAAGACAGATCACCCGCTATTACCATATAATGTAGAAAAGATTCCTGGATCAATGGTTCCGCTCTTATCTCTCCGACCGCACTCAGTTTATTCAACTCAAATCTTTCATATCCCACCCTTCCCCTGTCACTACTGGTGTCCCTCAAGGCTCAGTTCTTGGCCCCCTCCTTTTCATCACCTACCTCCTTCCTCTTGGCAATATTTTCCACAAATTCAACATTAATTTTCACTGTTACGCGGATGACACCCAGCTCTATTTATCCAGCAAATCCACCTCCTTGTCCCATACTAATTGCTTACTTGAAATTAAAGACTGGTTCACCTCAAACTTCCTTAAACTAAACAGTGATAAAACCGAACTCCTCCTTGTCGCCACCAAATCCACCCTATCCAAAATCAATAGTTTCACACTACCCTTTGACAACTCCTTTGTTTCCCTCTCCCCTCAGGTCAAGAGTCTGGGCGTCCTCCCTGTCCTTTCAGTCACACATAAATAACATTAGCCGGTCTGCACACTTCCACCTACGCAACATTAGAAAGTGCTGGTTTACCGTGATGAGCAGAGAACCAGGAGATGTAGGCGGCGACAGAACCAGCAGGCCGTGTGGATCGGAGAACCGCCAGAGCGGGTAAGCAAGCAGGTGAGATTCACGGAGGAACAGGTAGCAAAGCTGCTTGGAGACTCAGGCAATCTCAACTAGGAGAGTTCAGCTGGCAGGGCTCACAGGATCCGGTAGAGTAGGAAACAGGCTGAACTGCAGCATGCAGACACTGGCGAGCTTAGCAGGAGAGTCCAGCTGGCAGAGCACACATAAGCAGGTGAAGCAAAGGCAAATCACACGGGAAGAGCAAAGAAGAGAGTGAGCGATAAGGAGCAGGAAGAAGTGAGTGAAACGTTCTGGCAGAGATGAGTAGGCAGAGGCAGGTAAAAGTAGGCTGGGGAACAGGTGAGCTGAATAACTAATTAGTGGGAACAGGTGGAGACAATCTAGAGTGTGGTGGTGGCTGGAGGCAAACTGAGCTGGAAGGATAACTGCTGGTGGCTGAATAGTGAACAAATGAACAAAAAAAGTCCTCATAAGTGAAAAGACAAACTAAACAGAACCATAACTATGACACCCTTACCACTCCCACTGCCTCTATCCTCATCCACAGCCTCGTCACCTCCCGTCTTGATTATTGTAACTCTCTTCTTTTCGGCCTCCCTCATAAATCCCTCCATAAACTCCAACTTCATCAGAACTCAGCAGCTCGTGTCATCACCAGAACCCCCTCTTTTCATCATATTTCCCCTGTCCTTCAGCAGCTCCATTGGCTCCCAGTTCAATTCAGAATACAATTTAAAATCCTTCTGCATACTTTCAAAGCCATCCATAACCTTGCTCCTCCATATCTATCAGACCTCCTTCACATTGCCACTTCCTCCCGCTCCCTCAGGTCCTCCTTCTCCATCCACCTCACTTTACCCCCAGCTCGACTCGTCACCATGGGGAGCAGAGCCTTCCGCCGCTCTGCTCCCCAGCTTTGGAACTTACTCCCACCTGACCTCCGCAGAATTGACTCTCCCCCCTGTTCAAAACCAGACTCAAAACCCACCTGTTCCAGCTTGCTTATTTGTAAATACACTGTTCTTGTCCCTCTTCATAACTGTGTTTATGTTCCCTGTAGTTGTATTTTTGTATTTTTATTGTCTGTAAAGTGACCTTGAGGGTAAAGAAAGGCGATGTTAAATAAAATGTATTATTATTATTATTATTATTAATGTGTGCTTCTGTGCTTTTTTGTCTCTCTTGTGTCTCCGCTCTATCTTCTCTAACCCCCAGTCGGACGAGGCAGATGACCATTCCCACTGAGCGTGGTTCTGCTGGAGGTTTTTCCTTCCCGTTAAAGGGGAGTTTTTTTTTCCACTGTCGCTTTATGCTTGCTCAGTATGAGGGATTGCTGACGATTGTCCCTGTGGCTCTATGCTGCTTCAGGAGGAGTGAATGCTGCTTGCCAAGACTTGATGCAATCTACTGGCTTAGGAAAGTGGCATGAGATGACATGTTTCATGACTTGGCGCTATATAAATAAAATTTAATTGAATTAAATTGTGTGAACCAAACTTAAAGTCTGCCTTTTCCATCTGTTGGACCAGCTCAGCATATATATAGCTTGTCCTTCAAGGTGCTTGACTCGAGTTTGTTGTGAAACTCTGGACAAATCCAAAATATGATAAACTGCAGGGTTTTCTGGTAAGACCACAGCATATTCTTCACGTTTATCACCATGCTTGTTGTTTATTTGTCTTCAGCTAGATCGGCCTACAGGTTACGCTACAGTTCGTGCTGAGGCAGATGCCCAAGTCGATTGAATAGCACTGGCTGTGTGGATATTTTTTTTTATATCAACATGACCCGAAACCAAGCCTTTGGTTTTGCCCCTAGGCTTAGCCGACCAGAACACACCAGGAAATGCCCTGATGCTCCTGATGACCAGTCTGCCCCTGAAACCCTCTTTTATTAGTCTGTATTAGTTTGAAAAAATTTACTTCAAGACCAGAAACCAACAAACTTTGATACAATAATGCAGGTTGAGCTGTTTAAAAATACATTTACAGCATGTCAATTATTTATTATCTTAATAGCACAGTAGGTATGTCAACCTGTCAACACTATAATTCCACAGTTCACACTCAGTTTATGGATTTATGTTTATGGATAATACATATTTACATGTAGAGTCATGGACAAAATAGGTGGTACCCCTCTGGTAATCAAAGAAAATCCCACAATGGTCACTGATATATATCATGAAACTGACATAAGTAATAAGTAGTAACCAAATCAAAATCAGACATTGGTTTTGAATTGTGGTTCATCAGAATCACATAGAATATATGCAACAGATGCTTGCGCAGCAAAATATTACGTTACATATACCATAATTTTTGCCCAGGTCTGTTTCATTAGTTAATTTTTTTTAAATGATTCTGTTCACGTGGAGCGTGCTCTTATTTTGTTCCAGACACAAGTGTCAAACTGACAATAATTATAATTATTATGATAATATAGCAAAATCCTGAGTTGAGCAGGATTGTAGCGATTTCAGTGTAGTCATTGCTCTGATTACATTTGGAAATTGGCTCCTTGCTGCAAATGAGAGCCACAGTTTAAGGGGGTTTTATGTATCTGAACAACATATGGATGAGATCATCTCAGGGGGCAGGGTTTAGATGCATCATGGATGTTAACTACCCAACGTGTCAGTAAGCACCCTTTGAAAAGCTGTGGTTGCAAAGATTGTAGCAGAGTTAGAACTTGAAAACGGCACCAACAATGAATGGTTCTTCCTAATTTCCCTGTTTCCCAGTAATGCTGGGGCCAGTTCAACAATAACTACCCTGGGCAATCTGAACCAGTTAATAAGCCACTCATGAATTCAATTCAATTTAATTTATATAGCACCAATTCATGATATACGTCATCTCAAGGCACTTTCCAAAGTCAAATTCAATCAGATTATACAGATTGGTCAAAAAGTTTCCTATCTAAGGAAACCCAGTAGAGCAAGCATGAAGCGACAGTGGAGAGGAAAACTCCTCTTTTTTGACACATGTGATTGTCTCCACCTTAGGAAATCTGTTTTGTTGTTAATCCACTGACATGACCCAATCTTATTTTTCAGTGAAAATAAAAAAGTTTGTTTGATGAGTCACATACAGTTTATGCGCCTCAGTTCACAAACCAATGAGCATTTACATCTACATGTGACAAAAACAGAGGAATGTTCACAGTTTACATCTGATTAAGGCTGTTTCCATAATGTCAAAGCATGTTAGGTCACTATATTAGCCTAAATGTATAATGATTCTATTTCTTTATACCATAAAATCTAAAAAACTTTGAGTTCCAAGGTCCTTGGGTTTAATAAAACTGAATAGTGTTGTGATGTTGTGTTTTTTTTATTGTTGATTAATGACAGTGGAGCAGTGGGTAGCGCTGTTGCCTTCGTCCTGGGTTCGAGTCCAACCCAGGGTCTTTCTGCATGGAGTTTGCATGTTCTCCCTGTGGGTTCTCTCCGGGTACTCCGGCTTCCTCCCACAGTCAAAAAACATGACTGTTATGTTAATCGGCCTCTCTAAATTCTCCTGAGGTGTGTGCGAGAATGGTTGTCTGTCTCTGTGTTTCCCTGCGATAGACTGGCGACCTGTTCAGGGTGTACCCCGCCTCTCGCCCATTGACAGCTGGAGATAGGCACCAGCACCCCTTGCGACCCCAGCAAGGATAACTGTGTCAGAAAATGGATGGATGGAGTTGTCACCACAGCTTTTCACAGCAGGACAAAAATTTGCGTGGATTACTGCACACTTTCACGTAATGCTTTTATACATCCCAAGTTGGGCATAAAATGTTGCACCGGCAGTTTTTTGTACAAACACATTTCATACATGAGGCCTGTCAAGTCCCCATCCTACTTGATGGGGACTTGATGGGTCTGAAGGATTTGTCTGCAGATGGTTTACGGTTATGTTTACAGGTGTAATGAGAAAGAGAGAAGATTTAAATACCAACCTTATTTGATCATGCTTTTACCAGTCTGGTATTCACTTAACTTAAATAACGCGTCGAGGACTAAAGGCCTCCAAACATGGGTCGCGCTACCCGCTACGCCACGAGCGTGCCCAAGAAAATCAATGTTTACTCGTTTTTAGAAGGATGGGTGAAGAAAAATTCTGGCAAAACGATGAATGAACATATCAGTTATTTAAATAACTCATACCATACCTGTTAAAACAAAAATTGAAATTCAAATTTAAACTGCATTGCAACTTTTTGCATTTAAAATGAGTTGTAATAAAAATTGTCCTTACATCCAACTCGCACTCAAACAGAGCATCATCCAGCAGTGTGACTTTGATCTGCAGTGTCTTTGGTCGGCGTAGAGCTCTGGGTGTCTGTGCCTCCTCTGTGGTCTTCACCTTATCTTCCTTGCCCTTTCTTTCAGGACTCATTTCCTTTTCTTTGTCCTCCTCTTTCTCCAGAACAACTGCCTCTCCCTTTTCGTCATTCTTCTTCACCTTTACAGTCATCTTCTCATCATCGTCCTTCTTTTCTGCCTGTAGAGCCTGAAAAATTAATTGAGACGATAGTACTACCCTCTGTGTAAATTCTCTGAGAATTTGTTCTTTTGGGGCTCAGTAAAACTAGTGAAGTGGAATGGGTGAATATATAGATACCATTAAGCAAATAGCTTGTAAGATGCATACAAAACATTTTTCTAAGCTGTATGTTTCTTTTTTTTATGAAATGAAGGGCCCAATGTATGTTCTACATTTCAAACAGTATATAAATAAAGGTATTTTAGTCATTAGTAAAGTTAGGCAAAATAAATTAGTTTTCTCAAGCACTCAGATAAGAATGAATTTACCCAATAAATCAGAAAACCAGATATTAATATTACTCATCCCACAGACTGTGCTGTAAAATAGTATTTTCCCCCTAACAGATTTTTTCTGTTTATTTTGTAACAATAACAAAGACAAAAATAACCCTCATCCATACAGAAGTGCATCAATTCTGCGACATTATATGTTTTGAGTATGACATGAAAGATTCTTTATTGTCACCGCGTGTTACCGTGGTGAACTTTCTTTTTGGTCACTCCTGCTTGGAGTATACATAAGAGACAAACAAACAAACAGGCGATGAACAAGGGTTACAGTGTTTTTTCCCATTATAGTGTTCAAAAGATAAAAAATTGATTAATTAAAAAGATGAAAACTTAAAAGTTTGTATGAACTAGTTGTCCTTCATGAGTCACAGATAAATAATCAGGTAATAAGGTGCTTTTGTGCAATGATTTGAGGCTTCATTTACAGAGATGTGCATTTAGATATTCTGAGATAATAGTGTACAAACAGACAATAACATTAACGTGATGATGGGCTAGTAACAGTGGGGTGATTTTTAACGTGTTGGACTGCAGTCTCTCATCAGGGGGCGATAGCCTTCACAGCTCTTGGAAATAAGCTGTTTCTAAGATGTTTCTAAGTTTATTGTCTCAAACTTGGTAGATTGAGACAATGGGATTTTGGATTTTGACTAGGTCAGTCCACCAGTTGTTTTGCTCTGCTGCATAAACTAAGTAGCTTTGACCTCAAGGTCAGAAATTGAACGCTAAATTGTGTTCTTTGGGGTTTCCTGCTAGACAGCAGAATTCATGGTTCCATAACTGTCATGATTTCGGCACTGTTGCCTGGTCTGATCTCTCATGTCACACACCTGTTCTAGCTCCGCCCGTTCCTCATCACTTCAGATCTGTTCCACCTGCTCTCACTAGTATATAACCAGCTCTAAGACCAGGCAACAGTGCCAGTTTATTTCGATCCTTGTGTGAGACTTATCCCAGCGTTTATAATTCTGATTCCTGATCCTGACCTGTTTGCCTTTCGACCTCCGAGCCTGCTTACTCCCGTCTGATTCTGTTTGCCCGATCTGACCTCTGCCTGTCCTGACTACCCGCTGGATCTCTGCCCTGTGTACCGAACCTGGAACCGTGACCTGACTCCGTCCTGGATTATCCTTCGGTACCTCACTGGCTCTCTGATCTCCTGGCTCCGACCCTCGACCACGTCCCCGACTTCGGCTTCGCTCTACGGCTCATCCTGCTCATCCTGCTCACGTTTGCTCTCACGGTTCTGATCTCCTGCTTGTCCTCCGACCACCGAAACACCCGCCGCTGGGACTTCATGAGCGGCAACCGCCGCAGCGAATTGACGACCCGCCTGCTGGGACCCACTGGGACTGAACTGAACATTAAGACCAGGTTAGTGACCGACACGTTTGTGTGCAAACACCTTCAGATAAGCGTGGTCACTAACCTGCCGTCTCCTTCTGCAGAGGATCCCGCTGTAGACGCTGACGCCTCCCGCTCCGCACCTGATCTTAATAAACTGTTAAACTTGAACGGTTTGTCTGCCTTGAATTCTGGGTCCACCTGTTCTGAGCTTAACAGAATAAACTGGCCCGTCATGGATCCATCGGCAGATAAACCGTGGCATTCAGGCGTAGAGAATTCCATTTCTCAACTCCAGTCAGGCGTTAGGGAGATTCTGACTCGCTTACGCAGCGAGTCTGCTCCCGCTCCGGCGCTTCCGCATACGTCATCAGCTGTTGCGTCATCTGTTACTAGGTCAGCTTGTCAGGAACCCCGACTGTCACCCCCCGAATATTTTAGGGGTGATCCAGATCAGTGTCGGGCCTTTATCACCCAGTGTGAGATCCACTTTGAGCTCCAACCATCAGTTTATCCAACTGATCGGTCAAAAGTGGCTTATGTCATCTCGCTGTTGTCAGGAAAGGCTAAGATTTGGGGAACATCTGAATGGCAGAATAACCAGGCTCTCTGTTATTCTTATCGGGCTTTTTCTCAAGAACTTGTCAGGGTTTTTTGTCCAGTTCTTCCCAGTCGAGAGGCTTCCAGAGGGCTTAAGGCGCTTAAGCAGGGTGGACGATCAGTGGCTGAGTATATCATTGACTTTCATTTACTGTCTTCAGAGAGCACCTGGAATGAGGATGCTCTCATGGACGCTTTCATTGGAGGACTCAATGAAAAGATTAAAGATGTGCTCTCTACCCGCGAGTTCCCTTTGACCCTGAGACAGCTCGAGGAGATGACCACCCAGATTGACCTTCGGTTGACGGATCGTCGCAGAGAACGAGGAGCACCGATGTCTGCTAGTCCTCATCCGAGGTCCGGCACATCTACAGCTTTTGCTCCCGCCCGTACACTGGATCCAGAGCCGATGCAACTGGGACGTACCTGGCTGACACCACAGGAGAGAAGCAGACGTCACCAACTTAACCTCTGTCTCTACTGCGGCGGAGAGGGTCATCGCGTCAGCTCCTGCTCTCTAAAAGGTACAAGCTCAGTAGAGGGGAGGGAGACTCTGCTGAGTCGCACCAGACTTTCCAGCTCTCCTGAACTCCTTTTCCCAGTAACTCTCTCGTTCGGTTCCAGGAGACACAAGTTGACAGCATTTGTGGACTCGGGGGCAGATACCGAGTTCATGGATGAGGGTCTGGCTAGGCGACTGGGAATTAGGCTTCTTCCATCGCCAGCCTCTCGTAGGGTTTTAGCTCTAGATGGTCACCAACTGAATCAGTCATCGCTCGTTTCTGAACCTGTAGAGTTGTTGGTGGGGGGTAATCATTACGAAAAGTTATCTTTCCTCATAATCGATTCACCTCAGGTTCCTATTATACTAGGTTCTACATGGTTGCGCAAGCACAACCCTCACATTGACTGGCAGAGGTTGGAGGTTCTTGGGTGGGCTCCTGCCTGTTCAGGTTCTTGTTTACGTTCCGCTCAGCAGGACCATACACCGGAGAACGAGATTGAGGAGGTTTATCCGGACCTCTCTAAGGTCCCAGAGGTTTATCATGACCTGAGGGAGGTGTTTAACAAATGTAGGGCCACTGTGTTACCTCCTCATCGGCCATATGACTGCAGTATTGATCTTCTGTCTGGGACAACACCCCCTAGGGGTAGGTTGTACTCTCTCTCTGTTCCCGAGTCCCAGGCTATGCAAAAGTACATTTCAGACTCCCTGAAAGCGGGAATTATTCGTCCTTCTTCCTCCCCAGCCGGAGCAGGGTTCTTCTTTGTGGGTAAGAAGGACGGTTCTCTCCGGCCATGCATCGATTATAGGGGTCTTAATGAGATTACAGTTAAGAACCAGTACCCGATTCCCCTGATAAACTCCGCATTTGACCAGATTCAGGGGGCCAAGATCTTTACCAAGTTGGACCTCCGTAATGCCTACCATTTGGTACGCATCCGTGAGGGGGATGAGTGGAAGACGGCATTTAATACCCCCACTGGACATTATGAGTATTTGGTAATGCCTTTTGGACTCACAAATGCACCGGCAGTGTTTCAGCATCTTGTTAATGAGGTGCTCAGGGATATGATGGGTCAGTTTGTATTTGTGTATCTGGATGATATTATCATCTATTCCTGTGATCTGGAGACCCACAGAGGCCATGTTCGGTCAGTGCTTTTGCGTCTCTTGCAAAACCAGTTGTTTGTGAAGGCTGAAAAGTGTGAATTTCACGTGTCCACAATGTCTTTCTTGGGTTTTGTGGTTTCTCCTGATCACATCGCTATGGACCCTGCTAAGGTCAGTGCTGTCACTGAGTGGCCGATCCCCAAGGATCGGAAACAGTTGCAGAGGTTCTTGGGTTTTGCAAACTTTTACAGGAGGTTCATTAGGAACTACAGTTCGGTGGCTTCACCCCTTCACGCTCTCACGTCATCAAAGACTAGGTTCTGCTGGAATGAGCAGGCAGATAAAGCCTTCCAGAGACTAAAGGACTTATTCACGTCCGCACCTGTTCTGATCTCTCCTGACCCTGAGAAACAGTTCACGGTGGAGGTGGATGCTTCCAGTACTGGAGTTGGGGCCATTCTCAGCCAGGAGGCTGGGGATGGTAAAATGCACCCCTGTGCCTTCTTCTCCAGGGGACTCTCTAGCGCTGAGAGAAACTATGATGTCGGAGATCGGGAACTGTTAGCAGTCAAATTAGCATTAGAAGAATGGAGACATTGGCTGGAGGGGTCCAAGATCCCCTTCGTGGTATGGACTGATCACAAGAACTTGGAGTACCTGAAATCAGCCAAGAGACTGAACCCTAGACAGGCGAGGTGGGCACTATTTTTTGGTCGATTTAACTTTTCTCTGTCTTACAGACCCGGAACCAAAAATGTTAAGCCCGATGCACTCTCTCGGATGTTCGAGGCGGACGAAGAGAGTACCAGTGGTGCTGAGGGTTTTATCCTACCGAAGTCTGTAAGATGTGCCATCACTATGCTTGATATTGAGAGAGAAGTGAGAGGAGCTCTTAGTAAGACTCCACCCCCAGAGTCTTGTCCTAATAATCGTTTGTTTGTTCCTGATCAGCTAAGAAAGAATGTGTTAGATTTTTGTCATGGTTCTCGTCTGTTTTGTCATCCCGGGGTTACCAGAACTATTCGTTGTGTTCGGACACAGTTCTGGTGGCCTTCTCTGTCTGCCGATGTAAGGGAGTTTGTGGCAGCCTGCCCCCAATGTAATCAGGCTAAGACCTCCAGACAACCTCCTTCCGGCTTGCTTCGACCTTTACCTGTTCCGTCCAGACCATGGTCTAACATTGCCATGGATTTTATCACCGGCTTACCTTCTTCAGAGGGTAATTCTGTCATTCTCACCATAATTGATCGGTTCTCCAAAATGGTCCATTTGGTTCCGCTGCCCAAACTCCCGTCCGCTAAGGAGATGGGGGAGATTTTAGCACGTGAGGTTTTCCGTCTTCATGGAATCCCGACAGACATTGTGTCAGACAGGGGTCCTCAGTTTGTGGCGCAGTACTGGAAGGAATTCTGTGCCATGCTGGGGGTCTTTGTCAGTTTGTCGTCGGGATTCCACCCCCAGACGGATGGGCAGACAGAGAGGGCCAACCAGGAGGTAGAGACTAAGCTACGTTTGTTGTGTCAATCGGACCCCACTAAGTGGGTCAGTCAGCTTCCGTGGATAGAACATGCTCTGAACTCAACTCCTTCTAGCACCACTGGTCTCTCCCCATTTTATATTGTGTTCGGTTTTCAGCCACCGGTGTTCACTATACAAGAGAGGGATTCAAAAGTTCCATCGGCCCGACTATCTGCCCTGAGGTGCCAGCGAGCCTGGAGAAAGGCTAGGAGAGCTATCATCAGTTCCGTGGAGAGCCAGACCCGGAACGCTAATCGCCAGAGGATCCCGGCACCTCGGAGAGTAAGAAGCTGGCACCTCGGTTCATCGGGCCGTTCCCTATTTCTAAGATGGTGAACCCGGTGGCTGTCCGCCTCCAGCTTCCTCGCTCCATGAAGATGCATCCTACTTTTCATGTGTCCCGGGTCAAACCTGTTAACACTTCTAGATTTGTGCCCGCCTCCAGACCCCCGCCTCCCACCCGACTCATCGGCGGTGGTCCTGTGTACACCGTCAACCGGATTCTGAGGTCCAGAAGAAGAGGCAGGGGGCTGCAATACTTGGTTGATTGGGAAGGGTATGGTCCAGAGGAGAGATCTTGGATCCCTGCCTTTCATAAGGCCCATCCCGAGCAGCCCAAAAGGGCGTCTGGTATCCGCCCTTAGGGGGGGGGGGTTCTGTCATGATTTCGGCACTGTTGCCTGGTCTGAACTCTCATGTCACACACCTGTTCTAGCTCCGCCCGTTCCTCATCACTTCAGATCTGTTCCACCTGCTCTCACTAGTATATAACCAGCTCTAAGACCAGGCAACAGTGCCAGTTTATTTCGATCCTTGTGTGAGACTTATCCCAGCGTTTATAATTCTGATTCCTGATCCTGACCTGTTTGCCTTTCGACCTCCGAGCCTGCTTACTCCCGTCTGATTCTGTTTGCCTGATCTGACCTTTGCCTGTCCTGACTACCCGCTGGATCTCTGCCCTGTGTACCGAACCTGGAACCGTGACCTGACTCCGTCCTGGATTATCCTTCGGTACCTCACTGGCTCTCTGATCTCCTGGCTCCGACCCTCGACCACGTCCCCGACTTCGCTCTACGGCTCATCCTGCTCACGTTTGCTCTCACGGTTCTGATCTCCTGCCTGTCCTCCGACCACCGAAACACCCGCCGCTGGGACTTCATGAGCGGCAACCGCCGCAGCGACTTGACGACCCGCCTGCTGGGACCCACTGGGACTGAACTGAACATTAAGACCAGGTTAGTGACCGACACGTTTGTGTGCAAACACCTTCAGATAAGCGTGGTCACTAACCTGCCGTCTCCTTCTGCAGAGGATCCCGCTGTAGACGCTGACGCCTCCCGCTCCGCACCTGATCTTAATAAACTGTTAAACTTGAACGGTTTGTCTGCCTTGAATTCTGGGTCCACCTGTTCTGAGCTTAACAATAACTTATGGCAAGTTGTTCAGGTCTTAGAGCAGCAAAGCAGAACCACACCATCACACTACCAACATCATGTTTAACTGGCAGTATGATGTACTTTTTTTGAAATCCTGTGTTTGTTTTATGTCAATTGTGATGGAACACAAAACCTTTTCTTAAATAAAATCTGTTTTTTCTTGTCAGCTCACATAATATTGCAAAAAGTAATTTTCATGGCAAATTTGAGACATGCCTTTATTTTCAACATTAGCTTTGGCCTTTGAACTCCCCAACAGATGCCATTTTTGCCAAGCCTGGTTCCTATTCTTTAGTCATAATAACTGTTTGTAACATCGTTTAGTGATATATTGTTCTGGGTTCTTTTTGTGACATCCTGGATCAGTCTTCAGTAAACTGATTTGATTTGTTAATAATGGTTCTCATTATAGCTTGCTGGAGTACCAAAGCCTTAGATATGGCTTTATAACCCTTTGCAGACTGGCAGATGTCAGTGACTTTGTTTATTATTTAACAAGGGTGAGGTTGGTTAAAGTAGCATTTTTGCATTAATAAATGGAATCAGATTTTAAAAATGGTATTTTGTATTTATTCATTTGTATATCTTTTTCACTCTATGTGAGCTTACCTCTGCACTGCTGATTGAATGCTGGTCCAAGGCAACCTCCCCCTCTATTTTCAATTCAGGTTCAGGGTCAGCAATAGGAGCTTTAGCTTCATCTTCCTCATCTTCCCTCTGCCCCCTCTCACTGTCACATTGTGAATGGGGTTTCAGGAAGGAGGAGAAGAGGCGTGAGAGACCACGGCCGGTAGAATTTCGATTTTGGGGCTGCAGGTTTTCATCAGGAGAATGCAGCTGGGAATCCTGAGTAGTTTCTTCCTGCTGCTGCTTTGGCTTTTTCTGGTGACTTTCCACCTCATCTGTGGTCATGGTGACAGCTGTTGAATTACATAAAAAGACTGAGTTTGAAATTCAAATCAACAATATAAATGTCCTATCTATAAGATTAAAGGGGAAGTCCGGTCAAAAAGGAAAAATCAATGGACCATTAGCTATAACTAAAAGTAATACGTTTGTGGTGATTTAATGAATTTAGCGTTAATCAGTAAAGAAATAAAAACATAAATTGTTGTCGCGATCACTGATACCGGGGGCGGCAAAAACGGCCGCCTGACATCACATCCTGTGACGTAACATCGCGGTGAGCCGAGGGCAGTTCTCCGTGCTTTACAAGCAAATTCAATAGGAACCGTTCTACACAGCTGCGAACAATTATTTCGGATTTCGAGAGGACTTCACCATTTAAATTCACGAGAGTTATTGTTGAAGCAACAATGCCCATGTGCATGGCAGTTGGATGTTCCAATACATCGGGTAAAAGTGGAAAAAACATTACTTATTTCAACTCTGCTCCTATGGCAGGATGTGTTATGAGGCGGAGGGATATTTCCGCTGGTGTCTGAAGTGCGGCAGTGTCACTTAGTTTAGAGCCGAAACAATCCACTTCACTTTCTCAAACAAGCCCAAAACTGCAACCCGCAACTCGTGCAATTAACAAGCGACTTTAGAAAAAAGAAGACCAAAGTCGCATAAAATAAGTGGGATTCGCAACAGTGAGCACGGGTCTGTTATGCAAGTCTCTAGCAATTTTGGAACAACGTAAGCCAAGGAGAAAAAAAAAAAACAGTCCGGAGGGCGTGGTGGGGGACAAAACAATAATGCTTTTAACAAAGTTAACGCGTTAAAACTGACAGCGCTAATTTTAATTGATATATTTCATCGGTAAGAAGAACAAACTGAGAAGAATAACACAAAAATAAGGAGACGGCTGTGGTGCCGCAGCAGACAGATTCAACCCACATCGTCCCTTTTTGGTCTCCTTGGCTCAAACTGGTATGACTGGATTCCGTCAAAAGTCCGGTTGCTGTCAAGAAACTCTTCTAAAAAATCCATATCGCTATCAGATGATGATGACTCCCATCGCTGTCGCTAATTAATCCATCACTCTCTGCTTCGTATAGAGCACTGGTCGTCGCCATCTTGGATAATAGCGCGTAGTGACACACAACAAATAGAGCCTTGGGACTTGCTCAACAGCCGGTCCCGCGATGTGACGTCACAAACTGGGAGGTGACAGTACTATTCTTGACCAAGATGGACGCCTCCACATAAACATGATTAAATGAAAATTACTCTTAATTAAAAAAAACATATCATTTAATGAACAGTATGTAATAGTTTTATATTAAAAGTACTTTCAGCAGTTTGAATTCTGATTTTGACCGGACTTTTCCTTTAAACATAAACATAATAACCCAACTGAAATCTGTTATGTCACTTTTACAGACATCTTCCAAACTAGTATATGAGTGTCACCAATATTTCCTTTAAGTCACAAAACGTAAAGGAGTTACTGCTGTCAAGCAGTTTCAAATAGATATATAGGAAACCTAAAAAGTAAGGGGTAGGTTTTGTTAAGACATTAGGTGAAATCAGACCCAAGCACAGAAAGGAGAAGGAAAGTTTCATATTAATTGTGGAAAATTTATTTTTCAATCAACTACTTACAAAAGGGAGATGAAAACACAAGTGAAAATGGAGAACGCTGACAAAGGAAAGAAACTAACATATACTGTAACTCCAAAAAGGACCCTACTAAACTAAACAAAGATCTAAAATCAAATAATCCAGATAAGTACAGGAAATCTGAAAAAAAACTGGCATCAATGGCAGCTATGAGTGACAAAGCCAAAAAATAAAAGAACAGAACAAAACTCATCTACTCTCTTTAAAATGTAAGGAGATCATACAAAATTTATGGGAGAAGTATATGGATAGAAAATAGACTCATTATAGCTGTGTGTATTTTATACTGGCTTTGTAAAGTGTGTAAACCTGTTAATGTGTATGTGTTAAACCTGATTTGTAAACCCTAAAAAATAATTTGTGTCCAACTTTGGTGTAGTGCCATTAAAGCCATGATGAGAAAAATAAAATCAGATTGCAGTGGAACCAACAGAAGTTTGGGACTCTCACAGGCACAAAGGACCTCCCCTCACAGCAGGGATTCTCTGTTGCGATAAAATTTTGCTCCCACAGGACAACCCCTCAGTCTTCACTACTCCTTCCTGGGACTCTCAAGGAGAGAGCCCCCCTGCACAAGCCACCATGTGGACCTCACGATGCTTGAATACCCACAAGCTGCACAAAATAGGCCTCCTGTGAAACTCATCTCCCCCTGCTTCAATGGAGTGACAAAAATGGGGTCCGCAGAGGACCTGACTGAGTTCGGAGATTCACCGACCAGAATCAGAAGCTAAGTTGCAGTCTAACTTCTGCGCAACCAGCCGCCGAAGTAAACAATGCCGAATCAGCTTTGATTATTTTTGTCAGCTGTTGCAGGAAAGCGGACTCGAGACGACACGGATCGGTCACCTTCCCTAACCAAACAAGCTGAGAGCGAAAAGGAGCTGAAATTATGACTGCAACCGGGTCAGACACTGCATGCAGGACGTCGGGCCAGGCCTCCCCCGACCACGTTTCTGCTAGCTCATGGCCACATGTCTGCTGAAAGGATCAATGTATCTGCTATCTACTGCTCTTCCTTGGATGGCCAAAATGAACTGAACTCTCACAAGGCACCGACAGGTTGGGCAGAGAAACCACAGGGAAAGTTGAAGGGGTTTGTTCGGAAATTTTGGTGTGATGCGTTTACATTGTGTTTTTTAAATACAAAGAGCTAACGGACGTAGCTCAGGCTAGCATTCTGATACAATGTCATTGCCGATGTGATTCGAGTGATTTTTTTTAGTTATAACAAACGTTATCTCCACAAGGATTTCATACATTCAAGCATAAGCCTTGTTCGTTGCTCAATAATGCGGTAATAATGCTCATAATGCTATGAGCATTATTATAGCAATAATATGGAATATTAAATTTAAAGGCGTTTTGTTTAACTTTAGCAGTAACCGATTTTAGCGACCGATCGCTACAGCGACCCCTATCTCCCGGAGGTATAATCGCATTGATAAAATCGAGCGTCCCTAAAGTAATAATTTTACTGAGCAAATCATTCTTTGGCCTAGTGGTTAGAGCAGCGTGCATGCGCTCTGAGAAGGTTGCAAGTACCTGGCTCGATCCGCACAAACGGCACTCTGGGTCCCTGAGCAAGACCCTTAACCCCAGATTGCTCCCCGTACGCCGCACAGTGGCAGCCCACTGCTCCCAAAAGGGATGGGTTAAAATGCAGAAGTGAAATTCTCCATTGTGAGATCAATGGTGTTCAATTTATTTTTGTCAGGGTGCTGTTTGCCTATTGCACCCTGGACTTTTTCCCGGCACCTTCCTCCTCCCATACAGCCCTGTTTTCCACTTCACCTGATCTCTTCCACCTGCTGCCACTAATCAAGCCGGACTCACTACACCTGTCAATCACCCTACTTAAGAACTCCTCAGCCAGCCCTTCATCGCTGGAATGTCTTCATTCTTCCCTCGACTGCTGTAAGATCCTTCAGTCTCCTCCTCCACTATTCATCTCCTTCAATAAAATTGAAGCTCTGTGTGTGGCTGAGAGCCCTGCTTCGCCGGCCACCGAGAGCCCAGCTGCTTCGTTGCTGTCGGCCTCAGAGGGTCCAGCACCCTCCGACGCTCCCAAGTCCCGTGAGGCCCGGGTCCAGGAGGACCCGCCGGCCTCCAACGCTCCCGAGTCCCATGAGGCCCGGGTCCAGGGGGACCCGCCGGCCTCCACCGCTCCCAAGCTCCATGAAGAGAGGATCCAGGGGGACCCGCCTACGCTGCCCAGTCCCGAGAGGGGGTCCAGGGAGACCTCCCTTCAGTCATCGCTCCCCAGTTCCGAGGGGCCCAGGTCCAGGAGGATCCGTCAGCCTCCGATGCTCCCAAGTCTTGAGAGGGGGTCCAGGGAGACCCGCCTCCAGTCTCCATGCCAGAAAGTGTGGAGGAGGGTGTCCGTGTGGACCCGCCTCCAGTCACAGCTCCAGACTCCACTGAGGGTCCTGCTCTGGAGCTTCACACCTGGAGGACCCAGGTGAAGCTTCGTCACCGGCTTCCGAGGGTCCTCCTCCGTTGCCCTCCACAACGCCCACCTCACACTATGACTCGTCTGGGTCGCCCTCCGCAACGCCCGCCGTAGACTCTGCTCCTCCGCCATTAGGGTCGCCCTCCGCGACACCCACCATAGACTCTGCTGCTCCGCCACCGGGGTTGGCCTCCGCGACGCCCGCCGCAGACTCTGCTCCTCCGCCAGCAGGGTCGCCCTCCGCGACACCCGCCACAGACTCTGCTGCTCTGCCACCGGGGTCGCCCTCCGCGTCACCCGCCACAGACCCTGCTGCTCCGCTGCCGAGGTCGCCCACCGGAGGCTCCTCCTGGTCGTCAGTCGCCGCCGGTGGATCCTCCTGGCCTCCAGTCGTTTGCCAAGCAGCCTCCCACCGCTCTCAAGTCACCGGCCGGGCCGTCCACCGCTCTCGAGTCGCCGGCCGGGTCCTCCACTGCTCTCAAGTCGCCGGCCGGGCCCTCCACCACTCTCAAGTCGCCAGCCGGGCCCTCCACCGCTCTCAAGTCACTGGGCGGGGCCTTCAGTGCTCCCAAGCCGCCGCTCTCCAGTGCTCCCAAGCCGCTGTTCTCCAGTTCTCCCAAGCTGCAGCTCACCTGCGCTCCCAAGCCACCGCTCGAGCTCGCCAGCGGCCGTCCATCTTCTGGTCGGCTGCCCGAACTCTACAGCAGCCGTCCGTCTCCTGGTGGGCCACCTGAACTCTCCCGGCCTTTCCTCAAGCCTCCCTTTGTTCGCCCTGTTGGGATAGTTTTTTGTTTAACTCTAGCTCACCATCCTGAGCCTCCCTCCGCCCACCCTGGTTGTGAAGTTTTTTTTTTTGTTTCTTTGGGTCGTCTAGAAGACCCTTATCCCCAGATTGCTCCCCGTGCGCCGCACAGTGGCAGCCCACTGCTCCCAAAAGGGATGGGTTAAAATGCAGAAGTGAAATTCTCCATTGTGAGATCAATGGTGTTCAATTTATTTTTGTCAAGGTGCTTTTTGCCTATTGTACCCTGGACTTTTTCCGGCACCTTCCTCCTCCCATACAGCCCTGTTTTCCACTTCACCTGATCTCTTCCACCTGCTGCCACTAATCAACTGGTCTCGCTACACCTGTCAGTCACCCTACTTAAGAATTCCTCAGCCAGCCCTTCATCGCTGGAACGTCTTCATTCTTCCCTCGACTGCTGTCCGACAAGCCTCTCATGCCAAGCCTCCGCTTACCTGATGCTCCAGCCTTCGTCTCACGTCCTTCACCGCCTTCCTTGCCGTCTCCCTCACCGCACACCAGCTGCCCTCTCCCTCCTTGTGCCTCTCTGCTGTTTTCACCAGCTCTAGGAACTCTCCTGCAGTGCTGCTGGGTAACCCGGAGCTTCTGCGCTCTCCCTACAGCCCAGAAGGCTACCTTACTCCGTGCGCCTGCCTTAGCTCCTTCAGGTCCACCAGCTCCAGTTCTGCCGAGTCTGCCAGCTCCAGCCATCATCTCAGCCGCTCCAGTCTGGAACTATTCACCGGTCTCCTTCTCCACTATTCGTCTTCTTCAATAAACTGATGAAATTGAAGCTCTGTGTGTGGCTGAATTTGAGTTCTACAAAACAATTTTATTATTTTTATTTATTTTAAAATGTTATTTCCTCAATCATTTTTTGTGTAACTCGGGATTTGCATTGTGAATGGGTTGAAAAACATACCAAATGTTGTTCTGAATTAGTTAAGCTAATTTAACTCTATACCATGTTCTTCACCACTTTTATGTTGTCTTTTTGCACGTATATAGTTCCTTAGCTTAGCTTCTTTTTATCTTCAGTTTACTTAGTAGTTTAGTTAAGTTTCACTAGCATAGTAGAGAGGATTTGTTGATTGAAATATAGTGTTAATTCAGATAAACAGCATCATATAGTGATGTTCATTTTATTATGTTATTAGGGTTCCAAGCCCGCATAGCGGGTAGAACCCTATTGTTTTTCGTCCGTTTTTGTATTATTTATCATAAGGGTTCCAAGCCCTCAGTGCAGAAAGAACGGGCTATGCAAGGCATAGCCGTTCGTCTGCTCTGTGAGCAGAGAACCCTATTGTTTTTCGTATGTTCTTAAATTATAAGGGTTACAAGCCCCCAGTGCAGAAAGAACGGGCTATGCAAGGCATAGCCGTTCGATTGCTCTGTGAGCAGAGCCCTATTGTTTTTTGTTTGTTTTTTCATTAGGGTTCCAAGCCCGCAGTGCAGAAAGAACAGGCTATGCAAGGCATAGCCGTTCGTCTGCTCTGTGAGCAGAGAGCCCTATTGTTTTTCGTATGTTTTTAAATTATTTTTTATTATTATTATTATTGTTTTTTGTTCGTTTTTAAATTATTTATTATTATTATTCTCCGCTAAAACGCGTTCAGCAGCCCATGCGGACTTTTAACGAATCGATTGAATCAGGTATCCAAGTACAGAATGTGCACCGCTACTCAAACCCAGATATTCAGACCCCTCAATAACTAGGGGGCGCAATAACAAAGGACAATGCGTTTCGGCCTATAACCACCAAACTACTGGTCCCACACTCAAAAACTTCACATCACTTTGTTTATTGGATGATTCTGCATCATAAAGGGAATTGGCACACCCTTCGATTCCCAGCTACTTTTCGAGCTACATGGCTACAAAGGTTAAACCTTTCTTGTTAAACTCCTCCTACATTTTTTTGCAATCCGCGCAAAACTCCATATATAACCGTGTAATGGACAACTAAAAAAAGGTATGATTTTAAAATTTTGATGCTAAAATAAGTGATTGTTAGCTAGCTAGCTCTAAATGTAATTGCTGATTATTCTAAAACCATAACAGATTTTTAACATGTCCTTCATAACCCATACTCCAAATAAGATTTTGCACACGTGTCCCGCGTTTGAGGATCGTCCATCAATAGGGGGCGCTGTGATGTCAAGGAATCTACTACGCAAGAATGGCTGATTGGATTTTTACAAAACCTTCTTTATTCCCTTCCAGTCATAGCCCTGAACTAAAGTATGGTAATGACTGAAACAAGTGGGCGGGGCCTGTTTCCAAAAGTGTGAAAAAAACCTTGAACACTAGAAAAATTCACCTAAAATCAATGTTTTGGTGCAATGAGCATGAAAAAGAGAAAGCACTCTTGGACATCCGTGAATATTTTCAGAATTTTAGAGCCAACTGTTGATTTTTTATGAATTTATTACGTATTAGGGAATATATTAAAAAAAGAATTTTCAGAAAATGATGCTTTTTTGCCATCTGCTGGTGAAACAAATATTATACAACTGGTTGCCGGATGCGGCGGGACTTTGTGGTTCACATGGACCATAAAACGCGGTGCACACTGCACCGTCAACCAAAACAAGACCGAAGTAAGTGACGGTGGCTGGCGAAACAAAAAAGCAATTTGTATAAAAGGCCTGTGCAGAGTGGGAGACAATCACAAGCAAGTAGAGTGGCAGCCAGTAAGAACGATTATGTACTCTGTGACGGATCGGCGCCTGTTAGAACTTGATTGCTCCCGGACTGTATGCAGTTAGCATTAGCCTAGCCATACAAGCTGATGTAGCTTTTATTTCATTCATTGTTGTTTGGTTTAGAAGTTCTTTAAGGTAACATCTGCAATGTTCTCTGATCTTCTAAAATAATGCACAGATGAATTGATTTATTATAAAATATGATGGGGTTTTTCAAATGCTATTTTTGGTGATTTAATAGTAATTTGTATAAGTTTAAAGTTAAAACATCTTACAGGTAAACAGGTAATTTTAATGGGATATTATAAGCATTAATTAACATTTATAATTACCAAAAGAATATAATCTAAAGGAATATAATTTATTGGTATAACATTCACAAAGTAGATTATATAAATTAAAATAAATGTAAGGTTGTGTACTGTATTTACGATTAGAATATTAAGGTATTTCAACATTTTGATGATGCACTGTAGAGTTTGCATGGTGGTGTTTATTATTTGTGGGATACAAGTAGAGAAATTTAAATTTACATTTATTTCTTAAAGGTTGGGTATCAGTTTGTTGTTTTTCTTGTGTAGATATTAATTGACTGAGAAATTCTTTACATGATTTTGTAATTTATTTCTTATTTGTTGGTTTGCCTTAAGGTTTTTACCTGCATTGAGACCATTTTGATCACCTGTCTTCACAAGCATATTCAAAAAGGGTTGGAAAACACTTAAAGTGAACTACACATTCGTTCACTTTATTTAGCCCATGCCCTGACCAGAGGTTTGTTTGGATAATTGATTAGCAGGCAAGCCACTGCAAAAAGTTAATTAATGGTGCCAACAATATATAAAGGAATAACTGAATCAAAGAGTTTGTTTTCTTTATCTCGACGGATTACCCGCTCAATGTGAACTCGCAGACGTGCGATTTTCTGTGTCTGGAGGACATGTTGAAGTTGAGAAAAAGCAAAAACACATTCAAAATATATAAAGATCCATATTTATTTAGTTATTTATTTCAAACTGGTTTTTATAGCCAGGAACATCTTCACAACAACTTTCTGCCCCCACTTCAGGCATGTTATTGAACATTATATATTTGTGAACCATGTACTAAAATGCCATTTCTTTTGATCTTTAGAAAAACTTTGGCAAAATCTTGACATCAAAGTGGGCAGACAGACCAATGGTCCACAGCTGAAGCCATCCAGGAGATGCACAGATACTTGGCAGAGGGTTCCAGGTAGTGATGGGTCGATGAGGCGTCATGAAGCGTTTCGACACATTGCCAAACTGTATTGATACTGTGCCGATACTGTGTCACTGAATACTGAGAGGGATCATATTTCTCCAATTTTAGCTTCCCTTCATTGGCTTCCTGTTAAATCAAGAATAGAATTTAAAATTCTTCTTCTAACGTATAAAGCCCTTAATAATCAAGCTCCATCATATATCAGAGCTCTGATTACCCCGTATGTTCCTAACAGAGCACTTCGCTCTCAGACTGCAGGTCTGCTGATGGTTCCGAGAGTCTCTAAAAGTAGAATGGGAGGCAGATCCTTTAGCTATCAGGCTCCTCTCCAGTGGAACCAACTCCCAGTTTTGGTCCGTGAGGCAGACACCCTATCTACTTTTAAGACTAATCTTAAAACTATTTGACAAAGCTTATAGTTAGAGTGGCTCATGTTACCCTGAGCTACCTCTATAGTTAAGCTGCTATAGGCTTAGGCTACTGGAGGACATCAGGGCCTATTTTTCTCACTCTACTGATTTCTACTGTTCTCCAGATTTGCATTGCATTACATTGAAATGACTGTTGTCATTTCAGCTTTTAACTTTTTGTTCTCTCTCTTTTTTCTTCATAGTAGGTACACCTGGTCTGACGTTCTGTTGACTGTGAAATCATCCAGGGAGGACAGATCCCCGACTATAACCATCTAATGTAGAACAGATTACTAGATCAATGTGTGCTTCTGTGCTTTTTGTCTGTCTTGTTGTGTCTCTGCTCTGTCTTCTGTAACCCCCAGTCGGTCGAGGCAGATGACCGTTCATACTGAGCCCGGTTCTGCTAGAGGTTTTTCCTTCCCGCTAACGGGTGTTTTTTCTTTCCACTGTCGCTTCATGCTTGCTCAGTATGAGGGATTGCAGCAAAGCCATGTACAATGCAGACGACTCTCCCTGTGGCTCTACGCTTCTCCAGGAGTGAATGCTGCTTGTCGGGACTTTGATGCAATCAACTGGTTTCCTTATATAGGAAAATTTTTTGACCAATCTGTATAATCTGACCCAATCTGTATAATATGATTGAACCTAACTTGTAAAGTGCCTTGAGATGACATGTTTCATGAATTGGCGCTATATAAATAAAATTGAATTGAATTGAATTGACACGTGCTGGACCTTAAAAATCCCTACAGGCAACCTGGTTGACAGAGTTAACTGACACTGATTTGATGACCAAGTATACACAATACAATTTAAATCATTGTATGTTGCATTGTATTATTTTATATTTTCATTTGAATTAACCATATATTTGATTTTTTTTTTAGATACAGTCAATAAATAATGTGAACTTTTATCTTAATATAACCTCATGTAAACATGTTGTGAACGAGGATGTTTGTGGACTGGCTTTTTTTTTTTACAAATTCTTTGCTGCCATGTCCTTTCAATCTGTTCTGAAATCGGAAATGCTGAGTATTACAAAGGGAGGAAGAACTACTCAGAGTAGCAGTTTTCTACTAAGGGTAGATCAGCCGTTGTTTTCTGAAACGGCGCTCAGAACAAAGACGCACAGTGCAACCCGCCCAACCATAAAGGCGTCTGCCCAACCCATCCATCAGTGGTGCGCTCCGATCAGCACATGGCGCTCACAGAGCGAGACTGTGGTACACCATCATACCAGAGTTGCAAAATGGTTAAAAATGAACCATTATTAACCGTTATTTTGTTTACAATTAAGCTTGCATTTTATTTCCTGCGCTGCATAGCTTTGCTGTGCGCGCTGCTGCGCGCGAATGCACAAGTGTGCAGCTTAGAGGGAACAGAAACAGTTTGGCGCGTCAGTCAGTTCGAAACAGTTCCTGTATCGGTCACGTGACTTTCCCGTGTCGATACGCGCATCGACACAGGTTTTGCTCTATGAGCTCGACACATGCGCCGACGCATCGGTGTTGCCGGACCCATCACTAGTTCCAGGATCCTATAATATACTTGAAAAACCAAATAATCTATCCAAACCTCTTCTGCCTTTGATTACATTTTCTTTGCACTCCAGCCTCATCTGTGCCTGGATGTTTTCTACAGCTGGAGAAATGATATCAAAAAAGCGTAACTTATTTTTGTTCAAACCTGAGGGGTTTGGACAAAGGAGGGGTGTGAGGGGTCTCTGATGATGTTATGGGCTCGGACATGCAGCCTGGGATGAAATGTCGTTAATGGAGGAAAGAGGAGCCCCGATGATCCCTTCTGCTGTCCTCACCACTCTCCTCACGTTCCTCCGGTCGGAGGTGCTGCAGCCTCCACACCACACAGAGAGACAACTGGTCAGAACGCTCTCTATGGTGCTTCTGTAGAAGGTCGTGAGGATGGGCGGGGCAGGTGGGCTCTCCTCATCCTCCGTAGGAAGTACAAGCGCTTCTGTGCCCTCTTAACCAGTGATGTGGTGTTCACAGACCAGGTAAGGTTGTCTGTGATGTGCACCCCGAGGAATTTGGTGCTGCTGACCGCCTCCACAGCTGAGCTGTTGATGAGCAGTGGAGCGTGGCGAGCACGGTTCTTCCTGAAGTCGACTATGATCTTCTTAGTTTTCTCCACGTTCAGGATCAGGCTGTTGTCTCTGCACCAGCCCACCAGCTGCTCCGCCTCCTCTCTGTAGTCCTGGTCGTTGTCGTCTTTGATCAGGCCCACCACCGTCGGGCCGTCTGCAAACTTCACGATGGAATTGGTGGTGAACCTGGGGACGCAGTCGTGTGTCATCAGGGTGAACAGCAGGGGGTTCAGGACGCAGCCCTGAGGGGAGCCCGTGCTGAGGGTGATGACATCAGAGGTGTTCTGTCCGACCCGGACTGACTGAGGTCTGTTGGTGAGGAAGTCTAGCAGCCAGTTGCGAAGGGGTGCGCTGAAGCCCAGATGTTCCAGTTTTTTCACCAGATGCTGTGGGATGATGGTATTGAACGCTGAACTGAAGTCCAGGAGCATGCTCAAAGGGGTGGGGCATGGGTGGGCTTGGAACCCGTTAATAACTGCTCGCAGTTCTAGTTAAATTCTTGAACTTGAAGAGAAGTTGTCACTCATTTATTCTATGTGTGTGCAGAGTTTGCTGTTAACCGATTGCCATTGCTCGAATCATTCCTTTCAACTATTGTCCTGATATCAGCTTAAGAGCTGATATCCACCTAACAGACAGAGAGTTATTTATTAAACATTAAATAACTTTTGAACAGTGTATAATTGCACAACATTGGGTACTTGCAAATGTGTGCTCCAATGCAGACAAATATAAAAAAATTACCAAAAAACTAAATGTACACACACAGAAACACAATTACCAGTTACACAAATATCTAAATTTGACACTTTCCACCAGCATTTAAACGCACCATGTAGGCAGGGATCTGTGAGACTCCCGGAAGTGATGAGTCTCAGATCCCCTCGTGCATTTGAAAACTGGACCATACGTAAATGTAGTTTTGTCCGTGTCTATCAGACCATTCTGCATATATAGATTTTCAGATTTCACAATTTGTATGAAAAGAGAGGTTTTTAAATTAGCAATTATTGTAATGCTTAGACAGACAGAAATCCTGATAAGCGCACAAAAAAGTTGCTACTTAGGTGTTCTGTTACAATAATATTAGGTAATAAATAATTTTGCTTGATTACTAGATAGTAACTCAATCATTTAATAGTCAATGTTGTCTATATGAACAGTGATTTAACGCAACAGAAGTGAAGCTGCAAAACTGGGGGGTCAAATGCAGTTTGATTGAGCCTCACCCAGATGCTAGTGAACCTAGGGGAAAGATTGGGCTTAATAGTGCAGAAACACCACTTCTGACAATCAAATCAACCACCAACCCATTTTAGAGACTATTTCAGCACAAGCTGCATTTGTCCTTGTACATATTTTTCTTTCAAGGACGTTTATTCTGTAAGATTCTCTCATTTTTCTTCTAAGAGTCAAAAAGGGTGTTAGATATTTCATACTTTGTATTTGTTTGTAGTCTTTGTATTTCATGATGGTTTTAGAGTTTTGAAGGTGTCCTTTAGGGATACTTATGTCTCGTTTTTCTGTCTCACCAAAATTTCACTATGGTTACAGAGCAACAATAAAGAGCCCTGCTTTTCTCTCCCTCACCTTCACTCAGACGTTGTCAGCAAATTAAAACTTAAATCAACAAATTATTACCACCAGAATGAAATTTGTTCTGATTGAGAGGGCTGGTTTAAGATCCATAATCCAATCAGTGTCCATCAAAACACTTGTTCGGACTAACTCGCGAACTTACAGTGCATGCATGCAGAGGATGCAAACGCAGGGCTGTGCAGCACAGAACATTTTGGGATGATCATAATTTCCTCCCGCTTCCTCAACAGCAATAGCACGAGTTCTCAACCACTCTCAGAACCTGGTGCGGGTCCTTTCTATGTCCTTTCTAAGCAGTCAGAACAAACGCACCTCAGCGTTTGTTGTTTTTTTTGGTATGAAGAAGTACAATGTGTTTGTGAGAGTGTACTTGTGTATGTAAGGTTTCCTTACATACGCACCGAGGCAGACGCCGGGGACATGCCTGAAGGGACCTCCAGAGCAAAGGTGCCCAAGAGGGGCCAACACAGGGAAAGTTGCCTCCCTCACCAGGGGGAAGAGGAGACACGAGCTCCAGGAAACCCCCTAACAGCCACAACGCCGAAGCCCCTGGGAGCCATGGGGAGGAGCCTGTGGGCTCTGCCGGCAGCCAACTAGGGCGGAGTGGATCCAGACATGGGCCCCAGGGACCCGAGGCCAAGAGTCCCTGGTAGAGCCATGGGAGCCCAGGCCCTGCAAGGAGCGAACCAGTGCCCGCCCGAGCACCAATCCCCAGAAAACTGAGGTTCACCAACGCAACAGCGGGCCAAAGCGCCAGCCAACTTGAGGGGAGCAGGATGGGGGAATGTGCTCCAGACTTAATGTACACCTGGGATGTCCCAGGAGAGGGGGCAGTTCAAACCCAACCTGACAAACAGACAAACAGAAAACCACGTACACAGTTACATTCACGTGTTCTCACCCTAGTGTCCCCAAATGCGAACACTCCTGCAAAAAAAGAAAGATGACGCAGTAAACACACTTACACTCACTACACACATCCTATATTCCCAGGTCTAGGCACCGGCACCCCAGATGGGTATCCAGGAGGACCCAGATGGGTATCACCCAGGAGGTGAACCCTAACATCAAGATGAGGTGAGGGGGGGCACCACAACTTGACCTACCCTGGTCCATGCTATGGTCCTAACCCCCCACCCCGATCCCTGACCAGACAACCCACTGGGTTATCCACCCGGAGATGGGGCCGGCCAACACAAACCGAACGGCCCCACCAACCAAAGTCCACCCCAGAAACGCTGAAGTTTCACCTTCCCCACACCCTCCCCTCCATACTTAAGCCCCCCACCCCACCCCCATATTCCAGGGGAGAGTAAAAGCGCCAGCTCCAGTCCCAGCCGATCACCCGGACCCAACGTCCACCCCTAGCCAAGACCCCAGACCAGGTGGTCTGCTCCTCCTCCAGGCCCCGGCAATCAAAGAACAGGGGTGTGAAAAAGACCCCAAGCATGCCTCTGCATGCTCAAAAGTATTTTTTTTGCATGTTGTTCTCAAGTGCGTTTAAAACCAAGAGGGCCAAAAATGGAGGTGTCCGGCACAGACCCCCCCTCATGCACCCTACCCAGAATCCTCAATGCCTAAATGCGAGTGGGGGCAGAGGATGCGACCAGGGATGAGGCCTACACAATAAGCCATTATTTATCTTGTATTATAAACCCGCTAATACATATATAATCCTTCTCCTAACATTCCTGTATATTCTGTATAATCTGTGCATATAGCTCCCATATTTATATTTATACACAACATTTTATCGTCCCCTACTATTACTTTTTACTTATACATACACTAAATGATATTTATATCCTGTATAGCACTTCTGGATAGATGCAAACCACATTTCGTTGCTTTGTACTTGTGACAGTGCAATGACAATAAAGTTGAATTCTATTCTTTTCTATTCTATTCTACTGATAAGAAAAACAAATGTGGACATCCGGTTGTGACATGTAGGGAGAGGACTCACACGCGAAGGCTCCCGGCTTACTTTTTGTTACCCTCCCTTTGGAACAAATTTTCTGCACGAACTTTGACACAATTTTAGCTGCTGAAGATGGTTTAACCAATGTAATGAGCATGTCCAAACACACGAAATCAGTTAACGCAAAAACTCCGGCGACACGTGCGGCGGGCAAGCTAGCATCCTTTGCAGCTAGCAACCCTCCAACAACAGCTGGGGATCCTGTGACACCCGAGAAACCTGCAGCAACGGTGGCCCCTATTGACCAACTGTTGGCTGAATTCACTAAACAGCAAACATCACTCAAGGAGGATGTTTCCACCCTGATTCAAGACGCCATTAGACCAATGCAAGATTCAATGGACTCACTACAGATAACAGTGACCTCATTCCAGAGCCGTCTAGCCGCCGTCAAGTCGGTGGCAGGTGATAAGATCGAGTGGCTAACAGCGGCCGAGTCCACCATCAAATCACTCCAGAGCCGGACCGGTATGACGACTTCGAGAACCGCTCATGGAGATCTAATCTTCGCATATTGGTAAATGGTAAATGGCTTGTACTTGTATAGCGCTTTAACTAGTCTTGACGACCTCCAAAGCGCTTCACACTACAGTTTAGTCATTTACCCATTCATGCACACATTCACACCCTGACGGTGGTGAGCTATGTTAGTAGCTACAGCTGCCCTGGGGCAGAGTGACAGAGGCACCGGGCCCTCTGACCACCGCCAGCAGGCAATGTGGGTGAAGTGTCTTGCCCAAGGACACAACGACAGAGACAGTCAGTGCGGGGGATCGAACTGGCAACCCGGCAATTGCAAGACAAACTCCCTAACCTCTGTGCCACGAATATTGAATATTCACAGAGGGCGGTGAAGACGGCAAAGATCCCTTAAAGTTCATGTCGGATGTTTTGATGGAAGTGATGGGCCCCAATGTTTTTCTACACCGCCTGAGCTGGAGAGAGCCCACCCCTAAAATGTTGTCAGAAGCATTGAATACTAATCTTCAACCCAACGTAGTTATGGCCATATTTGGTGCCACAGATAGAAGATATACAACATTTAGGGAAGGCCATAGAAACATAATTGCTTTCACGATGCTGCTTGCACGTAGAAGAATATTATTGCATTGGAAATCAAAAAAATCCAGTGTGTTTGTGGTTTAGTGACCTGACACACCATACAATTAGAGATAACAAAATATACTCTAAGGGTGTCCAGGGACAAATTTGTCTCTGTCTGGGATACGATATGGATGCATTTAGGTAAACTTAAAACTGCACCCACTCAATGATCTTCTGTCATCTTGCGTTTGTATCTGTGATTGTGATTGAACCCATGTGTACCATGTCTTGTTTAGTGACAGCCTCAGTGCTGGCGAGCCGAGGTATATGCTCTTTTTGTTATGTATGCTCATATGTGTGTATATATTTGGATGTATATATGTATGTAAAACAAATGTGTTTTTTTCACTGTTCTTGTTTATTTTTGTATTAACTTCAATTATCTACTCCTACTGGATTGGTGTCCAACACGTTCTTGGGATGGGGGGTTAAAATATATATGTACCTCTTGTAATTGGAATGATATAATGCATCACTGACGCTCAATAAAAAAAATGTGGTGAAATAAAAAAATCACGTGAAAACTGGCTGGCCCACTTTGTAAGTCAGTGACCGTTGGGTGCCATGAAGATGCCACAGGAGTGCCAGAGGATGCCAGGGTGCCAACAAGATGTTAAAGGCTGTAAAAGCCAGGCCAGCTGCCACTGTTTTCGTGGAAGTAATGCTGACTAACGGGATGTCACGATAGTTATGAGCTATTGACTGTTAGTCAATACGTACCTAATAGAACATTCCATGTCACAAACCTTACATTTACCGTAGGTGTGAGTGAGAAGCTGAAGTTGGAAAATGCAAGTCCCTACAGAAATAGACATACTACATCTAACCTAGGTGAGATCATATAAAGTGCTTGTGGTTGTCTGATCAACAGGAAAGAAGCAGAGGAATAAGATAAAGAAAGACAGAGAACTAAAAAGGTGCAGAAAGTGAAAATGGGTGAAAGAAAAAGGAATACAACCCATGACCAGAAGCCCAGACATGACTAACCAACATACCGTGCAAACGTGCTGTTCAGTTCTATTCTCTTTTAACAAGTGTCAAATGCTTTAAATACACCTGTTGTGCTGCTAATAAAGCCACGGAGTGAGCTTCTGATCCCTGAACAGCTGACATTTAATATAGAACTTGTCTACAGCAACTGTAGCCCTGACTCCCTCAGCCATGTATTTCTTCCTGATTGGGAATAACACTCGCCTTTGATCAAGGATTTCCTTTGGAAACTGGTCATTGACACTGAAATTCGTTCCTCCAGCTCTCTGCCCAGACTTCTGACCTGCTCTTTTTGCTTGTAGTGCTTGAATTTAGCTACAATCGGCCGAGCCCGGGTTTTATCGGGCTTCTTACCTCCGACCTGGTGAACGCATGTGTTTTACCTCGTCAGTCAGGATTTTCAGCTGCTGCCGGAGGAACTCTCAGATTGTTTCCTCGGCATCCTCCTCTTGCTGCAGCGGGATACTGGCAAAGACAAGGTTATCTCACATACTGCGGACCTGAATGTCCAGAATGGACTCTTTCATCTTACTATTTTCATTGGATAGCTGAACCATCCCATCGGTGAGCTTCCTGAATTCCTTCTCGGCTGTGATGGAAGCTAGCTGTTCCTGGCTGTATTCCAGCGACTCTCTCAGGGCTTGAAATTCCTTGTGAATTCCTTGAGAATTTCAAGTCCAGAGGCCCTGTGTAAGTAGTTTCTTATCTATGGATTCCAGAACATCGCTGAAGCTCCTATCTTGAGATATAGTGGAAGTCACATTGGTTGAACTGGAACGGGAATGTTTTGTTGATGGTGTGTTCGTGGTTGTTGTACTTTTTGGCTTCCCCATTACAATTCTGTCAAAACACTCGTCCAGGTAGCTCTCAAGGCTGATCAAGGTCTCCTTGTCCAGTTTGTTTTATTGTGAAATATGTAACAATTAATATTTAAACCTTACTTCGTTTAATTTTAAATTATTGGCTTGTTCATACCTGGGTGGATCAGACTGATATTAAGTGTCTTCCGCCATTTTTACCTACACAGCTCTCGCAAGATCTCAGCCGCTCATCTCCCTTACATTCCCTTCCCTCACCAATATACGTCTGTAATTTATTAAGTCATCTTAATAAAGAGAGGGTTTCTTAAGTAAAGGTTTAATAACAGCTACTTTAAAAGCCTGTGATACATATCCAGTTACTAAGGATAGATTAATCATATCAAAAATGGGGCATCAATCAAAGGGAACACTTGTTCCTGTAACTTGTTTGGGATTGGGTCTAACATACAGGTAGAAGGTTTAGATGAAGCTAAAATTTTAGATAACTCAGAAAGCTCTACCGCATCTAAACAGCTCAAACACATTTCAGGTTTTAAAGATTCCTCCAATGCTGCTTCACTTACCGAGGACGAGGTAATCATGTCAATGATTTTATTTTTAATTGAATCAATTTTATTTATGAAGAATCCCATAATTACTGCTGAGCGCTACGGGAATGGATGGATCAACATAGCTATGACTCTGGGTAAGTTTGGCAACTGTACTAAAGATAGACCTAGGAATATTTTTTTTCTCCTCTTTTAATGATGAAAAATATGCTGCTTAACAAAGGCGTCCATTTGTGAATGAACAACATTGCTGCCATCTGCTGGGCATTTCAGTGATACTGAGGAAATTAAAAAGGGGAAAGACTCTTTGAAAGTTTAATACAGCATTATCTGATAAATAATAAGGCCCAAAGTTAGAGTGCATCAGTTTATGTACATTTTAAGCAAAACCAATTGAATCTAGGATAGTACAGTCATATGAAAATGTTTGGGCAGCCCTATTAATCTTAATTATTTTTATTTCTAAATATTTGGGTATTTGCAACAGCTATTTCAGTTTGATATATCTAATAACTGATGGACACAGTAATATTTCAGTATTGAATTGAGGTTTATTGGACTAACAGAAAATGTGCAATATGCATTCAAACAAAATTTGACCCTTAATGTAAGGCTACATTAAGGGTATCACATTCAGTGTCAACATGAATGTTAAAATCCCCCACTGTCATAACCTTGTGAGTGTTTAACAATTAATCAAATAAGAAGACTGAGAACCATTCTAAAAACTGAGAGTAAGGGCCTGGTGGACGATACAAAACAACAAACAGAAGAGGTTTTATTGCTTTGCAGTTTGGATGAGGGAAACTAAGGGTTAAATGTTCAAAAGAATTGTAGTTATTAATTGGCCTGGGACTAATTAATAAATCAGACTGAAAGATGGTTGCTACTCCTCCTCCTCTTCCCATAGTTCTGGAAATGTGGAAATTTAAATATTTAGAGTGAGTTGACTCATTTACAGTAACGTAGTCCTCTTGCAGCCAGGTTTCTGTGAGACAAAATAAATCAATCTGATAATCAGAGATCAATTCATTAACTAACAAAATCTTTTGAGGGAGGTACCGTCTTTTAATAAACCACATTTAATTGTTTTTTTTGTTCAAGTTGAGTTTTATGAGATTTTTATGATTTTTGTTATTTAATTTTTTATGTAAAAAAGCAAAAATATAAGCAGATTTCATGTGTTTTTACAGTTTCTCTTGCTTGTTTTTCTGGCAAACAACACCACATTTTAAAAACAATGTATAAATCTAGAAATTATTATTGTTCTGTTTAATTATATATTTGGACAGATTTTACACTTGTATAATTTAATGCGCTTTTAAGAGTTCAGTGTGACTACAAAAGCGCTTATGAATTCAGTCCACTTACCACTTATTTGTTCAGTTCAGAGAATACACATTGGGATATTTCCCAGCTCTTCTTTGTCCATCTATATTTCTAACTGCATGTTGTTTTGTGTTAATATGCTGACAGTGAGTTTAAGCTTTAAAAGCGGCTTTAAAATTAATCTGGCAGTGTATGGGATTAAAGGATGTTTTGTGCAGATGTGGAGGCTAGATGAATCTGACTGTCTCTCAGTCACTACTTTGGGTTCCATCTTGTTTGCACCTCTTCCTCCTTTCATCCTTTCTAGTCTCCGCATAGTAAGACAAGGATTAGAATTAACTTCTAGAACCAGGGATTGGTTTAACCAAAATTAATCTTTGACAGGGAATACCAACACCTTAAGCACAAAAGCAGAGCATTGACAAAGAGGTGTATTGGCCTTTCCAAACACATGCAAAGGAAATAAGCTCTTAACAGGCAATTTCCAAAAGGACAATATGTATACAGTGTACTTATTATTGAATTTGCTACTGGGTAGTGTGTTGTTCTTGAATGATTTGTTAAAAAGAACGAATCATTCGCGTGAACTGAACCAAATCACTTCATTAACTGATTCATACATTTCTCCGAACAGTTGAGAAGGAGGTCAGCGCATGTCCCGGTCGTTACTGAAAATTCTGCATTCTGTCACACTCGTGTATCTGAACACTCACTGACCCAAACTGATTCATTCTACCATTTTCTCTTGCGGGGCATATTGTTTCATGACACAGGGAATGGTATATGTTTATCCAATCTAAAAATCATGAGTCAAGCCACATGGGGAGTCATTGGTCCACACTGACGCACACAAGTACACACATACACACCCATGGCGATAAATACACCCCCTGTGCCTCACCGCCTCCATTGGGCCTGTTTTGTTTTATTTCCCCCCAAGACAGAAACCTAGGTTGAATGCGCACATATGCACTGCTCACTTGGGGTGCTGGACTTGGAGGCCCCCTCCCAAAAGAAGTAATAAATGATAGCAATCACCCCCAAATGTACCATTTATTAGTCAAGTGTTTTGTTTTCTAAATAATATGTGAAGGCTAATGTGTAATATTGTATAACTAACTAAACAAGGATATTACTTTATTCAAAGTAAAACATGCATACCATTTTATGTATACAGTTTTTATTTACTGAAATATTAATACTGATAACCTGACAAATGATGAGGGTCCAGAAAAGCTCCAAATTGAGGCCCTGTGACATTTTAAACCCCAAAGGTTAACATTATTTTCTCTTCAGAACATCATAGACTAGGTGATCAATTATTTCAGTACTGAAATATTTGATCACATAGTCTGTGACAGTGTGATAAAATGTTTTACTTAAAGGGATCCACAGTTATTTGAACATGTTGGTCTAAATATGCTGTAACTGTAACTAATGACAGACAGACAGACAGACAGACAGACAGACAGACAGAGTTAAGGATCATGAGATTACAGATGCTGGAGCTGCAGAAAGCAGTCACCAGAGAAACAGCAGATAACTCATAAAGCATGCCTAAACAAATGGACAGTTATATTGGGCCAGAATGGACAAGTGGATATCCCTGGAGCCAAGTGTTTTCAGTCCAATGGTGATGTATCCCGGAAGAGAATATGGGAATAATTCACCAATCCTAAACAGGTCTTTGCTCATCTATATAAGCTGACGTAACCAAAGGTTTGGCACTCTCCATTTCCTTTTCTTACCCATTTCGGATGGTTTAATGTATAAGAGTCCAGTACTGAAGCTGTAAACATCCCTCTACCTTCTTAGATTAAATATGTTAAAGTACGGTTTCTGTTTCAAGAGTCTTATTATTACTACAGAAGTCTCAGAAGTCTACAGTTAGAGAACACCACTTGTTTCAGGTTAAAGAACCTGGAATCGCAACTTGATGTGGCCAATTCTTATCAGCTGGTGATTCCACCCGACCTAGGGTGGATATTTTTTTGTATTTTTTTTGTTGTTGTTGTTGTTGAACGGCCACAAAGTACATGACATTATGCCAGCAGCTGCTCAAAGAACATCAGGTGAGAAGGGTTTTTTTTGTTTGTTTTTTTTTATAAAGCTTTAAGGGCTGTGATGTCCGGTCCTGGTCCGGGTAGTCTCCCGGTGCGGGTTTCGCCTGGGGGGTGGGGTTTGGGACGACTCGTGCGGGCTGGCTGGCCAGGGTCCCACCTCTTATTTATTTATTTGTTTAGTTATTTTTATTTATTCATTTATTTATTTTATTTTTTTTGGGGGGGGGGGGGTAAAGCAAGTAGGCTTGGTGGGTGGGCTGGGGGGGGGGGGGCAGGGGGGTGTTGGTCCTGGTGGGGGGTTGGCTGGCGGGCTCTCCCTGGCCCCCGGGCTATGGTGGTGCCGCTAGCGGGGCCCCCTTCTCCGGGTGGGGCTTACGGGGAGCGGGGGTGCCTATTGGAGTCAGTAGGGGAGCTGGCTCCCTGGGATGGCTCCCCAGTCCTTTGCTCCCCATCCCCGGACTCCTCCCTCTGCCTGCTCCATCACGCCGCCACACATGTAGGTCCTTGGGGAGGGGGGCGTTACTGGAGGTTGCCACTTTCTGATGACGTCCCTGTCCCCAATTTTGCATCCAAATGAGTTTTAGGCAATTTTGCATCCAAATGAGGGGGGGGGGCTTATGTTGTGTGAGCCTACCCTCGGACAGCTCCCTTCACCTCCTCTCGCATTTGGACATTGAGGGTTCTGGGCAGTTGCTTGGAGGGGGTGCGCTGGCACCAGCTTCCTTCCGGAGGGGTGGTGGGCTGTGCCGTGCACCCTCTTCAGCGCTCCCAGTTTTAAACACACTTGAGAACAACATGCAACAACACAACATCTGAGCGGGCGTAGGGAGGATCGGGGTCTTTTGCACACCCCCGATCTCCGATAGCGGCACGGAGTCTGGGGCCTGGAGAAGGAGCGGGCCACTGGGTCCGGGGTCTTGCCGGGGGGCTGCTGTGGGTGGCCAACGGCTTGCCGGGTCTGGCGCTGACGCCTCTGCTCCCCCCAGAAAGGGGTGGGGGGCAGGGGTGGCTAGGGGAAGGGTGGGGGAGGGAGGGGGGTTATTAGGTATTTAGGGGGTGAGGGGGGTTCTGGATGGGTGGCCCGTGCGGGTCGTGTTGGCCCCCCCTCTCTGGGGGGCCTGGTCCGGGGGGCGTCTGGTCTTTTTTTTTAAGTCTGTGTGTGGTGAGTGGGGCACCAGGGAGGGATGGTGTGAATGAGTTGTTGTTTTTTTTTGTTTTTTTGTTTTTTCCCCAGGTATGGATCCGGTCCGCTCCCTCTCCCAAGAACATCTCAAGTCTCCGCTAGGTGCGGAGCCCATCCCCCCACGTCCTGCCCCCCTCCGCTGCGCTGGCAGGCGCCTTGGCCCTCTGGCGCATTGACGGTCCTCGGGTTTGGGGCGGGTTCCCGGGTGGGTGCCGGCCCATTCCCGGTGGCTGCATCGCAGGGCCTGGCCCCCCGGGGGTTGGCCCGCCGCGGGGGCGGGGCGCCCCTGGGGGCTCTGGTCCTCAGGGCCCATTGCCGGGACCACTTCAGCACGGCTGGCTGCCGGCGGAGCCCACGGGCTCGTCCTCGCGGCTCTTGGGGGCGTCGGCATTGCGGTGGCTGGGGGATTTCCTCGGGGTCGTCTCTCCTCTTTCCTTGGGGGGTTGCAGATATCCTGTGTTGGCCCCTCTTGGGCGCCCAGCTTTGGGGGCCCCTTTGGGAGTCCGGGGTTATGGGTCTCCTGACCCCTGCCTCTGTGCTCGGGGAAGGCGGGCCTTTGGTTCTCCACAACCACTATCGAGCTATTTCCTTCTGGGTAATTCTCACCTAAACTAGTGCACTCTCACAAACTCCCACAGGTGCAGTGTTCCAGGTATTAAGTGTTCACCTATATACAGAAAGCCTGTAATTTATTTATTTATTTATTTTCTTTCACTTTCTTTTTTCAGGTATCACTTTACACATGTCAGCTTAAAGGCATACTATGCAACATTTTTCAGTTAATTAATGTGTTCCATACCGTTTTGGATGATTAAATGAGTCATTTCAGGTTGAACAAAGGTTTTCTTGGCCGCCCTGGTGGTCTGTGGGGGAAATACCGCACTTGCAATTGCAGGAGCCCTCAGCCCGCACCCACAAGCTCAGAATCTCGTGCAAGATCGCGAGAGTCGGTCTTGCTTCACGGCGACAACTGCTACATGCCCCCAATGAAAGGCATGTTTGTTGCTAGCGTAGTGGCGATATCTGTGCAGTTATGATGGCGGAACCAGCGACAAAACAGCGAAAGTCCATGTCGGAGCAGGCAAGAAAGAGGAAAAGGGCTCTGGACAGAAAGAGGAGTCGTACACGGGTGAACATCGGGCAAGCTTTTTCCGAATGGCGAGAGCTAAAAGAAAGAGAAGGCTGCAAGGCTGACGCGGACCTCGCGTTTCTGCTGATGCGATTGTAAGTAACATTGTAGGGTTTCCCTCACGCTACCGCCTCCCTACATTCCAAAAAAAAAAAAAAAAACTAACTCGATATGCGCGCAAAGCTTGTCTCCCCCCGCTCCGCCGGTCGCGCAAAGGTTGGCCCCCTCCCACTTGGCCGGTCGAGCAAAGCTTGTCTCCCCCGCCCGCTCCGTCGCGCAAAGCTTGTCTCCACCCCGCTCCATCGCGCAAAGCTTGTCTCCCCCCGCTCCCCCGGTCGCGCAAAGGTTGTCTCCCCCCCGCTCCGTCGCGCAAAGGTTGTCTCCCCCCCGCTCCGTCGCGCAAAGCTTGTCTCCCCCCTGCTCCGTCGCGCAAAGCTTGTCTCCCCCCCGCTCCGCCGGTCATCAGCGTAAAGCTTGTCTCTCCTCCCCCCGCTCCGCCGGTCGTCCGGTAAGCAAATTCCTAGGGGAAACACTGCATTGGAATGGTTTCTTTCTCTGTGTGCATGTTCATACTTTCACTGTGTTAGTCATTGTTTGTACTGCCGTTTTTTCGACTTTTGTATTCGTTGCGTTCGCCTGTCTGCTAAGCTCAAAACAACCGCGCTTGGCCTGACGGAGAAACCAGAACAACAGCTGAGCATATTTACGACAGTGCACTTTTACTTTCGCCCTCTGGGGGGAGCCTCGCTGGAAAATCAACCCCGGTTGCATAGTATACCTTTAGATAATAATACATATGATTTAGCAATGGCATCAAGGTGTTACGAAAAAAAAAAAAGATATGATTAACCTATCCTTAGTAAATGGATATGTACCACAGGCTTTTAAAGTAGCTGTTATTAAACCTTTATTTAAGAAACCCTGTCTTGATCAAGATGACTTAATAAATTACAGACCTATATCTAATCTTCTTTTCCTATATACAATTCTTGAGAAAGTAGTTCCTAATCAAGTATGTGAACATTTACAAAGTAATGACCTATTTGAAGAGTTTCATTCAGGCTTCAGAGGTCATCATAGAACTGAAACAGCTCTGGTGAAGGTCACTAATGATATTCTCATGGCCTCAGATAATGGACTTGTGTCCATACTTGTCCTGTTAGATCTCTAAATCATACCTGTCTGACAGATTCCAGTTTGTTCATGTTAATAATAAATCTTCAAACTCTAGGGTCACTTGTGGAGTACCACAGGGTTCAGTCCTTGGGCCAATGCGGTACCGCGCACGTGACGTCACGGCCTTAAGAGTAACGCCCCTTTTGCCGCACCGGTAGGGCAAACAGTCGTAGAACGCACATACAAACCAGCCATTACAAGCGCAACAGAACCAGCGATATGACCGACTTTGCAGCCATTAAACTTACCCAAGACGATGTCCCAGGCGCACGGTTTACTGGTCGCACTGTGGAAGAACACACCAACCTTCAGCTGAAACGGTGGCTTGAGTGTCGAGGGCTCAAAAAAACCGGAAGACGGGCCGAGTTGATTCAACGGTAAGCTTTGTTTTTTTCCCTGCTCGGCGTTCATGCCTTTGTTATGATTTCCACCGTGCTCCGTTCACGTCGGCCTTTTTTGTTTGTTTGCAATCAACGTCCAGGAATCTGTATATCTTGCCAATAGGTAGCTACAAAACGATTGTTCACATCTCAGAATCTTTCGCTTAAGAGATTCAGGGCGTTTGTTTTTGAGTAAGCTATCCCGGTAGCAGGGTACCATGTTAGCGCCTGCTAACATGCTAGCCTATATGCTATCATCACCCTTTCCACCGACAAAATGCTTGCTACATATGTAGGTGAATTTGGTAACTTTTTCCGGGTTGAAATGTTGTGTAGGCCGCCCGCACAAGTGTACCCAACGCACACATTTCTCCTTGGCACTCTTGAGTTTCGGGAAATTAATGAAGAAAACATCCTTCATGTGCGGCCGATCAGCGTACCTCGAGTCGCTGTTGCACGTCCCATAGCAACAATGTTTATAAACCATGGTCTTAGATGTTGGAAAAAGCAGTCGTTTACCGAGTAAAACCTAGGCTAACGCACGTCTCTTCCACACCAAAACAGCGGCGCGTTTGGGAGTTTGCCCTACTGCGTACCACATGATGTGACGTCATCGTGACGTTGTGTTTCTAAAAATAGCTCGTGCGCGGTACCGCATTCTCTTTACTATATACATGCTTCCGACTGGTAAAATTATCAGACAGCATGGGATTAATTTCCACTGTTGTGCTGATGACACTCAGCTATATTTAGGCCCGAGCAGCTAAGCGCTGCGAAGGCCTATTGTATCTGTAGTGTTAATTATTATTAGGCCCGAGCAGCTAAGCGCTGCGAAGGCCTATTGTATCTGTATTGTAAATTAGGCCCGAGCAGCTAAGTGCTGCGAAGGCCTATTGTATCTGTAGTGTTAATTATTATTAGGCCCGAGCAGCTAAGCGCTGCGAAGGCCTATTGTATCTGTAGTGTTAATTATTAGGCCGTAGCAGCGAAGCGCTGCGAAGGCCTATTGTATCTGTAGTGTTAATTATTAGGCCCGAGCAGCTAAGCGCTGCAAAGGCCTATTGTAACTGCAGATTTTATTATTATTATTAGGCCCGAGCAGCTAAGCGCTGCGAAGGCCTATTGTAACTGCAGATTTTATTATTTAGGCCCGAGCAGCTAAGCGCTGCGAAGGCCTATTGTAACTGCAGATTTTATTATTAGGCCCGAGCAGCTAAGCGCTGCGAAGGCCTATTGTAACTGCAGATTTTATTATTTATTATTATTATTATTATTAGGCCCGAGCAGCTAAGCGCTGCGAAGGCCTATTGTAACTGCAGATTTTATTATTATTAGGCCCGAGCAGCTAAGCGCTGCGAAGGCCTATTGTAACTGCAGATTTTATTATTAGGCCCGAGCAGCTAAGCGCTGCGAAGGCCTATTGTAACTGCAGATTTTATTATTATTATTATTATTATTATTATTATTATTATTAGGCCCGAGCAGCTAAGCGCTGCGAAGGCCTATTGTAACTGCAGATTTTATTATTATTATTAGGCCCGAGCAGCTAAGCGCTGCGAAGGCCTAATGTAACTGCAGATTTTATTATTATTATTATTATTATTAGGCCCGAGCAGCTAAGCGCTGCGAAGGCCTATTGTAACTGCAGATTTTATTATTATTATTATTATTATTATTATTATTATTATTATTTATTCTTGTGACTTTTGAAACGGCTTTTTGGAGGCCTAAACATGCATGAAAACTCACCAAACTTTGCCCAAAATTGTCCCCCGTGAGAAATCGCATGATTTTAGTGTAATTGAAAACGGGCGTGGCAAACCTGCTCAACAGCGCCAACTAGAGTGAGTTGGGCCAAACCGTAACACGTAGAAAGCTGAAATTTTTTACCTAGGTAGGTTTTTTAAAATTATGAAAAAAAGTCTCTTGGGTGTATGCTCTAAAACCCACAGGAAGTCTGCTATTTTGGGTCAAAGGGTAAAATATTGGCCGTTTTTGCCTCAAACTTTAACGAACTAGTCCTAGGCATTTTAACCTATTACTTTCAATTTTTTTCAGCATGCAGTTAAGACATTGACTTTTAAAAGTTATCAAAGGTTTTATGAAATATGCATATTTGCCTGAGCTGTCGCATTGCAAAAATCAGGTTTGTGGAAAACCATTAAAAACGCATTAAATCAGTAAGCCCCAAGCCATGCTTTGTCTGAGAATTATGAAACTCAGTAAGTGCATGTAACTTCATAGGCCCTACAAAAAAGCCTCTTGAAGCAATGGGCTACCTCCTACAGGAAATCATTCATTTCTCATCAAAGATGTCATTTTCCCATATTTTTGGGTGTTACATTTGAATAAACTACTCCTAAACCGTTACACTTATGGCATTCAAAGTTACTCCAAAAAATTCCTCACACATAGAGGATCAAAAGTTATCAAAAACATTTTTGCTACGTCCAACCATATTTTTTTGACAATTATTTATAACATGAATTGTGTTTTGAAGGAAAAAACATTTATTATTTCCAACACTAGATGGCAGCAAACCCAAATGTTTGGGCGTCATCTGTAAGTCACGGTACATATTTTACCAAACCATTCATACACATTCGTCCAAAAGTGGAAGCAGCTTTAAAATATCTTTAGCTGGCCTTTAAAAGAAAGAAGCTTTGATTCTTTAATCCTATATAAGGGAACCAGTTGATTGCATAAAAGTCTTGACAAGCAGCATTTCCTCCTGAAGAAGCGTAGAGTCACAGGGAGAGTTGTCTGCATTGTCCATGGCTTTGCAACAATCCCTCATACTGAGCAAGCATGAAGCAACAGGGGAAAAAAACCTCCTTCATTAACATGAAGGACAAACCTCCAGCAGAACCGGGCTCAGTATGAACGGTCATCTGCCTCGACCGACTGGGGGTTACAGAAGACAGAGCAGAGACACAACAAGACAGACAAAAAAAGCACAGAAGCACACAGTGATCCAGTAATCTGTTCTATATAACCACAACTGTTATGACTTTGGGCAATAACTAATGTGCAATAATCTATTTAATACACTGTGCTATAACCTGTGCAAGGATCCAGAAGAACTTCTTCTGCTTTCACCAAGTGAATATATGTCAGTACATGTGTATGTAGGCATGTGTATATATATATATATATATATATATATATATATATATATATATATATATATATATATATATATATATATATATATATACACACACACACTATTGAGCCGACAAGTGAATTTCTCCAATGTGAGATCAATAAAGACTATCTTATCTTATCTCATATCAAGACTTAGATTTGCCCACACAGGATTAGATGGTACATTATTCAAAATAGGGAAGCATAACACTGGCATATGTAAATATTGTGAGGAACAACAGACAGTTGAACGTATATGACACACTGTGAGAAAGTTCATAAAGATCAAGAGAAGAAGAAGACTTCCCAACAGCAGGGGGCGCACTCCAACAATCTGAAACGTGTCCGTTTGCCTGAGGAAGAAGTCCGTGATGTCACAGCTAACAACATTAGCACCACACATTGGAGAATTTAGGAGGGGAAACAGACAAACAGGTAAGGCTTTTTGGATTATATATGCATGTAGTGTAATATCCCCCACCACAACTTGAGGTGGGATGAGCAGTCTCAGTTCTGCGGCTAATTCTAGTGCCTTAAGGCGCTAATATTAGCGCTAATGCTAGCGCCTTAAGGCTAACGAGCAAGGCTCTTGTTTACATCCGGGTTCCGCTGGCTCAGAGCCTTTCTCTCTATGGCTCTGCGTTTGCTACCAGCACAGAGATGTATACGTAGACCAAAAGTTATGATCGGTGTTCAATCATAACTTTTGGAAGAACATCTCAAACTGGCCACAGATGCATGAATGAAAGCAGTGGTGGTCAAAGGTTTTCTTTGGGTTTATGCGAACCAGCAAGTCAGGAAGTGGAGCGGATTGACCATCTGACAACAACTTCCCTCGGTAAGCGTTTCTGTCGACAGACACACTGTCGCTGCTCCAGTTAATTAATGAATTATTTCCACCTGTGGCCATGTCACCTTTCAGCGTGTATTCACTGGCTTCCAGCAACTTAGCTGATAAACCAATCAGGGACCTCCTCAATATTCGCTGTAACGCTTTATTTAAAATTCGAAGAGTAAAGGCTAATTTACCATGACGCGCATTTGTCCCGCATTTGACAGGGTCCGATTTGGAAAAAGTTAAATAATAAATTAAATAATTTCACCTGCGCTTTTCTGAACAAAAGAAGGCAGAGCTGCAGTCAGAGCGGCTATCAGTCAATATGCAGCAGCTCCACCTGATGAGCCGCTGCGCACCACGACACTCTTAATAAAATGACAAGGATTTTGATTTGTACAGATTATTAAGGAAACGACGTAAAAAAAAAAACTGCAGCTACAACATGGACTGGAGAGCGGGTTCTAACTGGGTGAGGCCAGAGGTTATTCTCAGAGAGCTTTTATGAAGTAATTTTTTTTATTTTTACACGCAGTTGAGCGACACTGCAGAAGCAAGTCGTACTAGAAACCACTGAACAAGCCTCCTGTCTGTGGATCTATGGACTCATTTTACTCCAACCCCAAAACATCTGCCAAACAGAGTACTGCAGCCAAGATTAACTTCAACAATAACTTTACGAAATACATTAACATTTTGCTTATTAAAAATGTCCATATTTAAAAGCAAGTTATGTTTTTTTCTGATAAACTTTGAGCAATTTTATTAAACTTTTTAAAAAATTAACATCCCATCCTTCATCGATTTATACCGGCTTTTCCCTACAGGTGTGACGTCAAGCCGTATCTGATGGGGAAACGCAGCTCGGCGTCACACGGGGTCGTGGGGGGTGGGGGCTCGTCCATCCTGGACAGGTTGCCAGTCACAGGGCAACCTGTCCTGTGACACATACATATGCCTACATACACATGTACTGACATATATACCTGGTGATAGCAGCAGAAGTTCTTTGGATCATTGGACAGGTTATAGCACAGTGTATTAAATAGATTATTGCACATTAGTTATTGCCCAAAGTTATAACAGTTGTGGTTACAGTTACTGATAGCAGCAGAAGTCACTTCTTTCAGGATTATTGCACGGGTTATCGCACAGTGAATTAGATTATTGCACATTGGTTACAGTTACAGTGCAGCACTGTATATTCTGATAGCAGCAGGAATGAATGACTTGCGGTAGCGCTCCTTTTTACAGACAGGGTGTCTAAGTCTGCCACTAAAGGAGCTGCTCAGCTGCTCTACAGTCTGGCGCAGGGGGTGGAAGGTGTTGTCCATGATGGATGTGAACTTGGACAACACCCTCCTCTCAGCTACTTCCTCCGCTGAGTCCAGAGTGCAGCCCAGGACAGAAGTGGCCTTCCTCACCAGCTTATTCAGACTCATTCGGTCCCGTTCTGCGCTGCCTGGAGCCCAGCAGACGACAGCGTAGAGAAGGGCTGAGGCCACCACAGAGTCATAAAAAGTCTTAAGCAATAAACTGAGTATCTCCATGTTTTGTTGACAGAACAAGAGATTTGGGAAACACTGACATTTTTCAAAATTTTGTAACATTTTATTATTATAGCAACCAATCAATTAATTGTTAAAATAATCAATAGATTAATCAACAATGGAAATAATCTAGACCCAGAGTTTGTCTTTGCATCGTGTTTACTCCTGTAAGATATAAAAATTAATTAGCTTTGAACTGTTTTTGTTCCCCCTTAGGTCACAGCAGTGTCAGACATTGGTGGGAGGACTGTGGATGAGGCCACAAGACGTATGATGTTCTTCATCATGGACTATGGCCTGTCAAGGCAGTACAACTTTGTGGGCTGGAATGGAAAGTAGGAATTCAGGACTTTAAATCTGTTTGAAGTCATATTTGGTAAGTGCATAATGGATAATAACTGTAATATAGTAACTTTTGGATATTTGTGTCTGTCGAGGGAAATTTATGTATGTTATGAATTTAATTTTCTAATGTCAATAATACCCTCACCTTAAGGACATAAATGTCCCCTCAAAACAGGTGCTCCAGAAATGTTATCATATAAGAAATGTTTTCAAGATTTTCTTGCACAGATCTTCCAGTCAACAGCTGTTCTTATCAAAAAAATTACATTTTGTAATTTTTCCTTGGTTTTTAATTTTTTTATGGGCAATTTAATAAAGCCAGATTTTAGAAAGAAGTAAAAAAATGTGACAGCCTTGGCCAGTCAGCTTTGAATTTTGATCTTTTTTTCTTAGCTTTTTCCCAGTTCATTCTGACGTTTGCAGGTTTGTAAAGTCAATTATGTAAAGGGATACTTCACCCAAAATTACAATTTAAATCTTGGGTAATTGATATAAAACTGATCATTTGTTGGTAAATTTCACCTTAACATAGTTGACTTTACAATTGTAGTTGAGAGTTGTGTTGGTACATATAAAGTGACCATAAGATATGTTTCCCGCAGGAGCTTTAAAGAACAACACATTAACCAGACAGATCACCAGGAAGGATTTGGAGAGGGCAGTGTCGAAATGGCTGATCGGATCAAGGGACAGGGGATGCAATAGAAAGGTCCAACAGGTCCCTCCTTCCCATATGATGGACCATGTTTTTTGTGTTCCATGTTCTTTTTTGATATATAACCATTATAACTAGTTTCTTAAATTGTTATAATGGTTATTATATTACGTATAATATCGTATGTGTGTGTGTGTGTATTATGTACCTGATACGTAAAATACAATCTATTATATCTATTATCTATTATAAGTAAGGCAGCATTGGAGGAATCTTTAGAACCTGCACAGTGTTTGAACTGTTTAGAAGCAGTAGAGCTTTCTGAGCTATCTAAAATCTTAGCTTCATCTAAAACTTCTACCTGTGTGTTAGACCCAATCCCAACTAAGTTGTTTAAGGAGGTATTCCCTTTGATCAGTGGTCCTATTTTAGACATGATTAATCTATCCTTAGTAAATGGATATGTACCACAGGTTTTTAAAGTAGCTGTTATTAAACCTTTACTTAAGAAACCTTCTCTTGATCAAGATGAGCTAGTAAACTACAGACCTATATCTAATCTTCTTTTCTTATCTAAAATTCTTGAGAAAGTAGTTGCTAATCAACTTTGTGAACATTTACAAAGCAATGACCTACTTGAGGAGTTTCAGTCAGGCTTCAGAGCTCATCATAGCACTGAAACAGCTCTGGTGAAGGTCACTAATGATATTCTCATGGCCTCAGATAATGGACTTGTGTCTGTACTTGTCCTGTTAGATCTCAGTACTGCATTTGATACAGTTGATCAAAATATTCTCCTGCAAAGACTTGAGCATACTGTAGGGATTAAGGGAAAAGCATTAGGCTGGTTTAAATCTTATCTGTCGGACAGATTCCAGTTTGTTCATGTTAATAATAAATCTTCCTTAAACTCTAGGGTCACCTGTGGAGTACCACAGGGTTCAGTCCTTGGACCAATTCTCTTTACTAAATATATGCTTCCGATCGGCAAAATTATCAGACAGCATGGGATTAATTTCCACTGTTATGCTGATGACACTCAGCTATATTTATCCATAAATCCTGATGAATCCAATCAATTACTTCAACTGCAGTCATGTCTTGATGACATCAAAAGCTGGATGACTTTAAATTTCCTGCATCTAAATTCTGACAAGACCGAAGTTGTAATCTTTGGGCCAGAGTCCTCAAAAAATAAACTTCTTAACCAATCACTTAATCTGGATGGCATTAACTTGGCCTCTGGTAATAAAGTAAAAAACCTTGGTGTTATTTTTGACCAAGACATGTCATTTAAATCCCATATTAAACAGGTTTCCAGAGTTTCCTTTTTTCACCTCCGGAATATCGCCAAAATTAGAAACATTCTGTCCAGGAGTGATGCTGAAAAACTAGTCCATGCATTTGTTACTTCAAGGCTGGACTATTGCAATTCGTTACTATCAGGAAGTCCACAAACTGCAGTTCAAAGCCTTCAGCTGATCCAAAATGCTGCAGCAAGAGTTCTGATGAAAATCAACAAGCGGGATCATATTTCTCCAATTTTAGCTTCCCTTCATTGGCTTCCTGTGAAATCAAAAATAGAATTTAAAATTCTTCTTCTAACGTATAAAGCCCTTAATAATCAAGCTCCATCATATATCAGAGCTCTGATTACCCCGTATGTTCCTAACAGAGCACTTTGCTCTCAGACTGCAGGTCTGCTGGTGGTTCCTAGAGTCTCTAAAAGTAGAATGGGAGGCAGATCCTTTAGCTATCAGGCTCCTCTCCTGTGGAACCAATTCCCAGTTTTGGTCCGTGAAGCAGACACCCTGTCTACTTTTAAGACTAATCTTAAAACCTTCCTTTTTGACAAAGCTTATAACTAGAGTGGCTCATGTTACTCTGAGCTACCTTTTATAGTTTTACTGCTATAGGCTTAGGCTACTGGAGGACGTCAGGATCTAATTTTCTCACTCTATAGAGTTCTACTGTTCTTCAATTATGCATTACGTGTTGTCATTTCTGCTTTAATTTTCTGTTTCTCTCTTTTATCTTCATAGTAGGTACACCTGGTCTGGCGTTCTGTTAACTGTGACATCATCCAAAGAAGACGGCTCACCCGTTACTACCATCTAATGTAGAACAGATTACTGGATCAATGTGTGCTTCTGTGCTTTTTTTGTCTCTCTTGTTGTGTCTCTGCTCTGTCTTCTGTAACCCCCAGTCGGTCGAGGCAGATGACCGTTCATACTGAGCCCGGTTCTGCTGGAGGTTTTCCTTCCCGTTAATGGGGAGTTTTTCTTCCCACTGTCGCTTCATGCTTGCTCAGTATGAGGGATTGCAGCAAAGCCATGTACAATGCAGACGACTCTCCCTGTGGCTCTACGCTTCTCCAGGAGTGAATGCTGCTTGTCGAGACTTTGATGCAATCAACCGGTTTCCTTATATAGGAACATTTTTGACCAATCTGTATAATCTGACCCAATATGTATCAACTGGTTTCCTTATATAGGAACATTTTTGACCAATCTGTATAATCTGACCCAATATGTATAATATGATTGAACGTAACTTTGTAAAGTGCCTTGAGATGACATGTTTCATGATTTGGCGCTATATAAATAAAATTGAATTGAATTATTGCATTTGACCTAATAAAAACATGAATAATGTATTTTATTAGGTCAAATGTGTGTATGTATATGTATATATATATATATATATATATATATATATATATATATATATATATTAGTGCATGCCATGCCAAGAGGCAACTCATGTGTTTTATATAAAGACAAATTAATTCAATCCAATTTTATTTATATAGTTCCAACATGTCATCTCTTTACAACCCCAGCGGTCCGGCCCGGTGGCCAAATGCATTATCATTATTCAACGGCTGTATCTACTCGCTGCATCCACCAATCTGCACCAGATTTTTTGTGAGTCGTGGGGGAGCGCTGCCGAAAGGGTTCGTGTGAATCGCCCAGTGGACGGGCGGGGAAAATGCGTGACAGCTTCTGCGGTGGCTGGCGGCAGGAGGTGCGCGTACCCCAGCGGTGCTTGGCTGCGAGGGCCGCTCATCGCCGCTTGCGGCTTTAATTAGGCCCGAGCAGCTAAGCGCTGCGAAGGCCTATTGTAACTGCAGATTTTATTATTAGGCCCGAGCAGCTAAGCGCTGCGAAGGCCTATTGTAACTGCAGATTTTATTATTATTATTATTATTAGGCCCGAGCAGCTAAGCGCTGCGAAGGCCTATTGTAACTGCAGATTTTATTATTATTATTATTATTATTATTTATTCTTGGGACTTTTGAAACGGCTTTTTGGAGGCCTAAACATGCATGAAAACTCACCAAACTTTGCCCAAAATTGTCCCCCGTGAGAAATCGCATGATTTTAGTGTAATTGAAAACGGGCGTGGCAAACCTGCTCAACAGCGCCAACTAGAGTGAGTTGGGCCAAACCGTAACACGTAGAAAGCTGAAATTTTTTACCTAGGTAGGTTTTTTAAAATTATGAAAAAAAGTCTCTTGGGTGTATGCTCTAAAACCCACAGGAAGTCTGCTATTTTGGGTCAAAGGGTAAAATATTGGCCGTTTTTGCCTCAAACTTTAACGAACTAGTCCTAGGCATTTTAACCTATTACTTTCAAATTTTTTCAGCATGCAGTTAAGACATTGACGTTTAAAAGTTATCAAAGGTTTTATGAAATATGCATATTTGCCTGAGCTGTCGCATTGCAAAAATCAGGTTTGTGGAAAACCATTAAAAACGCATTAAATCAGTAAGCCCCAAGCCATGCTTTGTCTGAGAATTATGAAACTCGGTAAGTGCATGTAACTTCATAGGCCCTACAAAAAAGCCTCTTGAAGCAATGGGCTACCTCCTACAGGAAATCATTCATTTCTCATCAAAGATGTCATTTTCCCATATTTTTGGGGGTTACATTTGAATAAACTACTCCTAAACCGTTACACTTATGGCATTCAAAGTTACTCCAAAAAATTCCTCACACATAGAGGATCAAAAGTTATCAAAAACATTTTTGCTACGTCCAACCATATTTTTTTGACAATTATTTATAACATGAATTGTGTTTTGAAGGAAAAAACATTTATTATTTCCAACACTAGATGGCAGCACACCCAAATGTTTGGGCGTCATCTGTAAGTCACGGTACATATTTTACCAAACCATTTATACACATTCGTCCAAAAGTGGAAGCAGCTTTAAAATATCTTTAGCTGGCCTTTAAAAGAAATAAGATTTTAATCTTTAATCCTATATGTAGGAGCGCAAATGCATTGATTGGGTAATTAGCGTTCATGTCTTTTTAAGGGGGAAACTTTTCTTTGATAGGTAGGTTTTCCACCCGGAAGGGGAAAACAGTTTTTGACCGCAAAAAGATAAATACAAGCAAGCAAGTCTGCTTTATATGTTGTCTGGAGATGTGTTCATGTATGATGGACATTTGATATGCAAAGAGGAAAATAAATGGACGAAGCGTTCAACATGCCCTGACGACTCTGACTCTAATTCATCCCAAAACGGTAACAATAAGCGCGTCAACTCTATTACCCCGATGCAGCACCTCAGTGGCTTAAAGTATTGGCTTGGCCGCTACAAAACCAGTCAAAAACTGTTTGTGCATCTTCACGAACTGTGCATAAGTAAAGATACGTGTTTCTGCATGGTTGATGGTGGTGATTGCGCAAGATAAGACTGGGCTGGAGGTTACGTGTTTGGAGTGGAGCATCAGCTGATCGAACTCAGCTCACCTGAGGTGACGTCGGACAGGATAGACATCGGTGAGGACGCAGTTGATCAGCTCGGCGCTGGATTTGAACAATCATTCGTCTGGATTAGGTATGTGTAGCGCTACCACCGATATGATGGCCATCTAAATATAGTGTGCACACATAAGGGCGTAATTCCAATGCATCGGTTGCTGAAGTGGATTAACAATTAATTTTGAATCAACAAACTGTTGCCATCTGTGGACTGTCGGACTTTAATTATGGAGGATTGCGCGGCTAAAATGGATAAACATTTTAGCCGAGGGAACCAGTTGATTGCATTAAGGTCTTGACAAGCAGCATTTCCTCCTGAAAAAGCGTAGAGCCACAGGGAGAGTAGTCTGCATTGTCCATGGCTTTGCAACAATCCCTCATACTGAACAAGCATGAAGCAACAGGGAAAAAAAAACTCCCCATTAACAGGAAGGAAAAACCTCCAGCAGAACCGGGCTCAGTATGAACGGTCATCTGCCTCGACCGACTGGGGGTTACAGAAGACAGAGCAGAGACACAACAAGAGAGACAAAAAAGCACAGAAGCACACATTGATCCAGCAATCTGTTCTATATAACCACAACTGTTATAACTTTGGGCAATAAATAATGTGCAATAATCTATTTAATACACTGTGCTATAACCTGTGCAATGATCCGGAAGAACTTCTGCTGCTATCACCAAGTGAATATATGTCAGTACATGTGTATGTAGGCCTATATATATATATATATATATATATATATATATATATATATATATATATATATATATATATATATATATACAAGATCGGCTTTCTATCACCTGAAGAACATTTCCAGGATTAAAGGACTGATGTCTCAGCAGGATCTGGAAAAACTAATCCATGCGTTTATCTTTAGTAGAATCGATTACTGCAACGGTGTTTTCACAGGTCTGCCTAAAAAGTGGATCAGACAGCTGCAGCTGATCCAGAACGCTGCTGAACGCATCTAAATACATCACAGACTTGTTATCAGTGTATCAACCATCCAGAGCACTAAGGTCTTCTGGCTCCAGCCTTCTCTGCGTACCTACAGCCAGAACTAAACAAGGAGAAGCAGCATTTAGTTCCTACGCTCCACTTATCTGGAACAAACTTCCAGAAAACTGTAAAAGTGCGGAAAACCTGAGTTCTTTTTAATCAAGATTAAAAACACATCTGTTTAGGACTGTTTTTGACTGTTCTAGTTAAACTGTTCTACTGAAACAGCATTAGTTCAACTTTTTTAGTCCAGCTGTTTATTGATGTCTACATTTTCTGTTTTCTTTTCCTGTATTTTAATCATGTAAAGCACTTTGCATTGTCTCTGTACTGAATTGTGCTATACAAATAAATTTGCCTTGCCTTGCCTTTTCCTTGCCTTTATATTTATATATATATATATGTACAGTATGTATATGTGTGTGTGTGTATGTATGTATGTATGTATGTATGTATATATATGTGGGAAGTACACATGACATCATTTCTTTTGTATTTTTTTAATTCTTATTTTTTTTTCTCACTTTCTTTTTGATCCACTGTATATAGGAAGATACACTGTATATAACTGATGCACCCTTTCATACTGCTGACTATTGACTGACTATTGAGCCGATGTGACAAGTGAATTTCTCCAATGTGAGATCAATAAAGACTATCTTATCTTATATCAAGACTTAGATTTGCCCACACAGGATTAAATGGTACATTATTCAAAATAGGGAAGCATAACACTGGCAGATGTGAGTATTGTGAGGAACAAGAGACAGTTGAACATATCTGACACATTGTGAGAAAAATTCATAAAGAACAAGAGAAGAAGAAGACTTCCCAACAGCAGGGGGCGCACTCCAACAATCTGAAAGGTGTCCGTTTGCCTGAGGAAGAAGCCCTTGATGTCACAGCTAACAACATTAGCACCACACATTGGAGAATTTAGGAGGGGATGCAGAAAAACAGGTAAGGCTGTTTGGATTATATATGCATGTAGTGTAATATCCCCCACCACAACTTGAGGTAGGATGAGCAGTCTTAGTTCTGCGGCTAATTCTAGCCGCTAATATTAGCGCTAATGCTAGCGCCTTAAGGCTAGCGAGCAAGGCTCTTGTTTACATCCGGGTTCGGCTGGCTCAGAGCCTTTCTCTCTATGGCTCTGCGTTGGCTACCAGCACAGACATGTATACGTAGACCAAAAGTTATGATCGGTGTTCAATCATAACTTTTGGAAGAACATCTCAAACTGGCCACAGATGCATGAATGAAAGTAGTGTTGGTCAAAGGTTTTCTTTGGGTTTATGCGAACCAGCAAGTCAGGAAGTGGAGCGGATTGACCATCTGACAACAACTTCCCCCGGTAAACTGTCGACAGACACACTGTCGCTGCTCCAGTTAATTAATGAATTATTTCCATCTGTGGCCATGTCACCTTTCAGCGTGTATTCACTGGCTTCCAGCAACTTAGCTGATAAACCAATCAGGGACCTCCTCATTATTCACTGTAACGCTTTATTTAAAATTCGAAGAGTAAAGGCTAATTTACCATGACGCGCTTTTGTCCCGCATTTGACTGGGTCCGATTTGGAAAAAGTAAAATAATAAATTAATTAATTTCACCTGCGCTTTTCTGAACAAAAGAAGGCAGAGCTGCAGTCAGAGCGGCTATCGGTCAATATGCAGCAGCTCCACCTGATGAGCCGCTGCGCACCACGACACTCTTAATAAAATGACAAGGATTTTGATGTGTACAGATTATTAAGGAAACGACATTAAAAAAACTGCAGCTACAACATGGACTGGAGAGCGGGTTGTAACTGGGTGAGGCCAGAGGTGATTCTCAGAGAGCTTTTATGAAGTTATTGTTTTTATTTTTACACGCAGTGGAGCGACACTGTAGAAGCAAGTCGAACTAGAAACCACTGAACAAGCCTCCTGTCTGTGGATCTATGGACTCGTTTTACTCCAACCCCAAAACACCTGCCAAACAGAGTACTGCAGCCAAGATTACCTTCAACAATAACTTTACGAAATACATTAACATTTTGCTTATTAAAAATGTCCATATTTAAAAGCAAGTTATGTTTTTTTCTGATAAACTTTGAGCAATTTTATTAAACTTTTTAAAAAATTAACAATCCATCCTTCATCGATTTATACCGGCTTTTCCCTACAGGTGTGACGTCAAGCCGTATCTGATGGGGAAACGCAGCTCGGCGTCACACGGGGTCGTTGGGGGTGGGGGCTCGGCCATCCTGGACAGGTTGCCAGTCACAGGGCTAAAATATATCTGTTTTATTAAAATTCAAAAAAGTTAATGCCTTTTTATAAACTCATGAGTCGTGATAATTAATTGCTGTGCAATAACGGGCAAAGCAGAGAGTGATTATTGTAATGTGCGATCTGTGTTAAACTAAAATGTATGACATCATAGTGTTGGTTATGCTTCCTGCATTGTCCAGGTTGTGGTTGGCCTTGTTTGTTCATATGATTAATTTATACTGAAGGTGACAGGGAGCCAGTGGAGGTAATGTTCAGATGTGAAGTAGATGATGTAAAGATGTAAATTGCTGTCTTTTGTACTAGTTGTAGTTTATGGAGGTTTTCTGGAGGACAGGGAGGGAAGGGAGCTGAAAGTGTAAAGTGGACTGTGGACCAGTTTGGCTAAAGTGTTAAGGAAGAACTTGATGTTGCCGATATGAAAGTTAACCAGGTTATGTTATGGATGTGGACAGTGGAGGAGAATACCCCACAGATTTTCTATGGGGCTAAGGTCAGGGGAGTTGGCTGGCCAATTTAGAACAGAAATACCATGGTCTGTAAACCAGGCACAGGTAGATTTTGCGCTGTGTGCAGGCGCCAAGTCCTGTTGGAACCTGAAATCTCCATCTCCATAGAGCAGGTCAGCAGCAGGAAGCATGAAGTGCTCTAAAACTTGCTGGTAGACGGCTGCGTTGACCCTGGATCTCAGGAAACAGAGTGGACCAACACCAGCAGATGACATGGCACCCCAAACCATCACTGATGGTGGAAACTTTACACTAGACTTCAGGCAACGTGGATCCTGTGCCTCTCCTGTCTTCCTCCAGACTCTGGGACCTCGATTTCCAAAGGAAATGCAAAATTTGCTTTCGTCAGAAAACATGACTTTGGACCACTCAGCAGCAGTCCAGCTCTTTTTTTTCCTTAGCCCAGGTGAGACGCTTTTCGCGCTGTTTCTTGGTCAACAGTGGCTTGACACGAGGTATGCGGCAGTTGAAACCCATGTCTTTCAAGCGTCTCTTGGTGGTGGATCTTGAAGCACTGACTCCAGCAGCTGTCCACTCCTTGTGATTCTCCCCCACATTTTTGAATGGGTTTTTTTTCCCAATCTTGACTAGGGCGCGGTGATCCCTATCGCTTGTACACTTTTTCTGACCACAGTTTTTCCTTCCCTTTGCCTCTCTATTAATGTGTTTGGACACAGAGCTCTGAGAACAGCCAGCCTCTTCAGCAATAACCTTTTGTGTCTTTCCCTCCTTGTGCAATGTGTCGATGGTCGCCTTTTGGACAGCTGTCAAATCTGAAGTCTTCCCCATGTTTGTGTAGGCTTCAGAACTGGACTGAGAGACCATTTAAAGCCCATTGCAGGTGTTTTGCGTTAATCAGCGGATTAGTTTGTGGCACCAGGTGTCTTCAAAATTTAACCCTTACACAATATTCTAATTTTGTGACACACAGAATTTTGGATTTTCATTTGTTGCCACTTCAAATCATCAAAATTAAATGAAATAAACATTTGAATGCATCAGTCTGTGTGCAATGAATAAATATAATGTACAAGTTACACCTTTTGAATGCAATTACTGAAATAAATCAAGTTTTTCAAAATATTCTAATTTACTGGCTTTTACCTGTATGCCTACATGCACATGTACTGACATATATTCACCTGGTGATAGCAGCAGAAGTTCTTCGGATCATTGTACAGGTTATAGCACAGTGTATTAAATAGATTATTGCACAGTAGTTATTGCCCAAAGTTATAACAGTTGTGGTTACAGTTACTGATAGCAGCAGAAGTCACTTCTTTCAGGATTATTGCACTGGTTATCGCACAGTGAATTAGATAGATTATTGCACATTGGTTACAGTTACAGTGCAGTACTGTATAATCTGATTGCAGATTATATAGCAATCAGAATGATTGCTATATAATCTGCACAGGGGGTGGAAGGTGTTGTCCATGATGGATGTGAACTTGGACAACACCCTCCTCTCAGCTACTTCCTTCACTGAGTCCAGAGTGCAGCCCAGGACAGAAGTGGCCTTCCTCACCAGCTTATTCAGCCTCATTCTGTCCCGTTCTGCGCTGCCTGGAGCCCAGCAGACGACAGCGTAGAGAAGGGCTGAGGCCACCACAGAGTCATAAAAAGTCTTAAGCAGGGGCCTGCTCACTCCAAAGGAACTCAGCCTCCTCAGGAGGTGGAGGCGGCTCTGGCCCTTCTTATGCAGAGCGTCGGTGTTATGAGTCCAGTCCAGTTTATTATTGACGTGAACACCCAACAAAAGAGTCCTACGTCTCTGATTTCAGCTTCATAAATGTGAATATTTCTGTTTTCTTTGCTCATTTATGGCAATAAACTGAGTATCTCCATGTTTTGTTGACAGAACAAGAGATTTGGGAAACATTGACATTTTTCAAAATTTTGTAACATTTTATTATTATAGCAACCAATCAATTAATTGTTAAAATAATCAATAGATTAATCAACAATGAAAATAATCTAGACCCAGAGTTTGTCTGTGCATCGTGTTTACTCCTGTGAGCTATAAAAATGAATTAGCTTTGAACTGTTTTTGTTCCCCCTTAGGTCACAGCAGTGTCAGACATTGGTGGGAGGACTGTGGATGAGGCCACGAGACGTATGATGTTCTTCATCATGGACTATGGCCTGTCAGGGCAGTACAACTTTGTGGGCTGGAATGGAAAGTAGGAATTCAGGACTTTAAATCTGTTTGAAGTCATATTTGGTAAGTGCATAATGGATAATAACTGTAATATAGTAACTTTAAGATATTTGTGTCTGTCGAGGGAAATTTATGTATGTTATGAATTTGATTTTCTAAGGTCAATAATACCCTCACCTTAAGGACATAAATGTCCCCTCAAAACAGGTGCTCCAGAAATGTTATCATATAAGAAATGTTTTCAAGATTTTCTTGCACAGATCTTCCAGTCAACAGCTGTTCTCATCAAAAATATTACATTTTGTATTTTTTCCCTGGTTTGTAATTTTTTTATGGGCAATTTAATAAAGCCAGATTTTAGAAAGAAATAAAAAAATGTGACAGCCTTGGCCAGTCAGCTTTGAATTTTGATATTTTTTTCTTAGCTTTTTCCCAGTTCATTCTGACGTTTGCAGGTTTGTAAAGTCAATTATGTAAAGGGATACTTCACCCAAAATTACAATTTAAATCTTGGGTAATTGATATAAAACTGATCATTTGTTGGTAAATTTCACCTTAACATAGTTGACTTTACAATTGTAGTTGAGAGTTGTGTTGGTACATATGAAGTGACCATAAGATATGTTTCCCGCAGGAGCTTTAAAGAACAACACATTAACCAGACAGATCACCAGGAAGGATTTGGAGAGGGCAGTGTCGAAATGGCTGATCGGATCAAGGGACAGGGGATGCAATAGAAAGGTCCAACAGGTCCCTCTTTCCCACATGATGGACCATGTTTTTTTCTGTTCCATGTTCTTTTTTGATATATAACTAGTTTCTTAAATTGTTATAATGGTAATTATATTACGTATAATATCGTATCTGTGTGTGTGTGTGTGTATTATGTATCTGATACGTAAAATACAATTTATTATATCTATTATAAGTAAGGCAGCATTGGAGGAATCTTTAGAACCTGCACAGTGTTTGAACTGTTTAGAAGCAGTAGAGCCTTCTGAGCTATCTAAAATCTTAGCTTCATCTAAACCTTCTACCTGTATGTTAGACCCAATCCCAACCAAGTTGTTTAAGGAGGTATTCCCTTTGATCAGTGGTCCTATTTTAGACATGATTAATCTATCCTTAGTAAATGGATATGTACCACAGGTTTTTAAAGTAGCTGTTATTAAACCTTTACTTAAGAAACCTTCTCTTGATCAAGATGAGCTAGTAAACTACAGACCTATATCTAATCTTTTCTTATCTAAAATTCTTGAGAAAGTAGTTGCTAATCAACTTTGTGAACATTTACAAAGCAATGACCTACTTGAGGAGTTTCAGTCAGGCTTCAGAGCTCATCATAGCACTGAAACAGCTCTGGTGAAGGTTACTAATGATATTCTCATGGCCTCAGATAATGGACTTGTGTCTGTACTTGTCCTGTTAGATCTCAGTGCTGCATTTGATACATTTGATCAAAATATTCTCCTACAAAGACTTGAGCATACTGTAGGGATTAAGGGGAAAGCATTAGGCTGGTTTAAATCTTATCTGTCGGACAGATTCCAGTTTGTTCATGTTAATAATAAATCTTCCTCAAACTCTAGGGTCACCTGTGGAGTACCACAGGGTTCAGTCCTTGGACCAATTCTCTTTACTTTATATATGCTTCCGATCGGCAAAATTATCAGACAGCATGAGATTAATTTCCACTGTTATGCTGATGACACTCAGCTATATTTATCCATAAATCCTGATGAATCCAATCAATTACTTCGACTGCAGTCATGTCTTGATGACATCAAAAGCTGGATGACTTTAAATTTCCTGCATCTAAATTCTGAGACCGAAGTTGTAATCTTTGGGCCAGAGTCCTCAAAAAATAAACTTCTTAACCAATCACTTAATCTGGATGGCATTAACTTGGCCTCTGGTAATAAAGTAAGAAACCTTGGTGTTATTTTTGACCAAGACATGTCATTTAAATCCCATATTAAACAGGTTTCCAGAGTTTCCTTTTTTCACCTCCGGAATATCGCCAAAATTAGAAACATTCTGTCCAGGAGTGATGCTGAAAAACTAGTCCATGCATTTGTTACTCCAAGGCTGGACTATTGTAATTCGTTACTATCAGGAAGTCCACAAAATGCAGTTCAAAGCCTTCAGCTGATCCAAAATGCTGCAGCAAGAGTTCTGATGAAAATCAACAAGCGGGATCATATTTCTCCAATTTTAGCTTCCCTTCATTGGCTTCCTGTAAAATCAAGAATAGAATTTAAAATTATTCTTCTAACGTATAAAGCCCTTAATAATCAAGCTCCATCATATATCAGAGCTCTGATTACCCCGTATGTTCCTAACAGAGCACGTCGCTTTCAGACTGCAGGTCTGCTGGTGGTTCCTAGAGTCTCTAAAAGTAGAATGGGAGGCAGATCCTTTAGCTATCAGGCTGTGGAACCAACTCCCAGTTTTGGTCCGTGAAGCAGAACCCCTGTCTACTTTTAAGACTAATCTTAAAACCTTCCTTTTTGACAAAGCTTATAACTAGAGTGGCTCATGTTACTATGAGCTACCTTTATAGTTTTACTGCTATAGGCTTAGGCTACTGGAGGACGTCAGGATCTAATTTTCTCACTCTATAGAGTTCTACTGTTCTTCAATTATGCATTACGTGTTGTCATTTCTGCTTTAACTTTCTGTTCTCTCTCTTTTATCTTCATAGTAGGTACACCTGGTCTGGCGTTCTGTTAACTGTGACATCATCCAAAGAAGACGGCTCACCCGCTATTATCATCTAATGTAGAACAGATTACTGGATCAATGTGTGCTTCTGTGCTTCTTTTGTCTCTCTTGTTGTGTCTCTGCTCTGTCTTCTGTAGCCCCCAGTCGGTCTAGGCAGATGACCGTTCATACTTAGCCCGGTTCTGCCGGAGGTTTTCCTTCCCGTTAATGGGGAGTTTTTCTTCCCACTGTCGCTTCATGCTTGCTCAGTATGAGGGATTGCAGCAAAGCCATGTACAATGCAGACGACTCTCCCTGTGGCTCTACGCTTCTCCAGGAGTGAATTCTGCTTGTCGGGACTTTGATGCAATCAACTGGTTTCCATATATAGGAACATTTTTGACCAATCTGTATAATCTGACCCAATATGTATAATATGATTGAACTTAACTTTGTAAAGTGCCTTGAGATGACATGTTTCATGAATTGGCGCTATATAAATAAAATTGAATTGAATTAATTTATTGCATTTGACCTAATAAAAACATGAATAATGTATTTTATTAGGTCAAATGTGTGTGTATATATCTATATATATATATATATATATCTATATATATATATATATATATATATATATATATATAGTGCATGTCATGCCAAGAGGCAACTCGTGTGTTTTATAAAAAGACAAATTAATTCAATTGAATTTTATTTATATAGTTCCAACATGTCATCTCTTTACAACCCCAGCGGTCCGGCCCGGTGGCCAAATGCATTATCATTATTCAACGGCTGTATCTCCTCGCTGCATCGACTGATCTGCACCACATTTTTTGTGTGTCGTGGGGGAGCGCTGCCGAACGGGTTCGGGTGAATCGCCCGGTGGACGGGCGGGGAAAATGCGTGACAGCTTCTGCGGTGGCTGGCGGCCGGCGGTGCGCGAACCCCCGCGGTGGCCAATAGGCAGGAGCGGTGCTTGGCTGCGAGGGCCGATCAACGCCGCTTGCGGCTTTAATTATTATTATTATTTATTCTTGTGACTTTTGAAACGGCTTTTTGGAGGCCTAAACATGCATGAAAACTCACCAAACTTTGCCCAAAATTGTCCCCCGTGAGAAATCGCATGATTTTAGTGTAATTGAAAACGGGCGTGGCAAACCTGCTCAACAGCGCCAACTAGAGTGAGTTGGGCCAAACCGTAACACGTAGAAAGCTGAAATTTTTTACCTAGGTAGGTTTTTTAAAATTATGAAAAAAAGTCTCTTGGGTGTATGCTCTAAAACCCACAGGAAGTCTGCTATTTTGGGTCAAAGGGTAAAATATTGGCCGTTTTTGCCTCAAACTTTAACGAACTAGTCCTAGGCATTTTAACCTATTACTTTCAATTTTTTTCAGCATGCAGTTAAGACATTGACTTTTAAAAGTTATCAAAGGTTTTATGAAATATGCATATTTGCCTGAGCTGTCGCATTGCAAAAATCAGGTTTGTGGAAAACCATTAAAAACGCATTAAATCAGTAAGCCCCAAGCCATGCTTTGTCTGAGAATTATGAAACTCAGTAAGTGCATGTAACTTCATAGGCCCTACAAAAAAGCCTCTTGAAGCAATGGGCTACCTCCTACAGGAAATCATTCATTTCTCATCAAAGATGTCATTTTCCCATATTTTTGGGTGTTACATTTGAATAAACTACTCCTAAACCGTTACACTTATGGCATTCAAAGTTACTCCAAAAAATTCCTCACACATAGAGGATCAAAAGTTATCAAAAACATTTTTGCTACGTCCAACCATATTTTTTTGACAATTATTTATAACATGAATTGTGTTTTGAAGGAAAAAACATTTATTATTTCCAACACTAGATGGCAGCAAACCCAAATGTTTGGGCGTCATCTGTAAGTCACGGTACATATTTTACCAAACCATTCATACACATTCGTCCAAAAGTGGAAGCAGCTTTAAAATATCTTTAGCTGGCCTTTAAAAGAAAGAAGCTTTGAATCTTTAATCCTATATAAGGGAACCAGTTGATTGCATAAAAGTCTTGACAAGCAGCATTTCCTCCTGAAGAAGCGTAGAGTCACAGGGAGAGTTGTCTGCATTGTCCATGGCTTTGCAACAATCCCTCATACTGAGCAAGCATGAAGCAACAGGGGAAAAAAACCTCCTTCATTAACATGAAGGACAAACCTCCAGCAGAACCGGGCTCAGTATGAACGGTCATCTGCCTCGACCGACTGGGGGTTACAGAAGACAGAGCAGAGACACAACAAGACAGACAAAAAAAGCACAGAAGCACACAGTGATCCAGTAATCTGTTCTATATAACCACAACTGTTATGACTTTGGGCAATAACTAATGTGCAATAATCTATTTAATACACTGTGCTATAACCTGTGCAAGGATCCAGAAGAACTTCTTCTGCTTTCACCAAGTGAATATATGTCAGTACATGTGTATGTAGGCATGTGTATATATATATATATATATATATATATATATATATATATATATATATATATATATATATATATATATATATATATACACACACACTATTGAGCCGACAAGTGAATTTCTCCAATGTGAGATCAATAAAGACTATCTTATCTTATCTCATATCAAGACTTAGATTTGCCCACACAGGATTAGATGGTACATTATTCAAAATAGGGAAGCATAACACTGGCATATGTAAATATTGTGAGGAACAACAGACAGTTGAACGTATATGACACACTGTGAGAAAGTTCATAAAGATCAAGAGAAGAAGAAGACTTCCCAACAGCAGGGGGCGCACTCCAACAATCTGAAACGTGTCCGTTTGCCTGAGGAAGAAGTCCGTGATGTCACAGCTAACAACATTAGCACCACACATTGGAGAATTTAGGAGGGGAAACAGACAAACAGGTAAGGCTTTTTGGATTATATATGCATGTAGTGTAATATCCCCCACCACAACTTGAGGTGGGATGAGCAGTCTCAGTTCTGCGGCTAATTCTAGTGCCTTAAGGCGCTAATATTAGCGCTAATGCTAGCGCCTTAAGGCTAACGAGCAAGGCTCTTGTTTACATCCGGGTTCCGCTGGCTCAGAGCCTTTCTCTCTATGGCTCTGCGTTTGCTACCAGCACAGAGATGTATACGTAGACCAAAAGTTATGATCGGTGTTCAATCATAACTTTTGGAAGAACATCTCAAACTGGCCACAGATGCATGAATGAAAGCAGTGGTGGTCAAAGGTTTTCTTTGGGTTTATGCGAACCAGCAAGTCAGGAAGTGGAGCGGATTGACCATCTGACAACAACTTCCCCCGGTAAGCGGCCTACAGACACACTGTCGCTGCTCCAGTTAATTAATGAATTATTTCCACCTGTGGCCATGTCACCTTTCAGCGTGTATTCACTGGCTTCCAGCAACTTAGCTGATAAACCAATCAGGGACCTCCTCAATATTCGCTGTAACGCTTTATTTAAAATTCGAAGAGTAAAGGCTAATTTACCATGACGCGCATTTGTCCCGCATTTGACAGGGTCCGATTTGGAAAAAGTTAAATAATAAATTAAATAATTTCACCTGCGCTTTTCTGAACAAAAGAAGGCAGAGCTGCAGTCAGAGCGGCTATCAGTCAATATGCAGCAGCTCCACCTGATGAGCCGCTGCGCACCACGACACTCTTAATAAAATGACAAGGATTTTGATTTGTACAGATTATTAAGGAAACGACGTAAAAAAAAAAACTGCAGCTACAACATGGACTGGAGAGCGGGTTCTAACTGGGTGAGGCCAGAGGTTATTCTCAGAGAGCTTTTATGAAGTAATTTTTTTTATTTTTACACGCAGTTGAGCGACACTGCAGAAGCAAGTCGTACTAGAAACCACTGAACAAGCCTCCTGTCTGTGGATCTATGGACTCATTTTACTCCAACCCCAAAACATCTGCCAAACAGAGTACTGCAGCCAAGATTAACTTCAACAATAACTTTACGAAATACATTAACATTTTGCTTATTAAAAATGTCCATATTTAAAAGCAAGTTATGTTTTTTTCTGATAAACTTTGAGCAATTTTATTAAACTTTTTAAAAAATTAACATCCCATCCTTCATCGATTTATACCGGCTTTTCCCTACAGGTGTGACGTCAAGCCGTATCTGATGGGGAAACGCAGCTCGGCGTCACACGGGGTCGTGGGGGGTGGGGGCTCGTCCATCCTGGACAGGTTGCCAGTCACAGGGCAACCTGTCCTGTGACACATACATATGCCTACATACACATGTACTGACATATATACCTGGTGATAGCAGCAGAAGTTCTTTGGATCATTGGACAGGTTATAGCACAGTGTATTAAATAGATTATTGCACATTAGTTATTGCCCAAAGTTATAACAGTTGTGGTTACAGTTACTGATAGCAGCAGAAGTCACTTCTTTCAGGATTATTGCACGGGTTATCGCACAGTGAATTAGATTATTGCACATTGGTTACAGTTACAGTGCAGCACTGTATATTCTGATAGCAGCAGGAATGAATGACTTGCGGTAGCGCTCCTTTTTACAGACAGGGTGTCTAAGTCTGCCACTAAAGGAGCTGCTCAGCTGCTCTACAGTCTGGCGCAGGGGGTGGAAGGTGTTGTCCATGATGGATGTGAACTTGGACAACACCCTCCTCTCAGCTACTTCCTCCGCTGAGTCCAGAGTGCAGCCCAGGACAGAAGTGGCCTTCCTCACCAGCTTATTCAGACTCATTCGGTCCCGTTCTGCGCTGCCTGGAGCCCAGCAGACGACAGCGTAGAGAAGGGCTGAGGCCACCACAGAGTCATAAAAAGTCTTAAGCAATAAACTGAGTATCTCCATGTTTTGTTGACAGAACAAGAGATTTGGGAAACACTGACATTTTTCAAAATTTTGTAACATTTTATTATTATAGCAACCAATCAATTAATTGTTAAAATAATCAATAGATTAATCAACAATGGAAATAATCTAGACCCAGAGTTTGTCTTTGCATCGTGTTTACTCCTGTAAGATATAAAAATTAATTAGCTTTGAACTGTTTTTGTTCCCCCTTAGGTCACAGCAGTGTCAGACATTGGTGGGAGGACTGTGGATGAGGCCACAAGACGTATGATGTTCTTCATCATGGACTATGGCCTGTCAAGGCAGTACAACTTTGTGGGCTGGAATGGAAAGTAGGAATTCAGGACTTTAAATCTGTTTGAAGTCATATTTGGTAAGTGCATAATGGATAATAACTGTAATATAGTAACTTTTGGATATTTGTGTCTGTCGAGGGAAATTTATGTATGTTATGAATTTAATTTTCTAATGTCAATAATACCCTCACCTTAAGGACATAAATGTCCCCTCAAAACAGGTGCTCCAGAAATGTTATCATATAAGAAATGTTTTCAAGATTTTCTTGCACAGATCTTCCAGTCAACAGCTGTTCTTATCAAAAAAATTACATTTTGTAATTTTTCCTTGGTTTTTAATTTTTTTATGGGCAATTTAATAAAGCCAGATTTTAGAAAGAAGTAAAAAAATGTGACAGCCTTGGCCAGTCAGCTTTGAATTTTGATCTTTTTTTCTTAGCTTTTTCCCAGTTCATTCTGACGTTTGCAGGTTTGTAAAGTCAATTATGTAAAGGGATACTTCACCCAAAATTACAATTTAAATCTTGGGTAATTGATATAAAACTGATCATTTGTTGGTAAATTTCACCTTAACATAGTTGACTTTACAATTGTAGTTGAGAGTTGTGTTGGTACATATAAAGTGACCATAAGATATGTTTCCCGCAGGAGCTTTAAAGAACAACACATTAACCAGACAGATCACCAGGAAGGATTTGGAGAGGGCAGTGTCGAAATGGCTGATCGGATCAAGGGACAGGGGATGCAATAGAAAGGTCCAACAGGTCCCTCCTTCCCATATGATGGACCATGTTTTTTGTGTTCCATGTTCTTTTTTGATATATAACCATTATAACTAGTTTCTTAAATTGTTATAATGGTTATTATATTACGTATAATATCGTATGTGTGTGTGTGTGTATTATGTACCTGATACGTAAAATACAATCTATTATATCTATTATCTATTATAAGTAAGGCAGCATTGGAGGAATCTTTAGAACCTGCACAGTGTTTGAACTGTTTAGAAGCAGTAGAGCTTTCTGAGCTATCTAAAATCTTAGCTTCATCTAAAACTTCTACCTGTGTGTTAGACCCAATCCCAACTAAGTTGTTTAAGGAGGTATTCCCTTTGATCAGTGGTCCTATTTTAGACATGATTAATCTATCCTTAGTAAATGGATATGTACCACAGGTTTTTAAAGTAGCTGTTATTAAACCTTTACTTAAGAAACCTTCTCTTGATCAAGATGAGCTAGTAAACTACAGACCTATATCTAATCTTCTTTTCTTATCTAAAATTCTTGAGAAAGTAGTTGCTAATCAACTTTGTGAACATTTACAAAGCAATGACCTACTTGAGGAGTTTCAGTCAGGCTTCAGAGCTCATCATAGCACTGAAACAGCTCTGGTGAAGGTCACTAATGATATTCTCATGGCCTCAGATAATGGACTTGTGTCTGTACTTGTCCTGTTAGATCTCAGTACTGCATTTGATACAGTTGATCAAAATATTCTCCTGCAAAGACTTGAGCATACTGTAGGGATTAAGGGAAAAGCATTAGGCTGGTTTAAATCTTATCTGTCGGACAGATTCCAGTTTGTTCATGTTAATAATAAATCTTCCTTAAACTCTAGGGTCACCTGTGGAGTACCACAGGGTTCAGTCCTTGGACCAATTCTCTTTACTAAATATATGCTTCCGATCGGCAAAATTATCAGACAGCATGGGATTAATTTCCACTGTTATGCTGATGACACTCAGCTATATTTATCCATAAATCCTGATGAATCCAATCAATTACTTCAACTGCAGTCATGTCTTGATGACATCAAAAGCTGGATGACTTTAAATTTCCTGCATCTAAATTCTGACAAGACCGAAGTTGTAATCTTTGGGCCAGAGTCCTCAAAAAATAAACTTCTTAACCAATCACTTAATCTGGATGGCATTAACTTGGCCTCTGGTAATAAAGTAAAAAACCTTGGTGTTATTTTTGACCAAGACATGTCATTTAAATCCCATATTAAACAGGTTTCCAGAGTTTCCTTTTTTCACCTCCGGAATATCGCCAAAATTAGAAACATTCTGTCCAGGAGTGATGCTGAAAAACTAGTCCATGCATTTGTTACTTCAAGGCTGGACTATTGCAATTCGTTACTATCAGGAAGTCCACAAACTGCAGTTCAAAGCCTTCAGCTGATCCAAAATGCTGCAGCAAGAGTTCTGATGAAAATCAACAAGCGGGATCATATTTCTCCAATTTTAGCTTCCCTTCATTGGCTTCCTGTGAAATCAAAAATAGAATTTAAAATTCTTCTTCTAACGTATAAAGCCCTTAATAATCAAGCTCCATCATATATCAGAGCTCTGATTACCCCGTATGTTCCTAACAGAGCACTTTGCTCTCAGACTGCAGGTCTGCTGGTGGTTCCTAGAGTCTCTAAAAGTAGAATGGGAGGCAGATCCTTTAGCTATCAGGCTCCTCTCCTGTGGAACCAATTCCCAGTTTTGGTCCGTGAAGCAGACACCCTGTCTACTTTTAAGACTAATCTTAAAACCTTCCTTTTTGACAAAGCTTATAACTAGAGTGGCTCATGTTACTCTGAGCTACCTTTTATAGTTTTACTGCTATAGGCTTAGGCTACTGGAGGACGTCAGGATCTAATTTTCTCACTCTATAGAGTTCTACTGTTCTTCAATTATGCATTACGTGTTGTCATTTCTGCTTTAATTTTCTGTTTCTCTCTTTTATCTTCATAGTAGGTACACCTGGTCTGGCGTTCTGTTAACTGTGACATCATCCAAAGAAGACGGCTCACCCGTTACTACCATCTAATGTAGAACAGATTACTGGATCAATGTGTGCTTCTGTGCTTTTTTTGTCTCTCTTGTTGTGTCTCTGCTCTGTCTTCTGTAACCCCCAGTCGGTCGAGGCAGATGACCGTTCATACTGAGCCCGGTTCTGCTGGAGGTTTTCCTTCCCGTTAATGGGGAGTTTTTCTTCCCACTGTCGCTTCATGCTTGCTCAGTATGAGGGATTGCAGCAAAGCCATGTACAATGCAGACGACTCTCCCTGTGGCTCTACGCTTCTCCAGGAGTGAATGCTGCTTGTCGAGACTTTGATGCAATCAACCGGTTTCCTTATATAGGAACATTTTTGACCAATCTGTATAATCTGACCCAATATGTATCAACTGGTTTCCTTATATAGGAACATTTTTGACCAATCTGTATAATCTGACCCAATATGTATAATATGATTGAACGTAACTTTGTAAAGTGCCTTGAGATGACATGTTTCATGATTTGGCGCTATATAAATAAAATTGAATTGAATTATTGCATTTGACCTAATAAAAACATGAATAATGTATTTTATTAGGTCAAATGTGTGTATGTATATGTATATATATATATATATATATATATATATATATATATATATATATATATATATATATATATATTAGTGCATGCCATGCCAAGAGGCAACTCATGTGTTTTATATAAAGACAAATTAATTCAATCCAATTTTATTTATATAGTTCCAACATGTCATCTCTTTACAACCCCAGCGGTCCGGCCCGGTGGCCAAATGCATTATCATTATTCAACGGCTGTATCTCCTCGCTGCATCCACCAATCTGCACCAGATTTTTTGTGAGTCGTGGGGGAGCGCTGCCGAAAGGGTTCGTGTGAATCGCCCAGTGGACGGGCGGGGAAAATGCGTGACAGCTTCTGCGGTGGCTGGCGGCAGGAGGTGCGCGTACCCCAGCGGTGCTTGGCTGCGAGGGCCGCTCATCGCCGCTTGCGGCTTTAATTATTATTATTATTATTATTATTATTTATTCTTGTGACTTTTGAAACGGCTTTTTGGAGGCCTAAACATGCATGAAAACTCACCAAACTTTGCCCAAAATTGTCCCCCGTGAGAAATCGCATGATTTTAGTGTAATTGAAAACGGGCGTGGCAAACCTGCTCAACAGCGCCAACTAGAGTGAGTTGGGCCAAACCGTAACACGTAGAAAGCTGAAATTTTTTACCTAGGTAGGTTTTTTAAAATTATGAAAAAAAGTCTCTTGGGTGTATGCTCTAAAACCCACAGGAAGTCTGCTATTTTGGGTCAAAGGGTAAAATATTGGCCGTTTTTGCCTCAAACTTTAACGAACTAGTCCTAGGCATTTTAACCTATTACTTTCAATTTTTTTCAGCATGCAGTTAAGACATTGACTTTTAAAAGTTATCAAAGGTTTTATGAAATATGCATATTTGCCTGAGCTGTCGCATTGCAAAAATCAGGTTTGTGGAAAACCATTAAAAACGCATTAAATCAGTAAGCCCCAAGCCATGCTTTGTCTGAGAATTATGAAACTCAGTAAGTGCATGTAACTTCATAGGCCCTACAAAAAAGCCTCTTGAAGCAATGGGCTACCTCCTACAGGAAATCATTCATTTCTCATCAAAGATGTCATTTTCCCATATTTTTGGGTGTTACATTTGAATAAACTACTCCTAAACCGTTACACTTATGGCATTCAAAGTTACTCCAAAAAATTCCTCACACATAGAGGATCAAAAGTTATCAAAAACATTTTTGCTACGTCCAACCATATTTTTTTGACAATTATTTATAACATGAATTGTGTTTTGAAGGAAAAAACATTTATTATTTCCAACACTAGATGGCAGCAAACCCAAATGTTTGGGCGTCATCTGTAAGTCACGGTACATATTTTACCAAACCATTCATACACATTCGTCCAAAAGTGGATGCAGCTTTAAAATATCTTTAGCTGGCCTTTAAAAGAAAGAAGCTTTGAATCTTTAATCCTATATAAGGGAACCAGTTGATTGCATAAAAGTCTTGACAAGCAGCATTTCCTCCTGAAGAAGCGTAGAGTCACAGGGAGAGTTGTCTGCATTGTCCATGGCTTTGCAACAATCCCTCATACTGAGCAAGCATGAAGCAACAGGGGAAAAAAACCTCCTTCATTAACATGAAGGACAAACCTCCAGCAGAACCGGGCTCAGTATGAACGGTCATCTGCCTCGACCGACTGGGGGTTACAGAAGACAGAGCAGAGACACAACAAGACAGACAAAAAAAGCACAGAAGCACACAGTGATCCAGTAATCTGTTCTATATAACCACAACTGTTATGACTTTGGGCAATAACTAATGTGCAATAATCTATTTAATACACTGTGCTATAACCTGTGCAAGGATCCAGAAGAACTTCTTCTGCTTTCACCAAGTGAATATATGTCAGTACATGTGTATGTAGGCATGTGTATATATATATATATATATATATATATATATATATTTATATATATATATACATATATATATATATATATATATACACACACACACTATTGAGCCGACAAGTGAATTTCTCCAATGTGAGATCAATAAAGACTATCTTATCTTATCTCATATCAAGACTTAGATTTGCCCACACAGGATTAGATGGTACATTATTCAAAATAGGGAAGCATAACACTGGCATATGTAAATATTGTGAGGAACAACAGACAGTTGAACGTATATGACACACTGTGAGAAAGTTCATAAAGATCAAGAGAAGAAGAAGACTTCCCAACAGCAGGGGGCGCACTCCAACAATCTGAAACGTGTCCGTTTGCCTGAGGAAGAAGTCCGTGATGTCACAGCTAACAACATTAGCACCACACATTGGAGAATTTAGGAGGGGAAACAGACAAACAGGTAAGGCTTTTTGGATTATATATGCATGTAGTGTAATATCCCCCACCACAACTTGAGGTGGGATGAGCAGTCTCAGTTCTGCGGCTAATTCTAGTGCCTTAAGGCGCTAATATTAGCGCTAATGCTAGCGCCTTAAGGCTAACGAGCAAGGCTCTTGTTTACATCCGGGTTCCGCTGGCTCAGAGCCTTTCTCTCTATGGCTCTGCGTTTGCTACCAGCACAGAGATGTATACGTAGACCAAAAGTTATGATCGGTGTTCAATCATAACTTTTGGAAGAACATCTCAAACTGGCCACAGATGCATGAATGAAAGCAGTGGTGGTCAAAGGTTTTCTTTGGGTTTATGCGAACCAGCAAGTCAGGAAGTGGAGCGGATTGACCATCTGACAACAACTTCCCCCGGTAAGCTGCCTACAGACACACTGTCGCTGCTCCAGTTAATTAATGAATTATTTCCACCTGTGGCCATGTCACCTTTCAGCGTGTATTCACTGGCTTCCAGCAACTTAGCTGATAAACCAATCAGGGACCTCCTCAATATTCGCTGTAACGCTTTATTTAAAATTCGAAGAGTAAAGGCTAATTTACCATGACGCGCATTTGTCCCGCATTTGACAGGGTCCGATTTGGAAAAAGTTAAATAATAAATTAAATAATTTCACCTGCGCTTTTCTGAACAAAAGAAGGCAGAGCTGCAGTCAGAGCGGCTATCAGTCAATATGCAGCAGCTCCACCTGATGAGCCGCTGCGCACCACGACACTCTTAATAAAATGACAAGGATTTTGATTTGTACAGATTATTAAGGAAACGACGTAAAAAAAAAAACTGCAGCTACAACATGGACTGGAGAGCGGGTTCTAACTGGGTGAGGCCAGAGGTTATTCTCAGAGAGCTTTTATGAAGTAATTTTTTTTATTTTTACACGCAGTTGAGCGACACTGCAGAAGCAAGTCGTACTAGAAACCACTGAACAAGCCTCCTGTCTGTGGATCTATGGACTCATTTTACTCCAACCCCAAAACATCTGCCAAACAGAGTACTGCAGCCAAGATTAACTTCAACAATAACTTTACGAAATACATTAACATTTTGCTTATTAAAAATGTCCATATTTAAAAGCAAGTTATGTTTTTTTCTGATAAACTTTGAGCAATTTTATTAAACTTTTTAAAAAATTAACATCCCATCCTTCATCGATTTATACCGGCTTTTCCCTACAGGTGTGACGTCAAGCCGTATCTGATGGGGAAACGCAGCTCGGCGTCACATGGGGTCGTGGGGGGTGGGGGCTTGTCCATCCTGGACAGGTTGCCAGTCACAGGGCAACCTGTCCTGTGACACATACATATGCCTACATACACATGTACTGACATATATACCTGGTGATAGCAGCAGAAGTTCTTTGGATCATTGGACAGGTTATAGCACAGTGTATTAAATAGATTATTGCACATTAGTTATTGCCCAAAGTTATAACAGTTGTGGTTACAGTTACTGATAGCAGCAGAAGTCACTTCTTTCAGGATTATTGCACGGGTTATCGCACAGTGAATTAGATTATTGCACATTGGTTACAGTTACAGTGCAGCACTGTATATTCTGATAGCAGCAGGAATGAATGACTTGCGGTAGCGCTCCTTTTTACAGACAGGGTGTCTAAGTCTGCCACTAAAGGAGCTGCTCAGCTGCTCTACAGTCTGGCGCAGGGGGTGGAAGGTGTTGTCCATGATGGATGTGAACTTGGACAACACCCTCCTCTCAGCTACTTCCTCCGCTGAGTCCAGAGTGCAGCCCAGGACAGAAGTGGCCTTCCTCACCAGCTTATTCAGACTCATTCGGTCCCGTTCTGCGCTGCCTGGAGCCCAGCAGACGACAGCGTAGAGAAGGGCTGAGGCCACCACAGAGTCATAAAAAGTCTTAAGCAATAAACTGAGTATCTCCATGTTTTGTTGACAGAACAAGAGATTTGGGAAACACTGACATTTTTCAAAATTTTGTAACATTTTATTATTATAGCAACCAATCAATTAATTGTTAAAATAATCAATAGATTAATCAACAATGGAAATAATCTAGACCCAGAGTTTGTCTTTGCATCGTGTTTACTCCTGTAAGATATAAAAATTAATTAGCTTTGAACTGTTTTTGTTCCCCCTTAGGTCACAGCAGTGTCAGACATTGGTGGGAGGACTGTGGATGAGGCCACAAGACGTATGATGTTCTTCATCATGGACTATGGCCTGTCAAGGCAGTACAACTTTGTGGGCTGGAATGGAAAGTAGGAATTCAGGACTTTAAATCTGTTTGAAGTCATATTTGGTAAGTGCATAATGGATAATAACTGTAATATAGTAACTTTTGGATATTTGTGTCTGTCGAGGGAAATTTATGTATGTTATGAATTTAATTTTCTAATGTCAATAATACCCTCACCTTAAGGACATAAATGTCCCCTCAAAACAGGTGCTCCAGAAATGTTATCATATAAGAAATGTTTTCAAGATTTTCTTGCACAGATCTTCCAGTCAACAGCTGTTCTTATCAAAAAAATTACATTTTGTAATTTTTCCTTGGTTTTTAATTTTTTTATGGGCAATTTAATAAAGCCAGATTTTAGAAAGAAGTAAAAAAATGTGACAGCCTTGGCCAGTCAGCTTTGAATTTTGATCTTTTTTTCTTAGCTTTTTCCCAGTTCATTCTGACGTTTGCAGGTTTGTAAAGTCAATTATGTAAAGGGATACTTCACCCAAAATTACAATTTAAATCTTGGGTAATTGATATAAAACTGATCATTTGTTGGTAAATTTCACCTTAACATAGTTGACTTTACAATTGTAGTTGAGAGTTGTGTTGGTACATATAAAGTGACCATAAGATATGTTTCCCGCAGGAGCTTTAAAGAACAACACATTAACCAGACAGATCACCAGGAAGGATTTGGAGAGGGCAGTGTCGAAATGGCTGATCGGATCAAGGGACAGGGGATGCAATAGAAAGGTCCAACAGGTCCCTCCTTCCCATATGATGGACCATGTTTTTTGTGTTCCATGTTCTTTTTTGATATATAACCATTATAACTAGTTTCTTAAATTGTTATAATGGTTATTATATTACGTATAATATCGTATGTGTGTGTGTGTGTATTATGTACCTGATACGTAAAATACAATCTATTATATCTATTATCTATTATAAGTAAGGCAGCATTGGAGGAATCTTTAGAACCTGCACAGTGTTTGAACTGTTTAGAAGCAGTAGAGCTTTCTGAGCTATCTAAAATCTTAGCTTCATCTAAAACTTCTACCTGTGTGTTAGACCCAATCCCAACTAAGTTGTTTAAGGAGGTATTCCCTTTGATCAGTGGTCCTATTTTAGACATGATTAATCTATCCTTAGTAAATGGATATGTACCACAGGTTTTTAAAGTAGCTGTTATTAAACCTTTACTTAAGAAACCTTCTCTTGATCAAGATGAGCTAGTAAACTACAGACCTATATCTAATCTTCTTTTCTTATCTAAAATTCTTGAGAAAGTAGTTGCTAATCAACTTTGTGAACATTTACAAAGCAATGACCTACTTGAGGAGTTTCAGTCAGGCTTCAGAGCTCATCATAGCACTGAAACAGCTCTGGTGAAGGTCACTAATGATATTCTCATGGCCTCAGATAATGGACTTGTGTCTGTACTTGTCCTGTTAGATCTCAGTACTGCATTTGATACAGTTGATCAAAATATTCTCCTGCAAAGACTTGAGCATACTGTAGGGATTAAGGGAAAAGCATTAGGCTGGTTTAAATCTTATCTGTCGGACAGATTCCAGTTTGTTCATGTTAATAATAAATCTTCCTTAAACTCTAGGGTCACCTGTGGAGTACCACAGGGTTCAGTCCTTGGACCAATTCTCTTTACTAAATATATGCTTCCGATCGGCAAAATTATCAGACAGCATGGGATTAATTTCCACTGTTATGCTGATGACACTCAGCTATATTTATCCATAAATCCTGATGAATCCAATCAATTACTTCAACTGCAGTCATGTCTTGATGACATCAAAAGCTGGATGACTTTAAATTTCCTGCATCTAAATTCTGACAAGACCGAAGTTGTAATCTTTGGGCCAGAGTCCTCAAAAAATAAACTTCTTAACCAATCACTTAATCTGGATGGCATTAACTTGGCCTCTGGTAATAAAGTAAAAAACCTTGGTGTTATTTTTGACCAAGACATGTCATTTAAATCCCATATTAAACAGGTTTCCAGAGTTTCCTTTTTTCACCTCCGGAATATCGCCAAAATTAGAAACATTCTGTCCAGGAGTGATGCTGAAAAACTAGTCCATGCATTTGTTACTTCAAGGCTGGACTATTGCAATTCGTTACTATCAGGAAGTCCACAAACTGCAGTTCAAAGCCTTCAGCTGATCCAAAATGCTGCAGCAAGAGTTCTGATGAAAATCAACAAGCGGGATCATATTTCTCCAATTTTAGCTTCCCTTCATTGGCTTCCTGTGAAATCAAAAATAGAATTTAAAATTCTTCTTCTAACGTATAAAGCCCTTAATAATCAAGCTCCATCATATATCAGAGCTCTGATTACCCCGTATGTTCCTAACAGAGCACTTTGCTCTCAGACTGCAGGTCTGCTGGTGGTTCCTAGAGTCTCTAAAAGTAGAATGGGAGGCAGATCCTTTAGCTATCAGGCTCCTCTCCTGTGGAACCAATTCCCAGTTTTGGTCCGTGAAGCAGACACCCTGTCTACTTTTAAGACTAATCTTAAAACCTTCCTTTTTGACAAAGCTTATAACTAGAGTGGCTCATGTTACTCTGAGCTACCTTTTATAGTTTTACTGCTATAGGCTTAGGCTACTGGAGGACGTCAGGATCTAATTTTCTCACTCTATAGAGTTCTACTGTTCTTCAATTATGCATTACGTGTTGTCATTTCTGCTTTAATTTTCTGTTTCTCTCTTTTATCTTCATAGTAGGTACACCTGGTCTGGCGTTCTGTTAACTGTGACATCATCCAAAGAAGACGGCTCACCCGTTACTACCATCTAATGTAGAACAGATTACTGGATCAATGTGTGCTTCTGTGCTTTTTTTGTCTCTCTTGTTGTGTCTCTGCTCTGTCTTCTGTAACCCCCAGTCGGTCGAGGCAGATGACCGTTCATACTGAGCCCGGTTCTGCTGGAGGTTTTCCTTCCCGTTAATGGGGAGTTTTTCTTCCCACTGTCGCTTCATGCTTGCTCAGTATGAGGGATTGCAGCAAAGCCATGTACAATGCAGACGACTCTCCCTGTGGCTCTACGCTTCTCCAGGAGTGAATGCTGCTTGTCGAGACTTTGATGCAATCAACCGGTTTCCTTATATAGGAACATTTTTGACCAATCTGTATAATCTGACCCAATATGTATCAACTGGTTTCCTTATATAGGAACATTTTTGACCAATCTGTATAATCTGACCCAATATGTATAATATGATTGAACGTAACTTTGTAAAGTGCCTTGAGATGACATGTTTCATGATTTGGCGCTATATAAATAAAATTGAATTGAATTATTGCATTTGACCTAATAAAAACATGAATAATGTATTTTATTAGGTCAAATGTGTGTATGTATATGTATATATATATATATATATATATATATATATATCCATCCATTCATCCATCCATTTTCCAAACCGCTTTATCCCTCATGGGGTCGCGGGGGTTGCTGGTGCCTATATCCAGCGTTCACTGGGCGGGAGGCGGGGTACACCCTGGACAGGTCGCCAGTCTGTCGCAGGGCAACACAGAGAGACAAACAGGACAAACAACCATTCACACACAGACTCACACCTAAGGACAATTTGGAGAAGCCAATTAACCTAACAGTCATGTTTTTGGACTGTGGGAGGAAGCCGGAGTACCCGGAGAGAACCCACGCATGCACAGGGAGAACATGCAAACTCCATGCAGAAAGACCCAGGGGTGTACTCGAACCCAGGACCCTCTTGCTGCAAGGCAACAGCGCTACCCACTGTGCCACTGTGCAGCCCTATATATATATATATATATATATTAGTGCATGCCATGCCAAGAGGCAACTCATGTGTTTTATATAAAGACAAATTAATTCAATCCAATTTTATTTATATAGTTCCAACATGTCATCTCTTTACAACCCCAGCGGTCCGGCCCGGTGGCCAAATGCATTATCATTATTCAACGGCTGTATCTCCTCGCTGCATCCACCAATCTGCACCAGATTTTTTGTGAGTCGTGGGGGAGCGCTGCCGAAAGGGTTCGTGTGAATCGCCCAGTGGACGGGCGGGGAAAATGCGTGACAGCTTCTGCGGTGGCTGGCGGCAGGAGGTGCGCGTACCCCAGCGGTGCTTGGCTGCGAGGGCCGCTCATCGCCGCTTGCGGCTTTAATTATTATTATTATTTATTCTTGGGACTTTTGAAACGGCTTTTTGGAGGCCTAAACATGCATGAAAACTCACCAAACTTTACCCAAAATTGTCCCCCGTGAGAAATCGCATGATTTTAGTGTAATTGAAAGCGGGCGTGGCAAACCCGCTCAACAGCGCCAACTAGAGTGAGTTGGGCCAAACCGTAACACGTAGAAAGCTGAAATTTTTTTACCTATGTAGCTTTTTTAAAGTTATGAAAAAAAGTCTATTGTGGGTATGCTCTAAAACCCACAGGAAGCCTGCCATTTTGGGTCAAAGGGTAAAATATTGACGGTTTTTGCCTCGAACTTTAACAAACTAGTCCTAGGCATTTTAAGCTATCACTTTCAAATTTTTTCAGCGTGGAGATGAGACCTTGAGGGTTAAAAGTTATCAAAGGTTTTATGAAATATGCATATTTGCCTGAGCTGTCGCATTGCAAAAATCAGGTTTGTGGAAAACCATTAAAAACGCATTAAATCAGTAAGCCCCAAGCCAAGCTTTGTCTGAGAATTATGAAACTCGGTAAGCAGATGTAACTTTTCAGTCCCTACAAAAAAATCTCTTGGACCAATTGTGTAAACCCTAAAGAAAGTCAATTAATTTTCATCAAAGATGTCATTTTGTCATAAAAACGGGTATTATTTTTGACCACAAGATGGCAGCATAATACTTTGAACCTCTGATTTACCCATGTCTATTCTTAATCACTCTTACTTTTATTTATCGACTCTTTAGCTTTCTTATCAGCCATTTCATTACCTTTCACTCCTATATGTGCAGGAACCCAAAGAAACACAGCTGGTAACCCCATCATCTGAATATGATATAATATTTGTTGAATTACTAATAAGATATCTGGACGGCTTTCTGAATGATTTCTTTTTAAACTGATCAATGATGAACTTGAATCTGAACATATGACAGCTCTTAATGGTCTCACTTCCTCAATCCATTCTACAGCAACTAATAATGCAATCATTTCTGCCGTATAAACAGATATTCCTTCATTTAATTTCTTCCCTATGTGCAGTTTAAACTCTGGAATTATTACACCTACTCCAATTTTTCCTAATTGATTTTTTTGATTCATCCGTATACATTTTTACATAATTATAAAACTGTTCTATATATTCCTCCACTATTAAAGAATTACATTTTATCTCTATTTTTCTTTTCCAATATTGTTAAATCTACTATTGTTTCAGGTAAAATCCATGGTGGTGTTATTGATAATGGTACTGTTGGACTAATATTTCAATGATTTAATCCTAATTCTGTTGCTTTCTGAATTTGTCCAACCAAATGACTTATTATGAACCTTCTTTTTCACTGCAGGAATGTAAAGTTACCTTTGTAGGATGGATTTGATCGTGTCCTTGCAAATTAACCCAGTAATTTAATGACAGTTGTATTCTTCTCAGTCCTAACGGCATTTCACCCACTTCCACCTGTAAAGCTGATGTTGAAGTTGTCCTTATTGCTCCTGTTATTAAGCGCAATGCTTGATATTGTATGATATCCAATTTTTTAAGTACTGTCTCCGATGCTGATCCATACACTATACTTCCATAATCAATTGTAGATCTAATTAGATTTATATAAACTAATCTTATAGCTTTCCTATCTGATCATTCATACCCAATTAAACATCTCAATATATTAAGTATCTTTTTACATTTTTCAAAAACCTTATCTATGTGCACTTCCCAGGATAGTTTTTCATCAAACCATACTCCTAAGAATTTTAATTGCTTTACTCTCTCTAGATCTTTGTTCTGCCCCGAATATGTTTAATATGTTTAAAATACATTTAAAAACTACTTTGAAATGTTAATATACCGTTCTCTATTTTATATGTATTTGCGGTGCTTTTATGTTGAAAATCTTCCGAACCGGAAGTAGGAAGTAAAGACGCAAACAATAGAAAAGCGTGTGTGCAGAGTTGGTGAATAGGTTGGATTTGGAGCGGCGCGGAAAATAAAACATAAACTATATTGGATTTGGAAAAGGCGGATTTTGGCATAAACTGGTATGTGAATGGTTCTGGTGGAAGAGGGGAGCGGACAACGAGCAGCTCGTTAAGGGGTGACGTCGCACTCTAGCATCAGGGAAAGGCTGACTGCACGCAGGGATTAGCCAAACCAGAAGCAGCTGTTGTCCGGGAGTGCAGCGGGTTTAATTTACCACCAAGTAACACGTTTAAGTTAAATGTTAAATGTGAAGAGGTGAATTAACCTTGCTAAGCTTTAAGGGACTCAATAAGTGCTTGAAGGATAACCTGCTGCACTGTACATACAAGTCAGGTATACACAAGTTAAAAGTTAAACTCAAGTTAAAAAAAATATATGCATTTTGTTTGTTGTATCTCATTTAAGGAAGTTGATTCCAGCTAACTTAGGACAGATACGAGTGTTTTTTGTTTGTTGGTTTTATTAAGGGTAACCAAGGTACGGAAAAGGAAAGTTTTGTGATTTGGTTTTACATGGAAATAGTTTCTCTGTCTTGTAATAGTTGAAAGATTTATTATTCAGATTAAGGTGTTTGTAACTTCACAACTAAGTTGATCTTTAACTAGAGAAATAATTTAAGTTTATGAACACATTTAAAGGGTGTTTGTTTAAATTAGGCTAAATCTACATACTTCTAATGTAAAGATAATTAAGCTAAAGTTAAACAATAAACCCCAAAGGATCTAAACAAAATGGACAATGACATGGCCATGCAGGAAGACTGTGACACTGAAGCTGTGAAGTTGCTACAAGAAGGAAATCATAAAGAGGTGACCACAAGTGAAGCTTTTTCAGTAGAAGGCTTTAGGAAAAGTGCAAGACAGAAAAAAACTCCATGAAAAGGGTCAAGTGCTGCGTGAAGAAAAGATGAACAGACTTCATTCTCGTTTCAAGCTCAGTTATGACAAATGGAAAACTGCTGCTAAACAAGCCAAAAGAGCTCTTGATGCATCTATAAAAACAAGTTTGCACAGAAGCTGGTTCTTTGTGCACTTCAACAACTTCCCAAAGTTCCAAACAGTCAAGTAGTGCGCGTTCAAGCCACTCAAGTAAGCTGTCTGTCAAAAGGCAAGAAGCAGCAGCAGAACTGCTGCAAGAAGCAGCAGTTCTGCTGCTATAACTCTTTACTATATATATGCTTCCGATCGGTAAAATTATCAGACAGCATGGGATTAATTTCCACTGTTATGGTGATGACACTCAGCTATATTTATCCATAAATCCTGATGAATCCAGTCAATTACTTCGACTGCAGTCATGTCTTGATGACATCAAAAGCTGGATGACTTTAAATTTCCTGCATCTAAATTCTGACAAGACCGAAGTTGTAATCTTTGGGCCAGAGTCCTCAAAAAATAAACTTCTTAACCAATCACTTAATCTGGGTGGCATTAACTTGGCCTCTGGTAATAAAGTAAAAAATCTTGGTGTTATTTTTGACCAAGACATGTCATTTAAATCCCATATTAAACAGGTTTCCAGAGTTTCCTTTTTTCACCTCAGGAATATCGCCAAAATTAGAAACGTTCTGTCCAGGATTGATGCTGAAAAACTAGTCCATGCATTTGTTACTTCAAGGCTGGACTATTGTAATTCTTTACTATCAGGAAGTCCACAAAATGCAGTTCAAAGTCTTCAGCTGATCCAAAATGCTGCAGCAAGAGTTCTGATGAAAATCAACAAGAGGGATAATATTTCTCATATTTTAGCTTCCCTTCATTGGCTTCCTGTTAAATCAAGAATAGAATTTAAAATTCTAAGATGTTAAAGTGCTCTGTGCTGGATGATCTTCACTATGACCCTGTAAATTAGCCCAATAGTTTACAGATAACTGAATTCTTCTCAATGTCAGGAAGTCTGAACAACAACAACTCTTAATGCATCACGTGACTTTTGGCACAAATTTACCGCAGCAGGGGTGGCCTTGTTTCGTAGTGGAGCAGAGGCTGTTTTGTGCGAGCGGAGACTATTTTGTACTGGGGGAAAACTTATAAATGATATTTTGAGTGCAAGGTTGGCGGACAGTTTGCAAAACAATTTATATTTGTGTGCAACACCTTTTTTGTGTACAACCTTTTGGCAGGAAACTATCTCCATAACTCTTGCTGCAGCATTTTGGATCAGCTGAAGACTTTGAACTGCATTTCAACCAGTAAACTAATGTTTAAACCGGGGGTGTCAAACGTACGGCCCGCCGAACGATTTAGTCTGGCCCGGTGGCTAAATGCATTATCATTATCATTTCCATCTTACTAATTTTAACTGACACATCAATGTCTTTTCTTGTTGTAGCCTCCTTTGCAGCCTTATCTGCCATTTCATTTCCTTTAACTCCCATATGTGCTGGTACCCACAAAAATATGACTATAATGTCCATCATTTGAATTCTGTATAATGTTTGCTGGATTTCTATCAAAATATCTGGTCTACTGTTTGAGTGTTTTATCAGTAAACTGATTAGTGATGAAGATGAATCTGAACAAATAATCACTCTCAGAGGTCTTATTTCTTCTACCCATTGCACTGCAAACAGAATTGCTAGCATTTCTCCTGTGTATACTGATATATTATCACTTGTCCTCTTTCCTACTGTAATATGAAACTCTGGAACAATAAAAGATACTCCTATCTTGTTATCTAAACTTTTTTGATGCATCTGTGTAGATCTGAATGAAACTGTAGTAACTATTAATATATTCCTGTATTGTATTTGAATTTAAAACAAACCCCCTGACCTTATTTCCCTTTCGTAATAGTGTTAGATCTACTTTAGCTTCAGGTAGTATCCAAGGTTGTACTGCTGGCAGTGGTACTGTTGAACTGAACATTAAATCAGTTAATTCTAATTCCATTGCTTTTTGTCTAACTGTCTACCCAAAGCTTTTTCTCTCCCTCTTCTCCATTTCCCAACAAGATGTTAAAGTGCTCTGTGCTGGATGAACTTCACTATTACCCTGTAAATTAGCCCAATAGTTTAGAGATAACTGAATTCTTCTCAATGTCGGGAAGTCTGAACAACAACTCTTAATGCATCACGTGACTTTTGGCACAAATTTACCGCAGCGTGGGTGGGATTGTTTCCTAGTCGAGCAGAGACTGTTTTGTGCGTGCAGAGACCATTTTGTACTGGAGGAAAACTTATAAATGATATTTTGAGTGCAAGCTTGGCGGACAGTTTGCAAAACAACTTTTTTTGTGTGAAACACATCTTTTTGTGTGCAAAACAAGTTTTATTTGTGTGCAACACCTTTTCTGTTTACAACCTTTTGGCAGGAAACTATCTCCATAACTCTTGCTGCAGCATTTTGGATCGGCTGAAGACTTTGAACTGCATTTCAACCAGTAAACTAATGTTTAAACCAGGGGTGTCAAACGTACGGCCCGCCGAACGATTTGGTCCGGCCCGGTGGCCAAATGCAATATCATTATTCAACGGCTGTATCTCCTCGCTGCATCAACCGATCTGCACCTGATTTCACTGCCGAACGGGTTCGTGTGAATTGCCCGGTGGACGGGCGGGGAAAATGCGTGACAGCTTCTGCGGTGGCTGGCGGCAGGCGGTGCGCGTACCCCAGCGGTGCTTGGCTGCGAGGGCCGCTCATCGCCGCTTGCGGCTTTAATTATTATTATTATTATTATTATTATTAGGCCCGAGCAGCTAAGCGCTGCGAAGGGCTATTGTAACTGCAGATTTTATTATTATTATTAGGCCCGAGCAGCTAAGCGCTGCGAAGGCCTATTGTAACTGCAGATTTTATTATTATTATTAGGCCCGAGCAGCTAAGCGCTGCGAAGGCCTATTGTAACTGCAGATTTTATTATTATTATTATTATTATTTATTCTTGGGACTTTTGAAACGGCTTTTTGGAGGCCTAAACATGCATGAAAACTCACCAAACTTTGCCCAAAATTGTCCCCCGTGAGAAATCGCATGATTTTAGTGTAATTGAAAACGGGCGTGGCAAACCTGCTCAACAGCGCCAACTAGAGTGAGTTGGGCCAAACCGTAACACGTAGAAAGCTGAAATTTTTTACCTTGGTAGGTTTTTTAAAATTATGAAAAAAAGTCTCTTGGGGGTATGCTCTAAAACCCACAGGAAGTCTGCTATTTTGGGTCAAAGGGTAAAATATTGGCCGTTTTTGCCTCAAACTTTAACGAACTAGTCCTAGGCATTTTAACCTATTACTTTCAAATTTTTTCAGCATGCAGTTAAGACATTGACGTTTAAAAGTTATCAAAGGTTTTATGAAATATGCATATTTGCCTGAGCTGTCGCATTGCAAAAATCAGGTTTGTGGAAAACCATTAAAAACGCATTAAATCAGTAAGCCCCAAGCTATGCTTTGTCTGAGAATTATGAAACTCGGTAAGTGCATGTAACTTCATAGGCCCTACAAAAAAGCCTCTTGAAGCAATGGGCTACCTCCTACAGGAAATCATTCATTTCTCATCAAAGATGTCATTTTCCCATATTTTTGGGGGTTACATTTGAATAAACTACTCCTAAACCGTTACACTTATGGCATTCAAAGTTACTCCAAAAAATTCCTCACACATAGAGGATCAAAAGTTATCAAAAACATTTTTGCTACGTCCAACCATATTTTTTTGACAATTATTTATAACATGAATTGTGTTTTGAAGGAAAAAACATTTATTATTTCCAACACTAGATGGCAGCACACCCAAATGTTTGGGCGTCATCTGTAAGTCACGGTACATATTTTACCAAACCATTTATACACATTCGTCCAAAAGTGGAAGCAGCTTTAAAATATCTTTAGCTGGCCTTTAAAAGAAATACGATTTTAATCTTTAATCCTATATGTAGGAGCGCAAATGCATTGATTGGGTAATTAGCGTTCATGTCTTTTTAAGGGGGGAACTTTTCTTTGATAGGTAGGTTTTCCACCCGGAAGGGGAAAACAGTTTTTGACCGCAAAAAGATAAATACAAGCAAGCAAGTCTGCTTTATGTGTTGTCTGGAGATGTGTTCATGTATGATGGACATTTGATATGCAAAGAGGAAAATAAATGGACGAAGCGTTCAACATGCCCTGACGACTCGGACTCTAATTCATCCCAAAAAGGTAACAATAAGCGCGTCAACTCTATTACCCCGATGCAGCACCTCAGTGGCTTAAAGTATTGGCTTGGCCGCTACAAAACCAGTCAAAAACTGTTTGTGCATCTTCACGAACTGTGCATAAGTAAAGATACGTGTTTCTGCATGGTTGATGGTGGTGATTGCGCAAGATAAGACTGGGCTGGAGGTTACGTGTTTGGAGTGGAGCATCAGCTGATCGAACTCAGCTCACCTGAGGTGACGTCGGACAGGATAGACATCGGTGAGGACGCAGTTGATCAGCTCGGCGCTGGATTTGAACAATCATTCGTCTGGATTAGGTATGTGTAGCGCTACCACCGATATGATGGCCATCTAAATATAGTGTGCACACATAAGGGCGTAATTCCAATCAGTGTTGGGGGTAACACGTTATAAGTAACGCGTTAGAGTACTCTTATTAGGTTTTTTCAGTAACGAGTAATCTAACGCGTTAGTTTTGCGAATTCAGTAATCAGTAACTCCGTTATTTTCCAAAATAAGCACTCGTTACTCCGTTACTTTAAGAATTTCCCTCGATAAGGAAAGTGAAGTCCCTGCTTTTCTGCATTTAGTCAGATGCGGCTGCTTGCGTCTGTACCCTGCTCCTCCTTGCCTCTGTGTGTGTGTGTGTGTGTGTGTGTGTGCGCGCGCGCACCTGTGTGTGTAAGCTATTTGTGTTTGTACCGCGGCAAGATGGGCAAGAAGACAGCGTTTGATTCTTGGAGGTAAGCACGTTATTTTGAGTTAAACAGCGAAAAGGACAAGAACATGGGTCCGGCAACACGGATGCGTCGGCGCATGAGTCGAGCTCGTACAGAAAAACCTGTGTCGACGCGCTTATGTGCTACGTGACCGATACAGGAACGGTTTTGAACTGACTGACGCGCCAAACTGTTTATGTTTCTTCTGAACTGCGCGCGTGTGCATTCGCGCACTGCATCTGGATTCAGCGCGCACAGCAAAGCTATGCTGCACAGTCGTTTCAGAAAAAACGGCTGATCTACACTGAGTAGAAAGCTGCAACTCTGAGCAGCTCTTCCTCCCTTTGTCATTCTCAGCCAGGCCCGTATTAAGACAATGTGGTGCCCCTGGGCACTATACCTCAAAGCCCCCCCCCCTTACCCGTGCTGTCCTCCGGTCAAAAACATCAGACATAATCAAGGGGATTTCTTTACTATTTACTAACTTACACAACTACATGTAGGCATATGAGCAGTGAGCAATATTCAAATATCTCATTTTAAAATGTTGAAATCAAAAAAATCTTGATTTATTTATCATTTATTATTATTGTGACATCAGTGTTCACAAAACGAATAATGCATGGTCTTTCAACAATTTCAAGTAGCTAAATAATATAACTATTTATGAAAAATATATTTTTAAAGCATGTGTCATGTGGTGCCCCCCCATGGTTGGTGCCCCTGGGCACTGGCCCACTGGCCCTTATGGATAACGTGAGCATGAAAAAAATCCCGATCACTGGAACGCAAATAACGTGATTCACCATGGCAATGACAGGAAAAAAGTTTGGAATTGCGCATGTCCTGCGAGTAGAATTAGAAATATTTAAAGAAGGCATATGGACAATATTAAACCATAAGAAACAATGCCGTTGCTGCTGAAAACCGCAAGAGAAAATTGTTGAAAAAGTCAATGCATGCGCGATATGAAAGTTATGTGATGGAGAATTAAAGCTGCTTTCACCACACTTCACTGTTCAACACAAAAGGGGGAGTATGTGTGTGTGTGTGTGTGTGTGTGTGTGTGGGGGGGGTGCATTGAATGGACATGTCAGCAAAAAATTTGTAAAAAAATAAATAAAAAAGCCAGAAACGAAAAAGTAACACAATAGTTACTTTTACTAGTAACTAGTTACTTTTATAGTGGAGTAACTCAGTTAGTAACTCAGTTACTTTTTGGGAGAAGTAACTAGTAACTATAACTAATTACTTTTTCAAAGTAACTTGCCCAACACTGATTCCAATGCATCGGTTGCTGAAGTGGATGAACAATTAATTTTGAATCAACAAACTGTTGCCATCTGTGGACTGTCGGACTTTAATTATGGAGGATTGCGCGGCTAAAATGGATAAACATTTTAGCCGAGGGAACCAGTTGATTGCATTAAGGTCTTGACAAGCAGCATTTCCTCCTGAAAAAGCGTAGAGCCACAGGGAGAGTAGTCTGCATTGTCCATGGCTTTGCAACAATCCCTCATACTGAACAAGCATGAAGCAACAGGGAAAAAAAACCTCCCCATTAACAGGAAGGAAAAACCTCTAGCAGAACCGGGCTCAGTATGAACGGTCATCTGCCTCGACCGACTGGGGGTTACAGAAGACAGAGCAGAGACACAACAAGACAGACAAAAAAGCACAGAAGCACACATTGATCCAGCAATCTGTTCTATATAACCACAACTGTTATAACTTTGGGCAATAAATAATGTGCAATAATCTATTTAATACACTGTGCTATAACCTGTGCAATGATCCGGAAGAACTTCTGCTGCTATCACCAAGTGAATATATGTCAGTACATGTGTATGTAGGCCTATATATATATATGTGTATATATATATATATGTGTGTATATATATATATGTGTGTATATATATATATATATATGTGTGTATATATATATATATATGTGTGTGTGTATATATATATATATATATGTGTGTGTGTGTATATATATATATATATATATGTGTGTGTGTATATATATATATATATGTGTGTGTATATATATATATATATATATGTGTGTGTGTATATATATGTGTGTGTGTGTGTGTATATATATATATATATATATATATATATATATATATATATATATATATATATATATGTATGTATATATATCTGTATATGTATATGTGTGTATATATATAAGATCGGCTTTCTATCACCTGAAGAACATTTCCAGGATTAAAGGACTGATGTCTCAGCAGGATCTGGAAAAACTAATCCATGCGTTTATCTTTAGTAGAATCGATTACTGCAACGGTGTTTTCACAGGTCTGCCTAAAAAGTGGATCAGACAGTTGCAGCTGATCCAGAACGCTGCTGAACGCATCTAAATACATCACAGACTTGTTATCAGTGTATCAACCATCCAGAGCACTAAGGTCTTCTGGCTCCAGCCTTCTTTGCGTACCTACAGCCAGAACTAAACAAGGAGAAGCAGCATTTAGTTCCTACGCTCCACTTATCTGGAACAAACTTCCAGAAAACTGTAAAAGTGCGGAAAACCTGAGTTCTTTTTAATCAAGATTAAAAACACATCTGTTTAGGACTGTTTTTGACTGTTCTAGTTAAACTGTTCTACTGAAACAGCATTAGTTCAACTTTTTTAGTCCAGCTGTTTATTGATGTCTACATTTTCTGTTTTCTTTTCCTGTATTTTAATCATGTAAAGCACTTTGCATTGTCTCTGTACTGAATTGTGCTATACAAATAAATTTGCCTTGCCTTTATTTATTTATTTATTTATTTATTTATTTATATATATATATATATATATATATATATATATATATATATATATATATATATATATATATATATATATATATATATAAAATATGTGTGTGTGTGTGTATGTATGTATATAACCGGGAAGTACACATGACATCACCTGCCTACTCCGATTTCTTTTGTATTTTTTTAATTCTTACTTTTTTTCTCATTTTCTTTTTGATCCACTGTATATAGGAAGATACACTGTATATAACTGATGCACCCTTTCCTACTGCTGACTATTGACTGACTATTGAGCCGATGTGACAAGTGAATTTCTCCAATGTGAGATCAATAAAGACTATCTTATCTTATATCAAGACTTAGATTTGCCCACACAGGATTAAATGGTACATTATTCAAAATAGGGAAGCATAACACTGGCAGATGTGAATATTGTGAGGAACAAGACACAGTTGAACATATATGACACACTGTGAGAAAAATTCATAAAGAACAAGAGAAGAAGAAGACTCCCAACAGCAGGGGGCGCACTCCAACAATCTGAAACGTGTCCGTTTGCCTGAGGAAGAAGTCCGTGATGTCACAGCTAACAACATTAGCACCACACATTGGAGAATTTAGGAGGGGAAACAGACAAACAGGTAAGGCTTTTTGGATTATATATGCATGTAGTGTAATATCCCCCACCACAACTTGAGGTGGGATGAGCAGTCTCAGTTCTGCGGCTAATTCTAGCGTCTTAAGGTGCTACTTATAGCGCTAATGCTAGCGCCCTAAGGCTAGCGAGCAAGGCTCTTGTTTACATCCGGGTTCCGCTGGCTCAGAGCCTTTCTCTCTATGGCTCTGCGCTGGCTACCAGCACAGACATGTATACGTAGACCAAAAGTTATGATCGGTGTTCAATCATAACTTTTGGAAGAACATCTCAAACTGGCCACAGATGCATGAATGAAAGCAGTGGTGGTCAAAGGTTTTCTTTGGGTTTATGCGAACCAGCAAGTCAGGAAGTGGAGCGGATTGACCATCTGACAACAACTGCCCTCGGTAAGCGTGTCTGTCGATAGACACACTGTCGCTGCTCCAGTTAATTAATGAATTATTTCCACCTGTGGCCATGTCACCTTTCAGCGTGTATTCACTGGCTTCCAGCAACTTAGCTGATAAACCAATCAGGGACCTTGTAATGTGCGATCAGTGTTAAACTAAAATGTATGACATCATAGTGTTGGTTATATGTCCTGCATTGTCCAGGTTGTGGTTGGCCTTGTTTGTTCATATGATTAATTTATACTGAAGGTGACAGGGAGCCAGTGGAGGTAATGTTCAGATGTGAAGTAGATGATGTAAAGATGTAAATTGCTGTCTTTTGTACTAGTTGTAGTTTATGGAGGTTTTCTGGAGGACAGGGAGGGAAGGGAGCTGACAGTGTAAAGTGGACTGTGGACCAGTTTGGTTAAAGTGTTAAGGAAGAACTTGATGTTCCCGATATGAAAGTTAACCAGGTGATGTTATGGATGTGGACAGTGGAGGAGAGGATGGGAGGCTGTCCAGGAAGACACCAAGGCTCTGAAGCTGAAAGGTGGGACAGAGACATGAATGGTCAGTGGATATTGTAAAACTACCAGATTTGGTTCAAGTTAACTCTGCACAATAAGCAAGTGAGGTAACTAATGTGGCATTATTTCCACGGTCCCGGGAATATATGGGCTGACTAGGATTTTTTTTCAGTCAAACTGATTATTTTAGCTTTAACCCATGACGTAGACGCCCCATCGTCGGGTGAGAGGCGTGCCGACAGAGCGGCCATCTTAGGTCAGACCAAGCTGCGCTCAGAGAGAATACACGTCAATGTAGCAAAATGTACTTTATGTTTTCAGACACTCTGAATCCAGCCGTGGATATTAACCCTGTGGAGCTCCCGACGGACAGTTTTGGTAGAAACAGGAGAGTTGAGGTGCACATTTAATTCTGCTGTGATTTGGGGAGCCGTGGTTTTATGTTTTTTGGATACAATCCGGGTAAGCACTCTAACATCCCTTTCAGACAGCTTCCTCTTGCGTCCACAGTTAATCCTGTTGGATGTGGTTCGTCCTTCTTGGTGGTATGCTGACATTACCCTGGACACCGTGGCTCTTGATACATCACAAAGACTTGCTGTCTTGATCACAGATGCGCCAGCAAGACGTGCACCAACAATTTGTCCTCTTTTGAACTCTGGTATGTCACCCATAATGTTGTGTGCATTGCAATATTTTGAGCAAAACTGTGCTCTTACCCTGCTAATTGGACCTTCACACTCTGCTCTTATTGGTTCAATGTGCAATTAATGAAGATTGGCCACCAGGCTGGTCCAATTTAGCCATGAAACCTCCCACACTAAAATGGGAGTTGTTTCAGTTTCATTGTCCAACCCCTGTATATATATATATATATATATATATATATATATATATATATATATATATATATATATATATATATATATATATATATATATATATAAATACATACATATATGCACATGTACTGACATATATTCACCTGGTGATAGCAGCAGAAGTTCTTCGGATCATTGCACAGGTTATCGCACAGTGAATTAGATAGATTATTGCACATTGGTTACAGTTACAGTGCAGCACTGTATAATCTGATAGCAGCAGGAATGAATGACTTGCGGTAGCGCTCCTTTTTACAGACAGGGTGTCTAAGTTTGGCACTAAAGGAGCTGCTCAGCTCCTCTACAGTCTGGTGCAGGGGGTGGAAGGTGTTGTCCATGATGGATGTGAACTTGGACAACACCCTCCTCTCAGCTACTTTCTCCACTGAGTCCAGAGTGCAGCCCAGGACAGAAGTGGCCTTCCTCACCAGCTTATTCAGCCTCATTCTGTCCCGTTCTGCGCTGTCTGGAGCCCAGCAGACGACAGCGTAGAGAAGGGCTGAGGCCACCACAGAGTCATAAAAAGTCTTAAGCAGGGGCCTGCTCACTCCAAAGGAACTCAGCCTCCTCAGGAGGTGGAGGCGGCTCTGGCCCTTCTTATGCAGAGCGTCGGTGTTATGAGTCCAGTCCAGCTTATTACTGACGTGAACACCCAACAAAAGAGTCCTACGTCTCTGATTTCAGCTTCATAAATGTGAATATTTCTGTTTTCTTTGCTCATTTATGGCAATAAACTGAGTATCTCCATGTTTTGTTGACAGAACAAGAGATTTGGGAAACACTGATATTTTTCAAAATTTTGTAACATTTTATTATTATAGCAACCAATCAATTAATTGTTTAAAATAATCAATAGATTAATCAACAATGAAAATAATCTAGACCCAGAGTTTGTCTTTGCATCGTGTTTACTCCTGTGAGCTATAAAAATGAATTAGCTTTGAACTGTTTTTGTTCCCCCTTAGGTCACAGCAGTGTCAGACATTGGTGGGAGGACTGTGGATGAGGCCACGAGACGTATGATGTTCTTCATCATGGACTATGGCCTGTCAAGGCAGTACAACTTTGTGGGCTGGAATGGAAAGTAGGAATTCAGGACTTTAAATCTGTTTGAAGTCATATTTGGTAAGTGCATAATGGATAATAACTGTAATATACTAACTTTAGGATATTTGTGTCTGTCGAGGGAAATTTATGTATGTTAGGGTTAGGGGAAATACAACCCCACCTACAAACAACCGCACCTGGCTTGATGGAGAAACCAGGAGAACAGCTGAGCATCTTTACGACAGTGCACTTTTACTTTCGCCCTCTGGGGGGAGCCTCGCTGGAAAATCAACCCCGGTTGCATAGTATACCTTTAACTGGGACTAGTTTGTTGTCAAGTATTAATTGAGGTAACGGCAGTATACCTGTATGAATTGAAATTTAAATCTTGCGCTCCAAGCAAATAAGCACGCACACACGCGCTAGCAATCAGAAAGAGGAAAGGCGGGATTTAAGGCAGTACAACCAATGAGAGTTAAGTTTAAAAAAATGCACAGAGCACAGTCACGTGTGCTGCCGATTTAAAGGGGCAGGCAGTCAGACAGCGGCAGCAGCAGCCGCGGAGCTGCGAGAGGAGAAGAAGGGAAAAGTGAGGCACGTTATGTGGATCATGTAACCGTGCCACGGTAACTGTGGCAATTTAGATCTAAATTATTTTTATTTTGGACATGCACACACACACACACATAAAAAAACACTGACAAAAGGGCACTTTGGGCATCAAGGGGCAAAGGGGCAGGTGACCAAGCCCCCCGCCCCCCTCTGCACGTCCCTGCTGTTAGCTGTGATATCACGTCTTTCTTCCTCAGCCAAACCGGCGCCTTTCAGTTTTTTTCAGGTGCGCCCCCTGCTGTCGGGAAGTCTTCTGCTTCTTCTTTTTCTTTATGGATTTTTTTTGCCGGTTGGCACGCAACCAAATGGTGCATTACCGCCACCAACTGGTATGGAGTGTGGATCAGAATTATTTATACTAAACAAAACAAGTCACAATCAAATTAACAAAACAATATAAACAAAACCAAAAAAAGATTTCAAATCCTCTCAATTACATTTATTAATCTAAGATAATGAAAAATAATCACATAACAATTATCTCTGGAGTTTTTCTAAGTATTTCTATTAAATCAAATTGTATTCTTTTCCTTTTTAGATTTTGGACCATTTCTCTCCTTTCTCTTTCGTACTTCCTACAGTATACCATAACGTGTTCAACTGTCTCTTGTTGCTCACAATATTCACATCTGCCATTGTTATGTTTACTTATTTAGAATAATGTATTATTTAATCCTGTGTGCCCAAATCTAAGTCCTGATATAATTGTTTCTTCTCCTATGTTCTTCCCTGCCCATCTCATTTTTCCCACTCTCCTCTGGATCATGTAAAACCATCTTCTGTTCCTCTCTTCCTCCCATTGCTTTTGCCACCTTTCCTTCATCTTCTGTTTAATTATGCTCTTTATTTCCATCTTACTAATTTTAACTGACACATCAATGTCTTTTCTTGTTGTAGCCTCCTTTGCAGCCTTATCTGCCATTTCATTTCCTTTAACTCCCATGTGTGCTGGTACCCACAAAAATATGACTGTAATGTCCATCATTTGAATTCTGTATAATGTTTGCTGGATTTCTATCAAAATATCTGGTCTACTGTCTGAGTGTTTTATCGGTAAACTGATTAGTGATGAAGATGAATCTGAACAAATAATCACTCTCAGAGGTCTTATTTCTTCTACCCATTGCATTGCAAACAAAATTGCTAACATTTCTCTTGTGTATACTGATATATTATTACTTGTCCTCTTTCCTACTGTAATATGAAACTCTGGAACAATAAAAGATACTCCTATCTTGTTATCTAAACTTTTTTGATGCATCTGTGTAGATCTGAATGAAACTAGTAAATATTAATATATTCCTGTATTGTATTTGAATTTAAAAAAAAAACCCTGACCTTATTTCCCTTTCGTAATAGTGTTAGATCTACTTTAGCTTCAGGTAGTATCCAAGGTTGTACTGCTGTCAGTGGTACTGTTGAACTGAACATTAAATCAGTTAATTCTAATTCCATTGCTTTTTGTCTAACTGTCTACCCAAAGCTTCTTCTCTCCCTGTTCTCCATTTCCCAACAAGATGTTAAAGTGGTCTGTGCTGGATGATCTTCACTATGACCCTGTAAATTAGCCCAATAGTTTAGAGATAACTGAATTCTTCTCAATGTCGGGAAGTCTGAACAACAACAACTCTTAATGCATCACGTGACTTTTGGCACAAATTTACCGCAGCGTGGGTGGGATTGTATCGTAGTCGAGCAGAGGCTGTTTTGTGCGAGCAGAGACCATTTTGTACTCGAGGAAAACTTATAAATGATATTTTGAGCGCAAGGTAGGCGGACAGTTTGCAAAACAATTTTTTTGTGTGAAACATATCTTTTTGTGTGCAAAACAAGTTTTATTTGTGTGCAACAACCTTTCAGCTGAAGACTTTTAACTGCATTTCAACCAGTAAAATAATGTTTAAACCAGGGGTGTCAAACGTACGGCCCGCCGAACGATTGTATCTCCTCGCTGCATCGACCGATCTGCACCTGATTTTTTGTGAGTCGGGTGGGGGGGGGTGGAGCGCTGCCGTACGGGTTCGTGTGAATCGCCCGGTGGACGGGTGGGGAAAATGCGTGACAGCTTCTGCGGTGGCTGGAGGGAGGAGGTGCGCGTACCCCAGCGGTGCTTGGCTGCGAGGGCCGCTCATCGCCGCTTGCGGCTTTAATTAGGCCCGAGCAGCTAAGCGCTGCGAAGGCCTATTGTATCTGTAGTGTTAATTAGGCCCGAGCAGCTAAGCGCTGCGAAGGCCTATTGTATCTGTAGTGTTAATTATTCTTATTATTCTGCCCCCCTAAAGAGGGGCCTTTTTGGGGGCTTTCTCATTTTCAAAAACTCACCAAACTTGGCAGATGCATGGTGACTGTTTAAAAATTTTGTATTTTAAGGTCGTCACAAAAATCTAAAGAAAAATGCCTCAACGGCGCCACCTAGAAATTTTCAAAGGACCCTTTGCTATTCACTTACTTCGTCGTAGAGACATGAAATTCGGTACAGTTGTAGAGCTCAACAAGACGCTCAGAATTTACAATTAATGTCATAGTGCAAATATCACAGGAAGTTGGCCATTTTAGACTGAAAGTCTGATTTTGACCCAATTTTTGACGTTTATAGCATTGGTATTTGATGGATCTCCTCCTAGAGATTTTGAGCGATCGGCTTGAAACTCGGGCAGTCTGATCATAAGGCATGGCCAATCAAAAGTTATCAAAACGGTGAGTTTTTGAGCATGCTGAAGGGGCGTTGGCAGGGGTCAAAGTTCACCTATTCGCCACAAAAAATAAAAGTGTTATATCTCCTACACAGAAACACACAGAGGCACCAAACTTTCTGTGATTAATCATCATCAGGTCTCCTATAATATCCAATGGTCAAATGATGACATCACTTAGGCCACACCCCCTGACAACAGGAAGTGTCATGTTTTGCTGTAAACGGTCGCTATGTTACCCCTCTGAGCTAATCAACATGAAACTGTGTCCAGAGACAGAAAACATGTTGTTGTGTTGTGGATTCCAGCCCCAAGTCGATTCGATGGAGCAGGAGAGCGTGGCGGCGTGGTGAAGTCACCTCAAACGCCGCTGCCATACGTTTGGCTCTGAATTCCACATTTTTGGGCCGAGCTGCATAAAACTCACTTGGATGCATCCTTATCCACCCCCCAACAGGAATCCATAACAAATTTTGGTGGGCGTGACCTAATGCCTCAACGGCGCCACTTAGCAATTTTCAAAGGACCCTTTGCTATTCACTTACTTCATCGTAGAAACATGAGATTTGGTACAGTGGTAGAGCTCACCAAGACGCTCAGAATTTACAATTAATGTCATAGTGTAAATATCACAGGAAGTTGGCCATTTTAGACTGAAAGTCTGATTTTGACCTCAATTTTGACAGTTACAGCATTGGTATAAGATCTAACTCCTCCTAGAGATATCGAGCGATCGGCTTGAAACTCGGGCAGTCTGATCATAAGGCATGGCCAATCAAATGTTATCAAAACGGTGAGTTTTTGAGCATGCTGAAGGGGCGTTGGCAGGGGTCAAAGTTCACCTATTCGCCACAAAAAATAAAAGTGTTATATCTCCTACACAGAAACACACAGAGGCACCAAACTTTCTGTGATTGATCATCATCAGGTCTCCTATAATATCCAATGGTCAAATGATGACATTGCTTAGGCCACGCCCCCTGACAACAGGAAGTGTCATGTTTTGTTGTAAGCGGTCGCTATGTTACCCCTCTGAGCTAATCAACATGAAACTGTGTCCACAGACAGAACACATGTTGGTATGTTGTGGATTTCAGGCTCAACTGGATTCGATGGAGCAGGGGGGCGTGGCGGCGTGGCATATTCACCTCAAACGCTGCTGTCATACGTTTGGCTCTGAATTCCACAGTTTTGGGCCGAGCTGCCTAAAACTCATTTGGATGCATCCTTATCCACCCCCCAACAGGAATCCATAACAAACTTTAGTGAGCAGGACTTAGTTTCTCTATAGCGCCACCAAGCAATTTTCAAAGGACCTTTTGCTATTCACTTACTTCATCGTAGAGTAATGAAATTTTGTACAGTTGTAGATCTCAGCAAGATGCTCAGAATTTACAATTAATGTCATAGTGCAAGTATCACAGGAAGTAAGCCATTTTAGATTGAAATCTGAATTTTGATACCAAGTTGACATGTAAAGCATATGTATTTGATCGTACTTGTCCAGCAGGGGGCAGCAAGAGACCACAAATAAACCCCAAAGGAATCTCTCTTGGTAAGTAAGTGATCTTAACTCTTTGGTTTCCTTATATATTTATGTTGAACAGATATACAAATCCTGCTTGAAAACTGACAAACTTACTCTTGTTCAATACATTTCACTTTTTATTTATATAACGCCAAATCATAAAACATGTCATCAGGGGTGGACTGGGACAAAAAAAACGGCCCTGGCATTTTGGATTAGACTGGCCCACCACATTTTTTTTGTGTACTGAATGTGCATACCAACTTTGCAATACCAACTGTGCAATACCTTGAGGCCAGGTTAATGGAAATTAGTGAGAGTGGACACTTAAAATACTTCCAAAATCTTAATTTATTAACACTGTAAAATGTAAACTCCACCACAGCACAGCAACTATTCTTAGATCACAGAGAGAGAGAGAGAAAGAGAGGTGTCACGGTTAATCACACATATTATCACGTTACATCATTATAAGAAGTTATTGTAAGTTTCTCATCAGATCTATTCAGTCTTCCAGATACTGTAGGGTAACATTGGACTAATGTGCACTCACTGTGTAAAAAAGGATGCCAATGACAAAATGAACCAGAGAAATGCCTCACTTGTCATCATGGAAAGAAAGAAAATATATAATAACATAATATAAATTTTTATTTACTCAGTCATTTGTAATAAGTATTTTATTTATCTAATTTCCTAATTTTTGATCATATTTTCTTTAATATCGCAGACTTTTCGCTATTTTTCATGTAAATCCTTGGTGGCGCTTCATAGCGAAGCCGGTGAGGCCGCAGCGAGCTTGGCCTCCCCTGGGATTGCGCAATCCCATGTTAACTGTGCTGACTTCCATTCTGTGAATGCATCTTCCTGTCTCTAGATCATAAATTCAATTGTTCAAACAGTTATGAACTGATTTTCCACAATTTAATATATGTGGATTACGAATTGTGTTTTGGTCATCAAACTGTGTGCAGATAACATGTTTTCGTGGTGCTGGCCGATCATAAACAGCAAAGAACTGGTTGTAGGTGAGGCCGGCAGTTCCTTGACCGCTAGGCAGGGGGCGCTCAAGGGGCAACGCTCGTGATCCCCAAATAGTAGAGTCAAAACAAGTTATTGATGTTTTATTAGCGAGTTTTGCTAAACAACTAAAGCACTAAAAAAACTCTAAACATACAGCTGGAACAGGACTGATCAGGGAAGGCTTTCCTCCCTGGCAGTGAGCTCCACTGAGACTGAGAGACTTTTAAAACTGAAGAAGATAAAGAGAACTTTTACCGGAAAATGATGATATTTTTGTTCAGAAAGAGCGCCACAGGGACTTAAATTATAAGTAGAGGTAAGACAGCGATACTTATTCATGTTTAGTTTTTGTGATAAAATGTGCGTAATGTGGGTTATAGTTTTAGAATGTGTTACAAATGCAGAAATCCATCATAACTCATAAACTGTTACCAATCAAATGACAATTTTTTTTCATCAAAGAACCAATATTTTTCCATGTATCTTGTTGAATTTATTTGGCTCAATCAGTCTCCTTCAGCACTTTGCAACGAGTCTACTCTGTAGAGTGTATATATTTGTAAATCTGACTCTGATGACGTCAGTGCCTCACCAGCTATGAACCCTACCGCACGTCACTGACTACAACCACCACTACCACCATATTTTACATCAGACACCGGAGCAGATGAAGGGCCTGCTGTTGGGAACATGTCAGTCAGTTTGACACATTTCGCAGCGTCCGTTTGAAGAACTCGTTTCTTTTTTTCGCCCAGTTTCCCTGCGCCTCCCTTGCGTTTCTTATCCATTACTACTGTGAACACCGCTGCACAAAGTTCCACATGGAGCGTGAAGGTGTTTTTCTACTTTATGATTGGCCTAGCCCTTTAGACTGTCAGGGATGATAACCAATAGGCTGCAGTAGCCTGTGGTAAGGGCCGGATGATCGGAACAGACTCTTGCGCTGCTGATATTTTTCTTCATGCATTATGCAAATATAACGAGGCAGATATATAAAATAATAATAATAATAATACATATTATTAATATACATGTCGGGTCTGCCGGCCCAAACAGCACGTCGGCCCACCGGGAAAATGCCCGGTACGCCCGATTACCAGTCCATGCCTGCATGTCATCTAAAGGCAGTTTACAATGTCAAAATCAATCAGATTATACATATTAAGTCAGATTATCCAGATTGGTAAAAGAAATTCCTATATAAGTGAACCAGTTAATTGCATCAAAGTCGTAACAAGCAGCATTCACTCCTGAAGAAGCGTAGAGCCACAGGGAGAGTCGTCTGCATTGTACATGGCTTTGCAGCAATCCCTCATACTGATCAAGCATGAAGTGACAGCAGAAGGAAAAACTCCCCATTAACAGGAAGGAAAAACCTCCAGCAGAACCGGGCTCAGTATGAACGGTAATCTGCCTTGACTGACTGGGGGTTACAAAAGAGAGAGAAGAGACACAACATGACAGACAAAAAAGCACAGAAGCACACATTGATACAGTAATGTGTTTTACATTAGATGGTAATAGCAGGTGATCTTTCTTCCCTGGATAATGTCACAGCTAACAGAACGCCAGACCAGGTGTACCTACTATGAAGAAAAAATAGAAAAAACAAAAAGTTAAAAGCTGAAATGACAACAGTCATGCAAAAACGAAGAACAGTAGACCCTGATGTCCTCCAGCAGCCTAAGCCTATAGCAGCATAACTATAAAGGTAGCTCAGCGTAACATGAGCCACTCTAACTATAAGCTTTGTCAAAAAGGAAAGTCCCAAGAGCCAGCTTCTAGTGGAGGAGTTCAAGTATCTTGGGGTCTTGTTCACGAATGAGGGGAAGATGGAGCGGGAGATCGACAGGCGGATTGGTGCGACGTCTGCTGTGAAGCGTGCGCTGTACCGGTCCGTTGTGGTGAAGAGAGAGCTGAGCCAAAAGGCCAAGCTCTCGATTTACCAGTCGATCTACGTTCCTACCCTCATCTATGGTCACGAGCTTTGGGTCGTGACCGAAAGAACGAGATCCCGGACACAAGCGGCCAAAATGAGTTTTCTCCGTAGTGTGTCTGGGCTCTCCCTTAAAGATAGAGTGAGGAGATCAGTCATCCGGGGAGGACTCAGAATAAAGCCGCTGCTCCTTCACATTGAGAGGAGCCAGTTGAGGTGGCTCGGGCATCTGGTTAGGATGCCTCCTGGACGCATCCCTGGTGAGGTGTTCTGGGCACGTCCCACCGGGAGGAGGCCCAGGGGAAGACCCAGGACACGCTGGAGAGACTCTGCTGGCCTGGGAACGCTTTGGGATTCCCCCGGAGGAAGTGGCCCAAGTGGCTGGGGAGAGGAAGGTCTGGGCCTCCCTCTTGAAGCTGCTACACCCGCGACCTGACCCTGGATAAGCGGAAGACGATGGATGGATGGAAAAAGGAAAGTTTAAGGATTAGTCTTAAAAGTAGACAGGGTGTCTGCGTCACGGACCAAAACTGGGAGTTGGTTCCACTGGAGAGGAGCCTGATAGCTAAAGGATCTGCCTACCATTCTGGTTTTACAGACTTTAGGAACCACCAGCAGACCTGCTTTCTGAGAGTGAAGTGGTCTGTTAGAAATTACTAAAGTTTGTACACAACATACACATGTGGAATATTGCTAACGTGTTACTTTAGCAATATTCCAATTGCTAAAGTGTTACTTTTACATTATTACTTTTGGGTGTGTATCCACCAATTTAACTGTCAAACTTTCATAACAGCTGTCTTAATGCAAGAAACGAAACCCTTAAACACATGAAATAATTAACTTTAAATAACTAAAAAGGTTTTGTTAACTTTTCACATGAAGCTGGATTAACAGCTAGTAAGATACCTTTAATTAAATTTGTATACTAGTGTTTAAACCAGGGGTGTCAAACGTACGGCCTGCGGGCCGGATCTGGCCCGCCGAACGATTTAGTCCGGCCCGGTGGCCAAACGCATTTTCATTATTCAACGGCTGTGTGTCCTCGGTGCATCGACCGATCTGCACCAGGTTTTTTGTGAGTCGTGGGGGAGCGCTGCCCAACGCGTACGTGTGTATTGCATGTTAGACTGGTGAGGAAAATGCATGACAGCTTCTGCGATGGCTGGCGGCGGGAGGTGCGCGTACCCTAGTGGTGGCCCATAGGCCAGAGCGGCGCTTGGCTGCGAGGGCCGATCATCACCGCTTGCGGTTTTAATTATTATTATTATTATTATTCTGCCCCCCTAAAGAGGGGCCTTTTTGGGGGCTTTCTCATTTTCAAAAACTCACCAAACTTGGCAGATGCATGGTGACTGTTTAAAAATTTTGTATTTTAAGGTCGTCACAAAAATCTAAAGAAAAATGCCTCAACGGCGCCACCTAGAAATTTTCAAAGGACCCTTTGCTATTCACTTACTTCGTCGTAGAGACATGAAATTTGGTACAGTTGTAGAGCTCAACAAGACGCTCAGAATTTACAATTAATGTCATAGTGCAAATATCACAGGAAGTTGGCCATTTTAGACTGAAAGTCTGATTTTGACCCAATTGTTGACGTTTATAGCATTGGTATTTGATGGATCTCCTCCTAGAGATTTTGAGCGATCGGCTTGAAACTCGGGCAGTCTGATCATAAGGCATGGCCAATCAAAAGTTATCAAAACGGTGAGTTTTTGAGCATGCTGAAGGGGCGTTGTCAGGGGTCAAAGTTCACCTATTCGCCACAAAAAATAAAAGTGTTATATCTCCTACACAGAAACACACAGAGGCACCAAACTTTCTGTGATTAATCATCATCAGGTCTCCTATAATATCCAATGGTCAAATGATGACATCACTTAGGCCACACCCCCATACAACAGGAAGTGTCATGTTTTGCTGTAAACGGTCGCTATGTTACCCCTCTGAGCTAATCAACATGAAACTGTGTCCAGAGACAGAAAAGATGTTGTTGTGTTGTGGATTCCAGCCCCAAGTGGATTTGATGGAGCAGGAGAGCGTGGCGGCGTGGTGAAGTCACCTCAAACGCCGCTGCCATACGTTTGGCTCTGAATTCCACATTTTTGGGCCGAGCTGCTTAAAACTCACTTGGATGCATCCTTATCCACCCCCCAACAGGAATCCATAACAAACTTTGGTGGGCGTGACCTAATGCCTCAACGGCGCCACTTAGCAATTTTCAAAGGACCCTTTGCTATTCACTTACTTCATCGTAGAGACATGAGATTTGGTACAGTGGTAGAGCTCACCAAGACGCTCAGAATTTACAATTAATGTCATAGTGTAAATATCACAGGAAGTCGGCCATTTTAGATTGAAGGTCTGATTTTGACCCCATTTTTGACGTTTACAGCATTGGTATTTGATGGATCTCCTCCTAGAGATTTTGAGCGAGCGGCTTGAAACTCGGGCAGTCTGATCATAAGGCATGGCCAATTAAAGGTTATCAAAACAGTGAGTTTTTGAGCATGCTGAAGGGACGTGAGCGGGGGTCAAAATTCACCTACTCGCCATGAAACACAAAACTGTTATATTTCATATACAAAAACTCACAGAGCCACCAAACTTTCAGTAGTTGATCACCACTAGGTCTCCTACAATATCCAATGGTCAAATGATGACATTGCTTAGGCCACGCCCCCTGACAACAGGAAGTGTCATGTTTTATTGTTAACAGTCTCTATGTTACCCCTCTGAGCTAATCAACATGAAACTGTGTCCACAGACAGAAGACATGTTGCTGTGTTGTGGATTCGAGGCCCAACTGGATTCCATGTAGCAGTGCGGCGTGGTGGCGTGGCGAAGTCACCTGAAAGGCCGCTGCCATATGTCCAGACTTCCATAGGATATTGACAAATTTAATAAAAAGTAACTTAAAATTACCTTAAAAGGACAACATTTTTAAAAGTCAAAAGGCTTATTTAATGCTTTGAGAACATCTCTTCTATTCGGCTACAAAATCAACCAAAACAGGATGATCTTTTAAGCTATAAGACCATTTTTAAGATGTCAATACATAGATTTTAAGCTGGTGGGTCGCCACTGCCTCCGGTGGCCTAATGCATCGCTGCATCAACTGATCTCCACCAGTTTAATCTCGTCATGGCAAAATTATTTTTTCTCTTCATGTGTGGCCCTAATACTCCATCGTAAGAACACCGCTGTCGTTACCGCGGGTCCTGGGGAAAAAATAAAAAAACCCTGCTCCTGGGGGGAGCGCATAGATGTGTAATACTTCTCATTGCAATTCAGACAGTGCAGTTCATTTTAAAGAGGCAGTTTTGGCGCATATTACGACAGAAATGGACTGCGGGGAGCCTAAGTGTGTTGTCGTGGGCGTGTTTACCCGCTGCAGGTAACCGCTGTGAAACAATCAGAAAGATTTCCCTGATTAATAACATCTTTATGGAGCGCTAGACTTATTGTTACTATGTGCTGCTTTACCAGTTCTCTCTCTCTCGCTCGCTCGCTCGTCATCGGACAAAAATCAAACTGCTTCGTGTTTGTATTTGAAATTGTGCGTCAGACTCAGATTTAGAAGTGTTGTTATGACGTTTGAGCTGTAACTGCAACCGTTATATATATCTTGTAACTTTGACAGACAACATCAACTGTCCCCACAATCCAGTGCACACAATACCACAACAGACCTCATCACGCTCTACAGTACATCAAGAAAACTAAATCAACTAAAACAAGTTCACGAGTGCACTTGAAATGAAGTTAATCCATATTTGTGTGTCAGGGTGTCTAAGCACTCTCCAGAATTTGACATCTCAGCAGAACCTGTAATAATTATAGAAAGTAACGTTATAGTTGTTCTGCCTTTTGGTAAGACAGCAAGGAATTCATGTCTTGAATACATTACATAAATAAGATATTAATTAATTCTTAGTCAGAGGAAATCCATGGTAAAAACAGTTAGAAACGTTTTGGGTTCATATTTAATCAGAGTGAGACATCACAACTTTGTTAGATCTCTATGTGAATTACGTGAGATAGTGAGTGCTCTCACCTTAAAAAAAGATCTTTGACGTATTTTGCTCCGGTTAAAAGCTGCTTTTCAGCTATGAAGCTAGGGAAACTGCTAATGTTGAAGTTGAATTTGTTCTACACGCTTTTGCCTTGGAAAAATATTTGTCTTTTTACAAAAACAATGTTTAAAACCAGATTTGGTAACAAAGGTTATTCAGACAACGCAAGAAAAGGAAGCTTTGCTTTGTGTGGGGAACTTTTGTCCTAGCTGTCTAGCTGCATATGGCCCCAGGACAGCACAATAGTTTCCTTGAAGTATAATTTTGGAGAAGTAGAAACAAGTATTCATTTCAAAAGGTAGGTAAAAAAGGAAAAACGTTTTTACAAAATCTTAAAATGTTGGATAGTCGTTATTTCAATCTTGCTGTGAAAATTGGTGAAATATTATCATTTTTAATGCTTAGATATAAAATTGCAAGGCAATTACTAAAATTGCCTTTTGTTGAAAATGTTTTTTGGCATGCCATACTTTATATTTATAGGTAGCCTAGATGTGCATAATAAAAGAGTGGAACTAAAAGCTGGTCTAAAATTTTTATGGAGCTTTAACTTGCTAAGAGTAATAACGTTAGATGATTATATCTTTAAAATGAGATAACTGTCTCATAAAATGTGATAGTTTACTTGGTCTAAAGAGATGATTCAATTCAATGTTATTTATATAGCGCCAATTCATGAAATATGTCATCTCAAGGCACTTTACAAAGTCAAAATCAATCAGATTATACAGATTGGGTCAGATTATACACATTGGTCAAAAAAATTCCTATATAAGGAAACCAGTTCATTGCATCAAAGTCTTGACAAGTAGCATTCTCTCTTGAAAAAGCGTAGAACCACAGGGAGAGTCGTCTGCTGTGTCCATGGCTTTGCAGCAATCCTACCTACTGAGCAAGCATGAAGCAACAGCGGGGGAAAAAACTCCCCATTAACGGGAAGGTAAAACCTCCAGCAGAACCGGGCTCAGTATGAACGGTCATCTGCCTCGACAGACTGGGGCTTAGAGAAGACAGAGCAGAGACACAACAAGACAGACAAAAAAGCACAGAAGTTCTACATTAGATGGTAGTAGCGGGTGATCTGTCTTCCCTGGATGATGCCACAGCTAACAGAACACCAGACCAGGTGTACCTACAATGAAGAAAAAAGAAAAATCAAAAAGTTAAAAGCTGAAATGACAACAGTCATTCAAAATTGAAGAACAATAGACCCTGATGTCCTGCAGTAGCCTAAACGTATAGCAGCATAACTATAGAGGTAGCTCAGGGTAACATGAGCCCCTCTAACTATAAGCTTTTTAAAAAAGGAAAGTCCAAAGAGCCAGCTTCTAGTGGAGAAGTTCAAGTATCTTGGGGTCTTGTTCACGAATGAGGGGAAGATGGAGCGGGAGATCGACAGGCGGATTGGTGCAGCGTCTGCTGTGAAGCGGGCGCTGTACCGATCCGTTGTGGTGAAGAGAGAGCTGAGCCAAAAGGCGAAGCTCTCGATTTACCGGTCGATCTACGTTCCTACGCTCATCTATGGTCACGAGCTTTGGGTCGTGACCGAAAGAACGAGATCCTGGATACAAGCGGCCGAAATGAGTTTTCTCCGTAGTGTGTCTGGGCTCTCCCTTAGAGATAGGGAGAGGAGCTCAGTCATCCGGGGAGGACTCAGAGTAGAGCCACTGCTTCTTCACGTCGAGAGGAGCCAGTTGAGGTGGCTTGTGCATCTGGTTAGGATGCCTCCTGGACGCCTCCCTGGTGAGGTGTTCTGGGCACGTCCCACCGGGAGGAGGCCCAGGGGAAGACCAGGGACACGCTGGAGAGACTATGTTTTCTCTGCTGGCCTGGGAACACCTTGGGATTCCCCTGGAGGAGGTGGCCCAAGTGGCTGGGGAGAGGGACGTCTGGGCCTCCTTTATAAAGCTGCTACCCCCGCGATTTTGCTAAAGTGTTCCTTTAGCAATAGTCCAATTGCTAAAGTGTTACTTTTACATTACTTTTGGGTGTGTGTCACCAATTTAGATGTTAAACTTTCATAAAAGCTGTCTTAATGCAAGAAACAAAACCCTTAAACACATGAAATAGCAAGTAACTTTAAAAAACTAAAATGGTTTTGTTAACTTTTCACATTAAGATGGATTAACAGCTAGTAAGATACCTTTGATTAAATTGGTATACTAATGTTTAAACCAGGGGTGTCAAAGGTACGGCCCGCCGAACGATTTAGTCCGGTCCGGTGGCCAAATGCATTATCATTATTCAACGGCTGTATCTCCTCGCTGCATCGAGCGATCTGGACCAGATTTTTTGTGAGTCGTGGTGGAGCGCTGCCGAACACGTTCGTGTGAATTGCCCAGTGGACGGGCGGGCAAAATGCGTGACAGCATCTGCGGTGGCGGGCGGCCGGCGGTGCGCAAATCCCAGCGGTGGCCAATAGGCCAGAGCGGCGCTTTGCTGCGAGGGCCGATCATCATCGCTTGCGGTTTTAATTATTCTTATTATTCTGCCCCCCTAAAGAGGGGCCTTTTTGGGGGCTTTCTCATTTTCAAAAACTCACCAAACTTGGCAGATGCATGGTGACTGTTTAAAAATTTTGTATTTTAAGGTCGTCACAAAAATCTAAAGAAAAATGCCTCAACGGCGCCACCTAGAAATTTTCAAAGGACCCTTTGCTATTCACTTACTTCGTCGTAGAGACATGAAATTTGGTACAGTTGTAGAGCTCAACAAGACGCTCAGAATTTTCAATTAATGTCATAGTGCAAATATCACAGGAAGTTGGCCATTTTAGACTGAAAGTCTGATTTTGACCCAATTTTTGACATTTATAGCATTGGTATTTGATGGATCTCCTCCTAGAGATTTTGAGCGATCGGCTTGAAACTCGGGCAGTCTGATCATAAGGCATGGCCAATCAAAAGTTATCAAAACGGTGAGTTTTTGAGCATGCTGAAGGGGCGTTGGCAGGGGTCAAAGTTCACCTATTCGCCACAAAAAATAAAAGTATTATATCTCCTACACAGAAACACACAGAGGCACCAAACTTTCTGTGATTAATCATCATCAGGTCTCCTATAATATCCAATGGTCAAATGATGACATCACTTAGGCCACACCCCCTGACAACAGGAAGTGTCATGTTTTGCTGTAAACGGTCGCTATGTTACCCCTCTGAGCTAATCAACATGAAACTGTGTCCAGAGACAGAAAACATGTTGTTGTGTTGTGGATTCCAGCCCCAAGTCGATTCGATGGAGCAGGAGAGCGTGGCGGCGTGGTGAAGTCACCTCAAACGCCGCTGCCATACGTTTGGCTCTGAATTCCACATTTTTGGGCCGAGCTGCATAAAACTCACTTGGATGCATCCTTATCCACCCCCCAACAGGAATCCATAACAAATTTTGGTGGGCGTGACCTAATGCCTCAACGGCGCCACTTAGCAATTTTCAAAGGACCCTTTGCTATTCACTTACTTCATCGTAGAGACATGAGATTTGGTACAGTGGTAGAGCTCACCAAGACGCTCAGAATTTACAATTAATGTCATAGTGTAAATATCACAGGAAGTTGGCCATTTTAGATTGAATGTCTGATTTTGACCCAATTTTTGACGTTTATAGCATTGGTATTTGATGGATCTCCTCCTAGAGATTTTTAGCGAGCGGCTTGAAACTCGGGCAGTCTGATCATAAGGCATGGCAAATTAAAAGTTATCAAAACGGTGAGTTTTTGAGCTTGTTGAAGGGGCATTAGCAGGGGTCAAAGTTCACCTACTCGCCACAAAAAATAAAACTGTTATATCTCCTACACAGAAACACACAGAGGCATCAAACTTTCAGTGATTGATCACCATCAGGTCTCCTATAATATCCAATGGTCAAATGATGACATTGCTTAGGCCACGCCCCCTGACAACAGGAAGTGTCATGTTTTGTTGTAAGCGGTCGCTATGTTACCCCTCTGAGCTAATCAACATGAAACTGTGTCCACAGACAGAACACATGTTGGTATGTTGTGGATTTCAGGCTCAACTGGATTGGATGGAGCAGGGGGGCGTGGCGGCGTGGCATATTCACCTCAAACGCTGCTGTCATACGTTTGGCTCTGAATTCCACAGTTTTGGGCCGAGCTGCTTAAAACTCATTTGGATGCATCCTTATCCACCCCCCAACAGGAATCCTTAACAAACTTTAGTGAGCAGGACTTAGTTTCTCTATAGCGCCACCAAGCAAATTTCAAAGGACCCTTTGGTATTCACTTACTTCATCGTAGAGTAATGAAATTTTGTACAGTTGTAGATCTCAGCAAGACGCTCAGAATTTACAATTAATGTCATACTGCAAGTATCACAGGAAGTAAGCCATTTTAGATTGAAATCTGAATTTTGATACCAAGTTGACATGTAAAGCATATGTATTTGATCATACTTGTCCAGCAGGGGGCAGCAAGAGACCACAAATAAACCCCAAAGGAATTTCTCTTGGTAAGTAAGTGATCTTAACTCTTTGGTTTCCTTATATATTTAAGTTGAACAGATATACAAATCCTGCTTGAAAACTGACAAACTTACTCTTGTTCAATACATTTCAGTTTTTATTTATATAGCGCCAAATCATAAAACATGTCATCAGGGGTGGATTGGGACAAAAAATTGGCCCTGCCATTTTGGATTAGACTGGCCCACCACATTTTTTTTGTGTACTGAATGTGTATACCAACTGTGCAATACCAACTGTGCAATACCTTGAAGTCAGGATAATGGAAATTAGTGAGAGTGGACACTTAAAATACTTCCAAAATCTTAATTTATTAACACTGTAAAATGTAAACTCCACCACAGCACAGCAACTATTCTTAGATCAGAGAGAGAGAGAGAGAGAGAAAGAGAGGTGTCACGGTCAATCACACATATTATCACGTTACATCATTATAAGAAGTTATTGTAAGTTGCTCATCAGATCTATTCAGTCTTCCAGATACTGTAGGGTAACATTGGACTAATGTGCACTCACTGTGTAAAAAAGGATGCCAATGACAAAATGAACCAGAGAAATGCCTCACTTGTCATCATGGAAAGAAAGAAAATATATAATAACATAATATAAATTTTGATTTACTCAGTCATTTGTAATAAGTATTTTATTTATCTAATTTCCTAATTTTTGATCATATTTTTCTTTAATATCGCAGACTTTTCGCTATTTTTCATGTAAATCCTTGGTGGCGCTTCATAGCGAAGCCGGTGAGGCCGCAGCGAGCTTGGCCTCCCCTGGGATTGCGCAATCCCATGTTAACTGTGCTGACTTCCATTCTGTGAATGCATCTTCCTGTCTCTAGATCATAAATTCAATTGTTCAAACAGTTATGAACTGATTTTCCACAATTTAATATATGTGGATTACGAATTGTGTTTTGGTCATCAAACTGTGTGCAGATAACATGTTTTCGTGGTGCTGGCCGATCATAAACAGCAAAGAACTGGTTGTAGGTGAGGCCGGCAGTTCCTTGGCCGCTAGGCAGGGGGCGATCAAGGGGCACCGCTCGTGATCCCCAAATAGTAGAGTCAAAACAAGTTATTGATGTTTTATTAGCGAGTTTTGCTAAACAAGTAAAGCACTAAAAAGACTCTAAACCATAGCTCTCAACTCTCACGCATTGACCGTGTGACACACGCATTTCACTAACTCCACACGCTCACACGCAACACATGACATTTCACACGCAAACATGGAATTTCTCACGCATAAAAATCACAAAGCCCGTCTGGGCTGCGGACGACAAAACTCCGCCTTCTGCTGAGCTGTTTCAGCTTCTTTCACAGCTTGTGGCCATCAGTAATTCCTGCTGCAGTTATTTTTAACAGAGCAGCAGGAAGAGTGATCAGAGTTATGAATAATTTTAGTCTTAACAGTGGTGAAAGTGAGCCGGTAAGGTCCTGTACCGCGTACACAGGAGGGGAGGGGGCGGGGGGAGCTGCTGCCAGATGACCGGTTCATTCAGAACCAGTCATGGCTGCACGCAGGATCATAAAACAGTTCTGCTAACCAGATGCAGTTTAAAAAGCCACTTAGTCTGTTTATAAGTTTCGTTTTTATTAATTCTGCATTTTTTAACTACATGCACCGTATTTCTGTGCCTCCGCGCATGCTCCTCTCCCCCCTCCTTTCCCTCGGAGCAGGTGCTTTTATCACCGTTCACCATTCAAAACGTGAATCACTACGTTTAATGTCCTCACATCGGTAGCAACGTGTGCCAGTTAAAGTCAATAGGAGAGTTACTAGCTGTGTTTCATGCTATTTTTTTAACAACATAGATTCAGTGGCGCTTCGGTGGGCGTGCTGCCTCGCGCTTTAATTCAGGTGCGCACTTTTAAGGGTCATTTTAAAGAACTTGTAAGATCAGGGGCTTCATCTTAGACCTGTCAGTACCCCTGTTCCCTTTATAGGAGCCCTTTACAGTATTTAGTTATGCATTTTCCCCGCTGTTTATCCCTCGCACGCAGCGCACGGGGGTAAAATCCGCCCACCTCACCGCCCAGAGCGCACTGACGAGAGCAATAGAGATTTGACTTGTCAGCGCGGCGACTGAGAAACCTGTCGCTGTGAAAGGTGATGAGAATGTTATAAACTGTAACAGTCTAGAAGTGCATTGAGCTGAAAAGAGGGAGACATCAGCAGCTGGATCATGCGTAAAGACGCACCAACCCATAGATGAATGTGTAACAGTGTAATAATTCGGTCAATAACTTAAAACTACTTAATTTTATTCAGTATTATTTGAACAATTGTGTATTTTTTTATGTCTTAATCCATTAACTGAACAATAAAGTATTAATATGTCTCTTTCTCTTTTTAACAAAAGTAATACATGTCTACTTCATTGTCTGGGGGATAAAAATGAGATGGAGTTGACTCCACCGGCTCTTCCAGGGTCCGGGTAGCCCCGCCCCCAAACAAGCCCCGCCCCCAAATTAGCATAATCTCACTCTTAACTTTTGATAAAAGTTGAGAGGTCTGCTCTAAACATACAGCTGGAACAGGACTGATCAGGGAAGGCTTTCCTCCCTGGCAGTGAGCTCCATTGAGACTGAGAGACTTTTAAAACTGAAGAAGATAAAGAGAACTTTTACCGGAAAATGATGATATTTTTGTTCAGAAAGAGCGCCACAGGGACTTAAATTATAAGTAGAGGTAAGACAGCGATACTTATTCATGTTTTGTTTTTGTGATAAAATGTGCATAATGTGGGTTATAGTTTTAGAATGTGTTACAAATGCAGAAATCCATCATAACTCATAAACTGTTACCAATCAAATGACAATTTTTTTTCATCAAAGAACCAATATTTTTCCATGTATCTTGGTGAATTTATTTGGCTCATTCAGTCTCCTTCAGCACTTTGTAATGAGTCTACTCTGTAGAGTGTATATATTTGTAAATCTGACTCTGATGACGTCAGTGCCTCACCAGCTATGAACTCTACCGCACGTCACTGACTACAACCACCACCACCACCATATTTTACATCAGACACCGGAGCAGATGAAGGGCCTGCTGTTGGGAACATGTCAGTCAGTTTGACACATTTCGCAGCGTCCGTTTGAAGAACTCGTTTCTTTTTTTCGTGCAGTTTCTCTGCGCCTACCTTGCGTTTCTTATCCATTACTACTGTGAACACCGCTGCACAAAGTTCCACATGGAGCGTGAAGGTGTTTTTCTACTTTATGATTGGCCTAGCCCTTTAGACTGTCAGGGATGATAACCAATGGGCTGCAGTAGCCTGTGGTAAGGGCCGGATGATCGGAACAGACTCTTGTGCTGCTGATATTTTTCTTCATGCATTATGCAAATATAACGAGGCAGATATATAAAATAATAATAATAATAATACATATTATTAATATACATGTCGGGTCTGCCGGCCCAAACAGCACGTCGGCCCACCGGGAAAATGCCCGGTACGCCTGATTACCAGTCCATGCCTGCATGTCATCTAAAGGCAGTTTACAATGTCAAAATCAATCAGATTATACATATTAAATCAGATTATCCAGATTGGTAAAAGAAATTCCTATATAAGGGAACCAGTTGATTTCATCAAAGTCGTAACAAGCAGCATTCACTCCTGAAGAAGCGTAGAGCCACAGGGAGAGTCGTTTGCATTGTACATGGCTTTGCAGCAATCCCTCATACTGATCAAGCATGAAGTGACAGCAGAAGGAAAAACCCCCCATTAACAGGAAGGAAAAACCTCCAGCAGAACCGGGCTCAGTATGAACGGTAATCTGCCTCGACCGACTGGGGGTTACAAATAAGAGAGAAGAGACACAACAAGACAGACAAAAAAGCACAGAAGCACACATTGATCCAGTAATGATTTTTACATTAGATGGTAATAGCAGGTGATCTGTCTTCCCTGAATGATGTCACAGCTAACAGAACGCCAGACCAGGTGTACCTACTATGAAGAAAAAATAGAAAAAACAAAAAGTTAAAAGCTGAAATGACAACAGTCATGCAAAATTGAAGAACAATAGACCCTGATGTCCTCCAGCAGCCTAAGCCTATAGCAGCATAACTATAGAGGTAGCTCGGGGTAACATGAACCACTCTAACTATAAGCTTTGTCAAAAAGGAAAGTCCCAAGAGCCAGCTTCTAGTGGAGGAGTTCAAGTATCTTGGGGTCTTGTTCACGAATGAGGGGAAGATGGAGCGGGAGATCGACAGGCAGATTGGTGCGACGTCTGCTGTGAAGCGGGCGATGTACAGATCCGTTGTGGTGAAGAGAGACCTGAGCCAAAAGGCCAAGCTCTTGATTTACCAGTCGATCTACGTTCCTACCCTCATCTATGGTCACGAGCTTTGGGTCGTGACCGAAAGAACGAGATCCCGGACACAAGCGGCCAAAATAAGTTTTCTCCATAGTGTGTCTGGGCTCTCCCTTAGAGATAGGGTGAGGAGCTCAGTCATCCGGGGAGGACTCAGAGTAGAGCCGCTGCTCCTCCACATTGAGAGGAGCCAGTTGAGGTGGCTCGGGCATCTGGTTAGGATGCCTCCTGGACGCATCCCTGGTGAGGTGTTCTGGGCACGTCCCACCGGGAGGAGGCCCAGGGGAAGACCCAGGACACGCTGGAGAGACTCTGCTGGCCTGGGAACGCTTTGGGATTCCCCCGGAGGAAGTGGCCCAAGTGGCTGGGGAGAGGGACGTCTGGGCCTCCCTCTTGAAGCTGCTACACCCGCGACCCGACCCCGGATAAGCATGCTGAAGGGGCGTTGGCAGGGGTCAAAGTTCACCTATTCGCCACAAAAAATAAAAGTGTTATATCTCCTACACAGAAACACACAGAGGCACCAAACTTTCTGTGATTGATCATCATCAGGTCTCCTATAATATCCAATGGTCAAATGATGACATCACTTAGGCCACACCCCCTGACAACAGGAAGTGTCATGTTTTGCTGTAAACGGTCGCTATGTTACCCCTCTGAGCTAATCAACATGAAACTGTGTCCAGAGACAGAAAACATGTTGTTGTGTTGTGGATTCCAGCCCCAAGTCGATTCGATGGAGCAGGAGAGCGTGGCGGCGTGGTGAAGTCACCTCAAACGCCGCTGCCATACGTTTGGCTCTGAATTCCACATTTTTGGGCCGAGCTGCATAAAACTCACTTGGATGCATCCTTATCCACCCCCCAACAGGAATCCATAACAAATTTTGGTGGGCGTGACCTAATGCCTCAACGGCGCCACCTAGAAATTTTCAAAGGACCCTTTGCTATTCACTTACTTCGTCGTAGAGACATGAGATTTGGTACAGTGGTAGAGCTCACCAAGACGCTCAGAATTTACAATTAATGTCATAATGCAAGTATCACAGGAAGTTGGCCATTTTAGATTGAATGTCTGATTTTGACCCCATTTTTGACAGTTACAGCATTGGTATAAGATCTAACTCCTCCTAGAGATATCGAGCGATCGGCTTGAAACTCGGGCAGTCTGATCATAAGGCATGGCCAATCAAAAGTTATCAAAACGGTGAGTTTTTGAGCATGCTGAAGGGGCGTTGGCAGGGGTCAAAGTTCACCTATTCGCCACAAAAAATAAAAGTGTTATATCTCCTACACAGAAACACACAGAGGCACCAAACTTTCAGTAATTGATCACCATCAGGTCTCCTATAATATCCAATGGTCAAATGATGACATTGCTTAGGCCACGCCCCCTGACAACAGGAAGTGTCATGTTTTGTTTTAAGCGGTCGCTATGTTACCCCTCTGAGCTAATCAACATGTAACTGTGTCCAGGGACAGAACACATGTTGTTGTGTTGTGGATTTCAGGCCCAACTGGATTGGATGGAGCAGGGGGGCGTGGCGGCGTGGCGAAGTCACCTCAAACGCTGCTGTCATACGTTTGGCTCTGAATTCCACAGTTTTGGGCCGAGCTGCTTAAAACTCATTTGGATGCATCCTTATCCACCCCCCAACAGGAATCCATAACAAACTTTAGTGAGCAGGACTTAGTTTCTCTATAGCGCCACCAAGCAATTTTCAAAGGACCTTTTGCTATTCACTTACTTCATTGTAGAGTAATGAAATTTTGTACAGTTGTAGATCTCAGCAAGACGCTCAGAATTTACAATTAATGTCATAGTGCAAGTATCACAGGAAGTAAGCCATTTTAGATTGAAATCTGAATTTTGATACCAAGTTGACATGTAAAGCATATGTATTTGATCAAACTTGTCCAGCAGGGGGCAGCAAGAGACCACAAATAAACCCCAAAGGAATTTCTCTTGGTAAGTAAGTGATCTTAACTCTTTGGTTTCCTTATATATTTAAGTTGAACAGATATACAAATCCTGCTTGAAAACTGACAAACTTACTCTTGTTCAATACATTTCAGTTTTTATTTATATAACGCCAAATCATAAAACATGTCATCAGGGGTGGACTGGGACAAAAAAATCGGCCCTGGCATTTTGGATTAGACTGGCCCACCACATTTTTTTTTGTGTACTGAATGTGTATACCAACTTTGCAATACCAACTGTGCAATACCTTGAGGCCAGGTTAATGGAAATTAGTGAGAGTGGACACTTAAAATACTTCCAAAATCTTAATTTATTAACACTGTAAAATGTAAACTCCACCACAGCACAGCAACAATTCTTAGATCAGAGAGAGAGCTAGAGAGAGAGGTGTCACGGTCAATCGCACATATTATCACGTTACATCATTATAAGAAGTTATTGTAAGTTGCTCATCAGATCTATTCAGTCTTCCAGATACTGTAGGGTAACATTGGACTAATGTGCACTCACTGTGTAAAAAAGGATGCCAATGACAAAATGAACCAGAGAAATGCCTCACTTGTCATCATGGAAAGAAAGAAAATATATAATAACATAATATAAATTTTGATTTACTCAGTCATTTGTAATAAGTATTTTATTTATCTAATTTCCTAATTTTTGATCATATTTTCTTTAAAATCGCAGACTTTTCGCTATTTTTCATGTAAATCCTTGGTGGCGCTTCATAGCAAAGCCGGTGAGACCGCAGCGAGCTTGGCCTCCCCTGGGATTGCGCAATCCCATGTTAACTGCACTGACTTCCATTCTGTGAATGCATCTTCCTGTCTCTAGATCATAAATTCAATTGTTCAAACAGTTATGAACTGATTTTCCACAATTTAATATATGTGGATTACGAATTGTGTTTTGGTCATCAAACTGTGTGCAGAGAACATGTTTTCGTGGTGCTGGCCGATCATAAACAGCAAAGAACTGGTTGTAGGTGAGGCCGGCAGTTCCTTGGCCGCTAGGCAGGGGGCGCTCAAGGGGCACCGCTCGTGATCCCCAAATAGTAGAGTCAAAACAAGTTATTGATGTTTTATTAGCGAGTTTTGCTAAACAAGTAAAGCACTAAAAAGACTCTAAACATACAGCTGGAACAGGACTGATCAGGGAAGGCTTTCCTCCCTGGCAGTGAGCTCCACTGAGACAGAGAGAGACTTTTAAAACTGAAGAAGATAAAGGGAACTTTTACCGGAAAATGATGATATTTTTGTTCAGAAAGAGCGCCACAGGGACTTAAATTATAAGTAGAGGTAAGACAGCGATACTTATTCATGTTTTGTTTTTGTGATAAAATGTGCGTAATGTGGGTTATAGTTTTAGAATATGTTACAAATGCAGAAATCCATCATAACTCATAAACTGTTACCAATCAAATGACAATTTTATTTTCATCAAAGAACCAATATTTTTCCATGTATCTTGGTGAATTTATTTGGCTCAATCAGTCTCCTTCAGCACTTTGCAACGAGTCTACTCTGTAGAGTGTATATATTTGTAAATCTGACTCTGATGACGTCAGTGCCTCACCAGCTATGAACCCTACCGCACATCACTGACTACAACCACCACCATATTTTACATCAGACACCGGAGCAGATGAAGGGCCTGCTATTGGGAACATGTCAGTCAGTTTTACACATTTCGCAGCATCCGTTTGAAGAACTCGTTTCTTTTTTTCGTGCAGTTTCTCTGCGCCTCCCTTGCGTTTCTTATCCATTACTACTGTGAACACTGCTGCACAAAGTTCCACATGGAGCGTGAAGGTGTTTTTCTACTTCATGATTGGCCTAGCCCTTTAGACTGTCAGCGATGATAACCAATGGGCTGCAGTAGCCTGTGGTAAGGGCCGGATGATCGGAACAGACTCTTGCGCTGCTGATATTTTTCTTCATGCATTATGCAAATATAACGAGGCAGATATATAAAATAATAATAATAATAATACATATTATTAATATACATGTCGGGTCTGCCGGCCCAAACAGCACGTCGGCCCACCGGGAAAATGCCCGGTACGCCCGATTACCAGTCCATGCCTGCATGTCATCTAAAGGCAGTTTACAATGTCAAAATCAATCAGATTATACATATTAAGTCAGATTATCCAGATTGGTAAAAGAAATTCCTATATAAGTGAACCAGTTAATTGCATCAAAGTCGTAACAAGCAGCATTCACTCCTGAAGAAGCGTAGAGCCACAGGGAGAGTCGTTTGCATTGTACATGGCTTTGCAGCAATCCCTCATACTGATCAAGCATGAAGTGACAGCAGAAGGAAAAACTCCCCATTAACAGGAAGGAAAAACCTCCAGCAGAACCGGGCTCAGTATGAACGGTAATCTGCCTTGACTGACTGGGGGTTACAAAAGAGAGAGAAGAGACACAACATGACAGACAAAAAAGCACAGAAACACACATTGATCCAGTAATCTGTTTTACATTAGATGGTAATAGCAGGTGATCTGTCTTCCCTGGATGATGTCACAGCTAACAGAACGCCAGACCAGGTGTACCTACTATGAAGATAAAAGAGAGAGAACAGAAAGTTAAAAGCTGAAATGACAACAGTCATGCAAAATTGAAGAACAATAGACCCTGATGTCCTCCAGCAGCCTAAGCCTATAGCAGCATAACTATAAAGGTAGCTCAGCGTAACATGAGCCACTCTAACTATAAGCTTTGTCAAAAAGGAAAGTCCCAAGAGCCAGCTTCTAGTGGAGGAGTTCAAGTATCTTGGGGTCTTGTTCACGAATGAGGGGAAGATGGAGCGGGAGATCGACAGGCGGATTGGTGCGACGTCTGCTGTGAAGCGGGCGCTGTACCGGTCCGTTGTGGTGAAGAGAGAGCTGAGCCAAAAGGCCAAGCTCTCGATTTACCAGTCGATCTACGTTCCTACCCTCATCTATGGTCACGAGCTTTGGGTCGTGACCGAAAGAACGAGATCCCGGACACAAGCGGCCAAAATGAGTTTTCTCCATAGTGTGTCTGGGCTCTCCCTTAGAGATAGGGTGAGGAGATCAGTCATCCGGGGAGGACTCAGAATAAAGCCGCTGCTCCTTCACATTGAGAGGAGCCAGTTGAGGTGGCTCGGGCATCTGGTTAGGATGCCTCCTGGACGCATCCCTGGTGAGGTGTTCTGGGCACATCCCACCGGGAGGAGACCCAGGGGAAGACCCAGGACACGCTGGAGAGACTCTGCTCGCCTGGGAACGCTTTGGGATTCCCCCGGAGGAAGTGGCCCAAGTGGCTGGGGAGAGGAAGGTCTGGGCCTCCCTCTTGAAGCTGCTACACCCGCGACCTGACCCCGGATAAGCGGAAGACGATGGATGGATGGAAAAAGGAAAGTTTTAGGATTAGTCTTAAAAGTAGACAGGGTGTCTGCGTCACGGACCAAAACTGGGAGTTGGTTCCACTGGAGAGGAGCATGATAGCTAAAGGATCTGCCTACCATTCTGGTTTTACAGACTTTAGGAACCACCAGCAGACCTGCTTTCTGAGAGTGAAGTGGTCTGTTAGAAATTACTAAAGTTTGTACACAACATACACATGTGGAATATTGCTAACGTGTTACTTTAGCAATATTCCAATTGCTAAAGTGTTACTTTTACATTATTACTTTTGGGTGTGTATCCACCAATTTAACTGTCAAACTTTCATAAAAGCTGTCTTAATGCAAGAAACGAAACCCTTAAACACATGAAATAATTAACTTTAAATAACTAAAAAGGTTTTGTTAACTTTTCACATGAAGCTGGATTAACAGCTAGTAAGATACCTTTGATTAAGTTGGTATACTAATGTTTAAACCAGGGGTGTCAAACGTACGGCCTGCGGGCCGGATCTGGCCCGCCGAACGATTTAGTCCGGCCCGGTGGCCAAATGCATTATCATTATTCAACGGTTGTGTCTCCTCGGTGCATCGACCGATCTGCACCAGATTTTTTGTGAGTCGTGGGGGAGCGCTGCCCAACGCATACGTGTGTATTGCATGGTAGACGGGTGAGGAAAATGCATGACAGCTTCTGCGGTGGCTGGCGGTGGGAGGTGCGCGTACCCTAGCGGTGGCCCATAGGCCAGAGCGGCGCTTGGCTGCGAGGGCCGATCATCACCGCTTGCGGTTTTAATTAGGCCCGAGCAGCTAAGCGCTGCGAAGGCCTATTGTATCTGTAGTGTTAATTATTATTATTATTATTATTATTATTCTGCCCCCCTAAAGAGGGGCCTTTTTGGGGGCTTTCTCATTTTCAAAAACTCACCAAACTTGGCAGATGCATGGTGACTGTTTAAAAATTTTGTATTTTAAGGTCGTCACAAAAATCTAAAGAAAAATGCCTCAACGGCGCCACCTAGAAATTTTCAAAGGACCCTTTGCTATTCACTTACTTCGTCGTAGAGACATGAAATTTGGTACAGTTGTAGAGCTCAACAAGACGCTCAGAATTTACAATTAATGTCATAGTGCAAATATCACAGGAAGTTGGCCATTTTAGACTGAAAGTCTGATTTTGACCTCAATTTTGACAGCTACAGCATTGGTATAAGATCTAACTCCTCCTAGAGATATCGAGCGATCGGCTTGAAACTCGGGCAGTCTGATCATAAGGCATGGCCAATCAAATGTTATCAAAACGGTGAGTTTTTGAGCATGCTGAAGGGGCGTTGGCAGGGGTCAAAGTTCACCTATTCGCCACAAAAAATAAAAGTGTTATATCTCCTACACAGAAACACACAGAGGCACCAAACTTTCTGTGATTAATCATCATCAGGTCTCCTATAATATCCAATGGTCAAATGATGACATCACTTAGGCCACACCCCCTGACAACAGGAAGTGTCATGTTTTGCTGTAAACGGTCGCTATGTTACCCCTCTGAGCTAATCAACATGAAACTGTGTCCAGAGACAGAAAACATGTTGTTGTGTTGTGGATTCCAGCCCCAAGTCGATTCGATGGAGCAGGAGAGCGTGGCGGCGTGGTGAAGTCACCTCAAACGCCGCTGCCATACGTTTGGCTCTGAATTCCACATTTTTGGGCCGAGCTGCATAAAACTCACTTGGATGCATCCTTATCCACCCCCCAACAGGAATCCATAACAAATTTTGGTGGGCGTGACCTAATGCCTCAACGGCGCCACTTAGCAATTTTCAAAGGACCCTTTGCTATTCACTTACTTCATCGTAGAGACATGAGATTTGGTACAGTGGTAGAGCTCACCAAGACGCTCAGAATTTACAATTAATGTCATAGTCTAAATATCACAGGAAGTTGGCCATTTTAGATTGAATGTCTGATTTTGACCCCATTTTTGACGTTTATAGCATTGGTATTTGATGGATCTCCTCCTAGAGATTTTTAGCGAGCGGCTTGAAACTCGGGCAGTCTGATCATAAGGCATGGCCAATTAAAAGTTATCAAAACGGTGAGTTTTTGAGCTTGTTGAAGGGGCATTAGCAAGGGTCAAAGTTCACCTACTCGCCACAAAAAATAAAACTGTTATATCTCCTACACAGAAACACACAGAGGCATCAAACTTTCAGTGATTGATCACCATCAGGTCTCCTATAATATCCAATGGTCAAATGATGACATTGATTAGGCCACGCCCCCTGACAACAGGAAGTGTCATGTTTTGTTTTAAGCGGTCGCTATGTTACCCCTCTGAGCTAATCAACATGAAACTGTGTCCACAGACAGAACACATGTTGGTATGTTGTGGATTTCAGGCTCAACTGGATTGGATGGAGCAGGGGGGCGTGGCGGCGTGGCATATTCACCTCAAACGCTGCTGTCATACGTTTGGCTCTGAATTCCACAGTTTTGGGCCGAGCTGCTTAAAACTCATTTGGATGCATCCTTATCCACCCCCCAACAGGAATCCTTAACAAACTTTAGTGAGCAGGACTTAGTTTCTCTATAGCGCCACCAAGCAAATTTCAAAGGACCCTTTGGTATTCACTTACTTCATCGTAGAGTAATGAAATTTTGTACAGTTGTAGATCTCAGCAAGACGCTCAGAATTTACAATTAATGTCATACTGCAAGTATCACAGGAAGTAAGCCATTTTAGATTGAAATCTGAATTTTGATACCAAGTTGACATGTAAAGCATATGTATTTGATCATACTTGTCCAGCAGGGGGCAGCAAGAGACCACAAATAAACCCCAAAGGAATTTCTCTTGGTAAGTAAGTGATCTTAACTCTTTGGTTTCCTTATATATTTAATTTGAACAGATATACAAATCCTGCTTGAAAACTGACAAACTTACTCTTGTTCAATACATTTCAGTTTTTATTTATATAACGCCAAATCATAAAACATGTCATCAGGGGTGGACTGGGACAAAAAAATCGGCCCTGGCATTTTGGATTAGACTGGCCCACCACATTTTTTTTTGTGTACTGAATGTGTATACCAACTTTGCAATACCAACTGTGCAATACCTTGAGGCCAGGTTAATGGAAATTAGTGAGAGTGGGCACTTAAAATACTTCCAAAATCTTAATTTATTAACACTGTGAAATGTAAACTCCACCACAGCACAGCAACTATTCTTAGATCAGAGAGAGAGAGAGAGAAAGAGAGGTGTCACGGTTAATCACACATATTATCACGTTACATCATTATAAGAAGTTATTGTAAGTTGCTCATCAGATCTATTCAGTCTTCCAGATACTGTAGGGTAACATTGGACTAATGTGCACTCACTGTGTAAAAAAGGATGCCAATGACAAAATGAACCAGAGAAATGCCTCACTTGTCATCATGGAAAGAAAGAAAATATATAATAACATAATATAAATTTTGATTTACTCAGTCATTTGTAATAAGTATTTTATTTATCTAATTTCCTAATTTTTGATCATATTTTCTTTAAAATCGCAGACTTTTCGCTATTTTTCATGTAAATCCTTGGTGGCGCTTCATAGCGAAGCCGGTGAGTCCGCAGCGAGCTTGGCCTCCCCTGGGATTGCGCAATCCCTTGTTAACTGTGCTGACTTCCATTCTGTGAATGCATCTTCCTGTCTCTAGATCATAAATTCAATTGTTCAAACAGTTATGAACTGATTTTCCACAATTTAATATATGTGGATTACGAATTGTGTTTTGGTCATCAAACTGTGTGCAGAGAACATGTTTTCGTGGTGCTGGCCGATCATAAACAGCAAAGAACTGGTTGTAGGTGAGGCCGGCAGTTCCTTGGCCGCTAGGCAGGGGGCGCTCAAGGGGCACCGCTCGTGATCCCCAAATAGTAGAGTCAAAACAAGTTATTGATGTTTTATTAGCGAGCTTTGCTAAACAAGTAAAGCACTAAAAAGACTCTAAACATACAGCTGGAACAGGACTGATCAGGGAAGGCTTTCCTCCCTGGCAGTGAGCTCCATTGAGACTGAGAGACTTTTAAAACTGAAGAAGATAAAGATAACTTTTACCGGAAAATGATGATATTTTTGTTCAGAAAGAGCGCCACAGGGACTTAAATTATAAGTAGAGGTAAGACAGCGATACTTATTCATGTTTAGTTTTTGTGATAAAATGTGCGTTATGTGGGTTATAGTTTTAGAATGTGTTACAAATGCAGAAATCCATCATAACTCATAAACTGTTACCAATCAAATGACAATTTTTTTTCATCAAAGAACCAATATTTTTCCATGTATCTTGGTGAATTTATTTGGCTCAATCAGTCTCCTTCAGCACTTTGCAACGAGTCTACTCTGTAGAGTGTATATATTTGTAAATCTGACTCTGATGACGTCAGTGCCTCACCAGCTATGAACTCTACCGCACGTCACTGACAACAACCACCACAACCACCATATTTTACACCAGACACCGGAGCAGATGAAGGGCCTGCTGTTGGGAACATGTCAGTCAGTTTGACACATTTCGCAGCGTCCGTTTGAAGAACTCGTTTCTTTTTTTCGTGCAGTTTCTCTGCGCCTCCCTTGCGTTTCTTATCCATTACTACTGTGAACACCGCTGCACAAAGTTCCACATGGAGCGTGAAGGTGTTTTTCTACTTTATGATTGGCCTAGCCCTTTATCTAACTAAGACTAAGACTGTCAGGGATGATAACCAATGAGCTGCAGTAGCCTGTGGTAAGGGCCGGATGATCGGAACAGACTCTTGCGCTGCTGATATTTTTCTTCATGCATTATGCAAATATAACGAGGCAGATATATAAAATAATAATAATAATAATAATACATATTATTAATATACATGTCGGGTCTGCCGGCCCAAACAGCACGTCGGCCCACCGGGAAAATGCCCGGTACGCCCGATTACCAGTCCATGCCTGCATGTCATCTAAAGGCAGTTTACAATGTCAAAATCAATCAGATTATACATATTAAGTCAGATTATCCAGATTGGTAAAAGAAATTCCTATATAAGTGAACCAGTTAATTGCATCAAAGTCGTAACAAGCAGCATTCACTCCTGAAGAAGCGTAGAGCCACAGGGAGAGTCGTTTGCATTGTACATGGCTTTGCAGCAATCCCTCATACTGATCAAGCATGAAGTGACAGCAGAAGGAAAAACTCCCCATTAACAGGAAGGAAAAAACCTCCAGCAGAACCGGGCTCAGTATGAACGGTAATCTGCCTTGACTGACTGGGGGTTACAAAAGAGAGAGAAGAGACACAACATGACAGACAAAAAAGCACAGAAGCACACATTGATCCAGTAATGTGTTTTACATTAGATGGTAATAGCAGGTGATCTGTCTTCCCTGGATGATGTCACAGCTAACAGAACGCCAGACCAGGTGTACCTACTATGAAGAAAAAATAGAAAAAACAAAAAGTTAAAAGCTGAAATGACAACAGTCATGCAAAAACGAAGAACAGTAGACCCTGATGTCCTCCAGCAGCCTAAGCCTATAGCAGCATAACTATAAAGGTAGCTCAGCGTAACATGAGCCACTCTAACTATAAGCTTTGTCAAAAAGGAAAGTCCCAAGAGCCAGCTTCTAGTGGAGGAGTTCAAGTATTTTGGGGTCTTGTTCACGAATGAGGGGAAGATGGAGCGGGAGATCAACAGGCGGATTGGTGCGACGTCTGCTGTGAAGCGGGCGCTGTACCGGTCCGTTGTGGTGAAGAGAGAGCTGAGCCAAAAGGCCAAGCTCTCGATTTACCAGTCGATCTACGTTCCTACCCTCATCTATGGTCACGAGCTTTGGGTCGTGACCGAAAGAACGAGATCCCGGACACAAGCGGCCAAAATGAGTTTTCTCCATAGTGTGTCTGGGCTCTCCCTTAGAGATAGGGTGAGGAGCTCAGTCATCCGGGGAGGACTCAGAATAAAGCCGCTGCTCCTTCACATTGAGAGGAGCCAGTTGAGGTGGCTCGGGCATCTGGTTAGGATGCCTCCTGGACGCCTCCCTGGTGAGGTGTTCTGGGCACGTCCCACCGGGAGGAGGCCCAGGGGAAGACCCAGGACACGCTGGAGAGACTCTGCTGGCCTGGGAACGCTTTGGGATTCCCCCGGAGGAAGTGGCCCAAGTGGCTGGGGAGAGGAAGGTCTGGGCCTCCCTCTTGAAGCTGCTACACCCGTGACCTGACCCCGGATAAGCGGAAGACGATGGATAGATGGAAAAAGGAAAGTTTAAGGATTAGTCTTAAAAGTAGACAGGGTGTCTGCGTCACGGACCAAAACTGGGAGTTGGTTCCACTGGAGAGGAGCATGATAGCTAAAGGATCTGCCTACCATTCTGGTTTTACAGACTTTAGGAACCACCAGCAGACCTGCTTTCTGAGAGTGAAGTGGTCTGTTAGAAATTACTAAAGTTTGTACACAACATACACATGTGGAATATTGCTAACGTGTTACTTTAGCAATATTCCAATTGCTAAAGTGTTACTTTTACATTATTACTTTTGGGTGTGTATCCACCAATTTAACTGTCAAACTTTCATAACAGCTGTCTTAATGAAAGAAACGAAACCCTTAAACACATGAAATAATTAACTTTAAATAACTAAAAAGGTTTTGTTAACTTTTCACATGAAGCTGGATTAACAGCTAGTAAGATACCTTTGATTAAGTTGGTATACTAATGTTTAAACCAGGGGTGTCAAACGTACGGCCTGCGGGCCGGATCTGGCCCGCTGAACGATTTAGTCCGGCCCGGTGGCCAAATGCATTTTCATTATTCAACGGCTGTGTGTCCTCGGTGCATCGACCGATCTGCACCAGGTTTTTTGTGAGTTGTGGGGGAGCGCTGCCCAACGCGTACGTGTGTATTGCATGTTAGACGGGTGAGGAAAATGCATGACAGCTTCTGCGGTGGCTGGCGGCGGGAGGTGCGCGTACCCTAGCGGTGGCCCATAGGCCAGAGCGGCGCTTGGCTGCGAGGGCCGATCATCACCGCTTGCGGTTTTAATTCTTATTCTTATTATTCTGCCCCCCTAAAGAGGGGCCTTTTTGGGGGCTTTCTCATTTTCAAAAACTCACCAAACTTTGCAGATGCATGGTGACTGTTTAAAAATTTTGTATTTTAAGGTTGTCACAAAAATCTAAAGAAAAATGCCTCAACGGCGCCACCTAGAAATTTTCAAAGGACCCTTTGCTATTCACTTACTTCGTCGTAGAGACATGAGATTTGGTACAGTTGTAGAGCTCAACAAGACGCTCAGAATTTACAATTAATGTCATAGTTCAAGTATCACAGGAAGTTGGCCATTTTAGACTGAAAGTCTGATTTTGACCTCAATTTTGACAGTTACAGCATTGGTATAAGATCTAACTCCTCCTAGAGATATCGAGCGATCGGCTTGAAACTCGGGCAGTCTGATCATAAGGCATGGCCAATCAAATGTTATCAAAACGGTGAGTTTTTGAGCATGCTGAAGGGGCGTTGGCAGGGATCAAAGTTCACCTATTCGCCACAAAAAATAAAAGTGTTATATCTCCTACACAGAAACACACAAAGGCACCAAACTTTCTGTGATTGATCATCATCAGGTCTCCTATAATATCCAATGGTCAAATGATGACATTGCTTAGGCCACGCCCCCTGACAACAGGAAGTGTCATGTTTTGTTGTAAGCGGTCGCTATGTTACCCCTCTGAGCTAATCAACATGAAACTGTGTCCACAGACAGAACACATGTTGGTATGTTGTGGATTTCAGGCTCAACTGGATTCGATGGAGCAGGGGGGCGTGGCGGCGTGGCATATTCACCTCAAACGCTGCTGTCATACGTTTGGCTCTGAATTCCACAGTTTTGGGCCGAGCTGCCTAAAACTCATTTGGATGCATCCTTATCCACCCCCCAACAGGAATCCATAACAAACTTTAGTGAGCAGGACTTAGTTTCTCTATAGCGCCACCAAGCAATTTTCTTTTTTTTTTTTTTTTCTCCCAGTGTCCTGTCTAGCACTATGGCAATAGGAATTGATATCTCAATGCCAGATGGAGCTCGACAGATTTTGCTTTTACAAGTGGAGCAAACAGCTTTCGCCATAGTGCTCCACTTGATTTATGCTTGTAAATAGCTTTATTATGATTCCTGCAAGGAGAATTTCAAATTATATGGACATGACAATGGGAGAGTAAAGGAAGAACAAAAAGTGAAAGAAAAGAAAAAAAAAAGAGTAGAGGTGAAAGTAAGAGGAGATAAAAGGAAGAGAATGATAAAATGTCCTCTGTCTGCTCCATCACCTGGAAAGAGACACAAAAAGAACTGCACAACCAACAGACATAAAGCAACAGATACACTCGAATAACACCTAGGTGCCATTGCTAAATCATATATATTATTATGTAAGCTGACATGTGTAATGTGATATTTGAAAAAAGAACGTGACACAACATAAATAAATAAATAAATTATAAGATTACTGTATATAAGTGAACACTTAATACCTGGGACCCAGCACCAGTGGGAGATGTGAAAGTGCACTAGTTTAGGTGAAGATTATCCAGAAATAGCTTGATAGTGATTGTGGAGAACCAAAGACCCACCTTCCCCGAGCACAGAGGCAGGCGTCAGGGGACCCGTAGCCCCGGACTCCCAAAGGGGTCCCTAAAGCAGGTCGCCCAGGAGGGGCCGACACAGGATATCTGCAACCCCCCCCCCAAGGAAGGAGCAGAGACGACCCCGAGGAAATCCCCCAGCCACCGCAATGCCGACGCCCTCAAGAGCCGCGGAGACGAGCCCGTGGGCTCCGCCGGCAGCCAGCCCCGCTGAAGTGGTCCCGGCCATGGGCCCTGAGGGCCAGAGGCCCCAGGGGCGCCCCGCCCCCGTGACGAGGGCCCCGGCCGCCCCCCGGGGGGCCAGGCCCCGCGAAGAGGCCGCCAGGAGCGGGCCGGCGCACGCCCGGGAACCCGCCCCAAACCCGAAGCCAACTAACGCGCCAGGGGGCCAAGGCGCCCGCCAACGAAGTGGAGGAGGGCAGGACGTGGGGGGATGGGCTCCGCACCTATCGGAGACTTGAGATGTTCTTGGGAGAGGGAGCGGACCACACCCATACCTGAAGAAAAAAAAAAAAAAAAAAAACTCATTCACCCCATCCCTCCCTTGTGCCCCACTCGCCACACAAAAAAAAAAAAAAAAAAAAAGACGCTGTACACACATTCCCACATAACACTCACATCCAACACTGACCAAAGGGGGGGGGTCACCCCAAATCGACTATACGACTGCTTGTGCCCGACCCCCGGCCCCGGCCCCCGACCAGACGCCCCCCGGACCGGGCCCCCCCAAGAGGGCGGGCCAACACGACCCGCACGAGCCACCCGGCCAGAGCCCCCCCCTCCCCCTAAATACCTAATAAACCCACTCCCTCCCCCCACCTTACCCTTGCCATCCCTGCCCCCCGTCCCCTGGGGGGTGCGGAGGCATCAGCCCCAGACCTGGTAGGCCGCTGACCGCACACCGCAGCCCCCCGCCAAGACCCCGGACACAGTGGCCCGCACCTCCTCCAGGCCCCAGACTCCTTGCCTCCATCGGAGAACGGGGGTGTGCAGAAGACCCCGACCCTCCCTACGCCTGCTCAAATGTTGTGTTGTTGCATGTTGTTCTCAAGTGCGTTTAAAAACTGGGAGCGCCGAAGGGGATGCACGGCAAAGCCCACCCCCCTTTCGGAAGGTAGCTGTTGCCAGCGCACCCCCTCCGTGTGACTGCCCAGAGCCCTCAATGTCTAAGTGGGAGAGGAGGTGAAGGGAGCCGTCCGAGGTGAGGCCCACACAACATAAGCCCCCTCCCAGACGTCTTCCCCCCACCATGCCTATATGAGTGTGTGATGTGAAAAATGTTTGAAGTGAAAGTGTCTAAGATGCAAAATAAAATTGGGGAGAGGGGCGTCACCAGAAAGTGGCAACCTCCAGTAACGCCCCCTCCCTCATGACCTACATGTGTGGCGGCGTGATGGAGCAGGCAGAGGGAGGAGTCCGGGGATGGGGAGCAAATGACTGGGAAGCCAACCCAGGGAGCCAGCTCCCCTACTGACTCCAATAGGCACCCCCGCTCCCCGAAAGCCCCACCTAGAGAAGGGGGCCTCGCCAGCGGCACCACCGTAGCCCGGGGGCCAGGGAGAGGCCGCAGGGCCCGCCAGCCAACCACCCACCAGGACCAACACCTAAGCCCCCCCCAGCCCACCCACCAAGCCTACTTAAACTAAATAAATAAATAAATACATAAATAATAATAATAATAATAATAATAATAATAATAATAATAATAATAAGAGGGGGGGACCCTGGCCAGCCGGCCCGCACGAGCCACCCCAACCCCACCCCCCAGGTGAAACCCGCACCGGAAGACGACACGGACCAGGACCGGGACAGGGGGCCGGACACAAGCCCACCAGAACGTCAACCCCCCCCAACCCCCCCCCCCACCCGTGGATTTAATCCCTCCCCAACATTAACGTTCAAACAACTCACCATACATTCGACAGTAGACATCCAGGCTGGGTAGATCCCTACTCCCCCTCCTTTCCCCCTCCCCCCACTGGCAGAGTGCCTTTCCAATAAAGGAGAAGAGCATCTGCCCAGAGGTGTTAATGACCATGCCCCCCTACCAGCTCAACGGGCCCCGAGGCCCCCCAGCGCACCAGAGGCCCCGTGCAGGGGCGGACACCCGGGCGCGCGCCGGCCCACACCAAAAGCGGCACACCCCCCGGAACCGGAACCCCCGAGGCCCCGCCGGGGCCCGCGCCCGAGGGCGGCGCGCCCCAGGGACCCCAGACCCCCAGACCCACCCCGGCCCCACCCAGCGGCAGCACAGCCACCAGGTCAGTAACCCACGTCCGTCAACACGCAGCTCCCAAAGAGCGCCGCAAGCGGCTGCTGTAGGCCACCCGTAGGCCTCCCAAACTCCTCCCAGATGGGGGCAACAGACCCCGGAGCCGGATCCACCAGGCGCCCTACTCCAAGTGCCCCCAGGGCCCCAGGAACCCCTCCATCCAGCCACTGCGCCCTGCAGGAAGCAACCCACCGCCCCCTATTCCACTAAGTGATGGTGTTGATCAGAGGAGCCCAAAAAGACCAATTAGATGTGGAAGCAGATGCTGTCTCTAGATTAATATGATCCAACAAAAGGTCTCTATACTGATTGATACTGAGATTTTGTTTACTTTTCCAATTCATGAGGATAGTTTTCTTTGCGATGCATAAAGCAGTAAAAACCATGTAAACTATTTCTTTTTTCAGAGGACTTTCCTCAAAATTACCGAGCAGGCAAACTGATGGGGATGGTGTAATCTTACAGCTCAAGCACCTTGATAAGTCCTTACATATCTGTGTCCAGAACCTCTGGACTGGTGTGCATAACCATAACGCATGAAAATAATTATCAGGATGATTGCCTATGCAGTGTGGGCAGATATTAGATTGTGCCAGACCCATCTTGAATAATCTTTGTCCTGTGTAATGTACTCTGTGAAGGATTTTGTATTGTATTAGTTGTAAGTTGGTGTTTCTAGTCAATTTGAAAGTTCTTAGACATGTCTGAGCCCAGAAATTTTGTTCAAAGGTGCCTGATAAATCTTTTTCCCACTTCATTATAGGAAGAGATATCGAATCATCTATTTTAGTCAGTGTCCTGTATGATTTAGACAGTAGTTTGGGGGGGGTTAAATCTAAGAACTCTATTATATTAGTTGGGACTTGTAAACCACCATTAATATGCTTATATTTATTTTTAATTATAGATTTAAGTTGCTCATATTCCAAGAATTTATTTTTACTAATGCCATATTGCATATTTAGTTTAGCAAAATTGATGAACTCGGTTCCGTCAAGTAGATGTTCCAGATATTTAATACCTTTATTCTTCCAGTATGTAAAGTTTATCATTTTATTATTTTGTAGGATATCAGGGTTATTCCAGATAGGTGTACGACTGCATGGGATAAGGGATGACTTTGTCATTTTGAGGAACTCCCACCATGCTGTCAGAGTAGAACTAATGTTGATATATTTGAAGCATGTATGCCGTTTTATATTTGAGCTTATAAACGGCAGATCTGAAATCATGATATTATTGCACATTTCCTGTTCTATATCTAACCAAGGCTCATCTAAAAGACTATTTTTTATCCATTTAGAGATGTATTGTAGCCTATTTGCTAAGTAATAGTTATGGAAGTTAGGCAGATCTAATCCTCCCCTGTCTTTAGTCTTCTGTATTGTCTTTAAGCTAATACGGTTGGGTTTTTGTCTTTCCAAAGAAATCTAGAAATGGCAGAGTCTAGAGATTTAAACCAGTCAGATGATGGTTTATTGGGGATCATTGAAAATAAATAATTAATTCTAGGTAGGACCATCATTTTTATTGAAGCTACCCTACCCATAAGTGTGATTGGAAGCGATTTCCATCTTTCAAGGTCCTCTTCTATCCTGTTTAAAAGTGGGGCATGGTTAAGTTTAAGTAAATCTGTTAATTTATTCGACACAGTAATACCTAAATATTTAATATTTCCTGATTGCATTTGTAAATTTAGGGAGTTTTCGAGAGAGCAATTAATTGACAGTACCGTAGATTTAGACCAGTTTAACGAGTAATCTGATACTTTGGAGAAAGATTCTAGTATTCTAATTACTTGTAAAAGAGAGTTATTTGAATGCTGGAGATAAAGTAATACATCATCCGCGTACAGACTAATCTTGTGCTCTATTTTCATGCATTTTATACCTTTTACAGCTTTTGTTTGTCTGATTGTTGCTGCTAGAGGTTCTATAAAGATGGCAAAAAGTGATGGAGAAAGAGGGCATCCTTGCCTGGTGCCCCTCTGTAGACAAAAACTGGAAGATATTTGATTATTTGTCCTGACACAGGCTGTTGGAGAATTGTATAGAATTTTTAACCAGTTTATGAAGAAATCGCCAAAACCGAATTTATGAAGAGTAGCGAATAAAAATTTCCAATTTACTCTATCAAATGCTTTTTCTGCGTCTAAAGACAATATATTGGTTTTAATGTTTTTACTGTAGGAATAATCAATTAAATTAAGTAATCGGCGTGTATTTGTGGATGACTGCCTTCCTCTGATGAAACCAGTTTGATCTGGATGTATTATGAGAGGAGTTACTTTGTCTAATCTTTTTGCTAAAGCTTTACAGATTATCTTAATATCCACATTAATTAAGGATATGGGACGATAACTAGTGGGCAACACAGGATCTTTGTCTGGCTTGAGCAGAAGGCTGATGGTGGCAGAGTTCATATTAGCTGGAAATCTACCTTTTTCCTGTATTTCCTGCAACATTCTGTGGAACGTTGGGGCTAGAATATTCCAGAACTCTTTATAAAACTCAGTGGGGAATCCATCTGGACCTGGAGCCTTTTTATTAGGCATGCTTTTAAGAGCTTCCTGGGTTTCAGCTGTTGTCAGCGGGGAATCCAGTGTCATTCTTTGGTTATCTGATAATTTAGGAAGTGTAATTTTATCCAGAAATTGCTTAATATCCTTCTCTGATGGATTTATCTGTGGTGTGTATAAAGATTTATAGAAATCGCGGAAGGTATTATTTATACACTCTGGTTCACTTACTGTATTACCAGTTGAATCTGTAACTGCAAATATAGTAGTTTTCTCCTTATTTATTTTAAGCTGATTAGCTAGAAAGCTTCCTGACTTATTGCCATGTTCAAAATTTTCTATTCGGAGCCTTTGTATTAGAAATCTATTTTGCTTTTCAATATAGTAGTTTAGTTCTAATTTTACTTCACGGATTTTACCTAACTTCCCTTCTTCTTGAGATAAATCTAGTAACTTAAGTTTCTCTTCTAATTCCTGAATCTTTTTGTTTTCTTTTTTCTTTTTATGAGATGAGAAAGAAATTATTTTACCTCTCATCACTGCTTTTCCAGCTTCCCACAATATCGATGCCGATGTACCTGGTTGATCATTGTATTCTAAGTATGAAGCCCACTGTTCTTTAATGAATTTTATAAATTCTTCATCTTTAAGCAGTGATGTATTAAATCTCCAGCTTTTGTTTTGTGTGGTTATTTTTTTATTAATTAAGGTGAGAGTAACAGGAGCGTGATCACTGATAGCAATAGGATGAATTACCGTCTCTGAAACGACCGACAGCAGTGAGCTACTTATAAGAAAGTAGTCCAGACGAGAGTACGAATGGTGAACATTTGAGAAAAAAGTGTATTCTTTACTAATAGGATGAAGAGAACGCCATGCATCGCAAAGACCAAAATCACTCATGTATTGTTTGACTACATTTACTGACTGCCAACTACGCTGAGTCCCTGTTTTATTCAACCTGTCTATATCGTTATTTAAACCAAAGTTGAAGTCACCTCCTATAATTAGTGAACAATCCCCGTGTTTTGAAAGTGCAAGGAAGAATTGGTGGAAAAAAGAGGGGTCATCAACATTTGGACTATATATACTGACAATACATAGCTTCTGGTTATGGATAGCTATTTTAATTATTATGTATCTACCTTCAGGATCTATAGTTTTATCTAATATTTTAAAACTAACGCTTTTGTGGATTAAGATTGCTACACCTCTCTGTCTAGAGTTATAGCAGGCCGCAAACACATTAGGGAACTCAGGTGAGTTAAGCTCACTTGCATTTGTAGCTGATTTGTGGGTTTCTTGCAATAATACAACATCTGCCTTTAATCTAGTAAGCTGGTTAATGATCTTCATTTTTTTCTCTCTGGTGCCAGCCCCATGCACATTCCATGTCACAAACTTTACATTCGCCATAGATGTGAGTGAGAAGTTAGAAGATGCATGCCCTTGAGAAAATAGTCATACATAGACCCAGGTAGCATCATATGATGTGCTTGTGATTGACTGATGTTCAGGAAAGAAGCAGACAGATAAGATAGAAATACACAAAAAAATAAAAAAGTGCAAAGAGTAAGAGAGTGTGTAAAGGGATAAACCATAGCCCGTGCCTTCTGTACCCAACCGTGAACACCAACCATACCACCAAGCAATTTTCAAAGGACCTTTTGCTATTCACTTACTTCATCGTAGAGTAATGAAATTTTGTACAGTTGTAGATCTCAGCAAGATGCTCAGAATTTACAATTAATGTCATAGTGTAAGTATCACAGGAAGTAAGCCATTTTAGATTGAAATCTGAATTTTGATACCAAGTTGACATGTAAAGCAGATGTATTTGATCATACTTGTCCAGCAGGGGGCAGCAAGAGACCACAAATAAACCCCAAAGGAATCTCTCTTGGTAAGTAAGTGATCTTAACTCTTTGGTTTCCTTATATATTTATGTTGAACAGATATACAAATCCTGCTTGAAAACTGACAAACTTACTCTTGTTCAATACATTTCAGTTTTTATTTATATAACGCCAAATCATAAAACATGTCATCAGGGATGGACTGGGACAAAAAAAATCGGCCCTGGCATTTTGGATTAGACTGGCCCACCACATTTTTTTTGTGTACTGAATGTGTATACCAACTTTGCAATACCAACTGTGCAATACCTTGAGGCCAGGTTAATGGAAATTAGTGAGAGTGGACACTTAAAATACTTCCAAAATCTTAATTTATTAACACTGTAAAATGTAAACTCCACCACAGCACAGCAACTATTCTTAGATCAGAGAGAGAGAGAGAAAGAGAGGTGTCACGGTTAATCACACATATTATCACGTTACATCATTATAAGAAGTTATTGTAAGTTGCTCATCAGATCTATTCAGTCTTCCAGATACTGTAGGGTAACATTGGACTAATGTGCACTCACTGTGTAAAAAAGGATGCGAATGACAAAATGAACCAGAGAAATGCCTCACTTGTCATCATGGAAAGAAAGAAAATATATAATAACATAATATAAATTTTGATTTACTCAGTCATTTGTAATAAGTATTTTATTTATCTAATTTCCTAATTTTTGATCATATTTTCTTTAAAATCGCAGACTTTTCGCTATTTTTCATGTAAATCCTTGGTGGCGCTTCATAGCAAAGCCGGTGAGGCCGCAGCGAGCTTGGCCTCCCCTGGGATTGCGCAATCCCATGTTAACTGTGCTGACTTCCATTCTGTGAATGCATCTTCCTGTCTCTAGATCATAAATTCAATTGTTCAAACAGTTATGAACTGATTTTCCACAATTTAATATATGTGGATTACGAATTGTGTTTTGGTCATCAAACTGTGTGCAGATAACATGTTTTCGTGGTGCTGACCGATCATAAACAGCAAAGAACTGGTTGTAGGTGAGGCCGGCAGTTCCTTGGCCGCTAGGCAGGGGGCGCTCAAGGGGCACCGCTCGTGATCCCCAAATAGTAGAGTCAAAACAAGTTATTGATGTTTTATTAGCGAGTTTTGCTAAACAAGTAAAGCACTAAAAAGACTCTAAACATACAGCTGGAACAGGACTGATCAGGGAAGGCTTTCCTCCCTGGCAGTGAGCTCCACTGAGACAGAGAGAGACTTTTAAAACTGAAGAAGATAAAGGGAACTTTTACCGGAAAATGATGATATTTTTGTTCAGAAAGAGCGCCGCAGAGACTTAAATTATAAGTAGAGGTAAGACAGCGATACTTATTCATGTTTTGTTTTTGTGATAAAATGTGCGTAATGTGGGTTATAGTTTTAGAATGTGTTACAAATGCAGAAATCCATCATAACTCATAAACTGTTACCAATCAAATGACAATTTTATTTTCATCAAAGAACCAATATTTTTCCATGTATCTTGGTGAATTTATTTGGCTCAATCAGTCTCCTTCAGCACTTTGCAACGAGTCTACTCTGTAGAGTGTATATATTTGTAAATCTGACTCTGATGACGTCAGTGCCTCACCAGCTATGAACCCTACCGCACGTCACTGACTACAACCGCCACCACTATATTTTACATCAGACACCGGAGCAGATGAAGGGCCTGCTATTGGGAACATGTCAGTCAGTTTTACACATTTCGCAGCATCCGTTTGAAGAACTCGTTTCTTTTTTTCGTGCAGTTTCTCTGCGCCTCCCTTGCGTTTCTTATCCATTACTACTGTGAACACCGCTGCACAAAGTTCCACATGGAGCGTGAAGGTGTTTTTCTACTTTATGATTGGCCTAGCCCTTTAGACTGTCAGGGATGATAACCAATGGGCTGCAGTAGCCTGTGGTAAGGTCCGGATGATCGGAACAGACTCTTGCGCTGCTGATTTTATTTTTCTTCATGCATTATGCAAATATAACGAGGCATATATATAAAATAATAATAATAATAATAATAATACATATTATTAATATACATGTCGGGTCTGCCGGCCCACCAGGAAAATGCCGGGTACGCCCGATTACCAGTCCATGCCTGCATGTCATCTAAAGGCAGTTTACAATGTCAAAATCAATCAGATTATACATATTAAATCAGATTATCCAGATTGGTAAAATAAATTCCTATATAAGGGAACCAGTTGATTGCATCAAAGTCGTAACAAGCAGCATTCACTCCTGAAGAAGCGTAGAGCTACAGGGAGAGTCGTTTGCATTGTACATGGCTTTGCAGCAATCCCTCATACTTATCAAGCATGAAGTGACAGTGGAAGGAAAAACTACCCATTAACAGGAAGGAAAAACCTCCAGCAGAACCGGGCTCAGTATGAACGGTAATCTGCCTTGACCGACTGGGGGTTACAAAAGAGAGAGAAGAGACACAACAAGAGAGACAAAAAAGCACAGAAGCACACATTGATCCAGTAATCTGTTTTACATTAGATGGTAATAACAGGTGATCTGTCTTCCCTGGATGATGTCACAGCTAACAGAACGCCAGACCAGGTGTACCTACTATGAAGAAAAAATAGAAAAAACAAAAAGTTAAAAGCTGAAATTACAACAGTCATGCAAAATTGAAGAAAAATAGGCTATAGAGGTAGCTCAGGGTAACATGAACCACTCTAACTTCAAGCTTTGTCAAAAAGGAAAGTCCCAAGAGCCAGCTTCTAGTGGAGGAGTTCAAGTATCTTGGGGTCTTGTTCACGAATGAGGGGAAGATGGAGCGGGAGATCGACAGGCGGATTGGTGCGGCGTCTGTGTAAAGCGGGCGCTGTACCGATCCATTGTGGTGAAGAGAGAGCTGAGCCAAAAGGCCAAGCTCTCGATTTACCAGTCGATCTACGTTCCTACCCTCATCTATGGTCACGAGCTTTGGGTCGTGACCGAAAGAACGAGATCCCGGATACAAGCGGCCAAAATGAGTTTTCTCCATAGTGTGTCTGGGCTCTCCCTTAGAGATAAAGTGAGGAGCTCAGTCATCCGGGGAGGACTCAGAGTAGAGCCGCTGCTCCTTCACATTGAGAGGAGCCAGTTGAGGTGGCTCGGGCATCTGGTTAGGATGCCTCCTGGACGCTTCCCTGGTGAGGTGTTCTGGGCACGTCCCACCGGGAGGAGGCCCAGGGGAAGACCCAGGACACGCTGGAGAGACTCTGCTGGCCTGGGAACGCTTTGGGATTCCCCCGGAGGAAGTGGCCCAAGTGGCTGGGGAGAGGAAGGTCTGGGCCTCCCTACTGAAGCTGCCCCTGCGACCTGACCCCGGATAAGCGGAAGACGATGGATGGATGGAAAAAGGAAAGTTTAAGGATTAGTCTTAAAAGTAGACAGGGTGTCTGCGTCACGGACCAAAACTGGGAGTTGGTTCCACTGGAGAGGAGCATGATAGCTAAAGGATCTGCCTCCCATTCTGGTTTTACAGACTTTAGGAACCACCAGCAGACCTGCTTTCTGAGAGTGAAGTGGTCTGTTAGAAATTACTAAAGTTTGTACACAACATACACATGTGGAATATTGCTAACGTGTTACTTTAGCAATATTCCAATTGCTAAAGTGTTACTTTTACATTATTTCTTTTGGGTGTGTATCCACTAATTTAACTGTCAAACTTTCATAAAAGCTGTCTTAATGCAAGAAACGAAACCCTTAAACACATGAAATAATTAACTTTAAATAACTAAAAAGGTTTTGTTAACTTTTCACATGAAGCTGGATTAACAGCTAGTAAGATACCTTTGATTAAATTTGTATACTAGTGTTCAAACCAGGGGTGTCAAACGTACGGCCTGCGGGCCGGATCTGGCCCGCCGAACGCTTTAGTCCGGCCTGGTGGCCAAATGCATTTTCATTATTCAACGGCTGTGTCTCCTCGGTGCATCGACCGATCTGCACCAGATTTTTTGTGAGTCGTGGGGGAGCGCTGCCCAACACATACGTGTGTATTGCATGTTAGACGGGTGAGGAAAATGCATGACAGCTTCTGCAGTGGCTGGCGGCGGGAAGTGCGCGTACCCTAGCGGTGGCCCATAGGCCAGAGCGGCGCTTGGCTGCGAGGGCCGATCATCACCGCTTGCGGTTTTAATTCTTATTATTCTGCCCCCCTAAAGAGGGGCCTTTTTGGGGGCTTTATCATACTCAAAAACTCACCAAACTTTGCAGATGCATGGTGACTAATTAAAAATTTTGTATTTTAAGGTCGTCACAAAAATCAAAAGAAAAATGCCTCAACGGCGCCACCTAGCAATTTTCAAAGGACCCTTTGCTATTCACTTACTTCATCGTAGAGACATGAGATTTGGTACAGTGGTAGAGCTCACCAAGACGCTCAGAATTTACAATTAATGTCATAGTGCAAATATCACAGGAAGTCGGCCATTTTAGACTGAAAGTCTGATTTTGACCCCATTTTTGACGTGTACAGCATTGGTATTTGATCGAACTCCTCCTAGAAATTTTGAGCGAGCGGCTTGAAACTCAGTCAGTCTGATCATAAGGCATGGCCAATTAAAAGTTATCAAAACGGTGAGTTTTTGAGCTTGTTGAAGGGGCATTAGCAGGGGTCAAAGTTCACCTACTCGCCACAAAAAATAAAAGTGTTATATCTCCTACACAGAAACACACAGAGGCACCAAACTTTCTGTGATTGATCATCATCAGGTCTTCTTTAATATCCAATGGTCAAATGATGACATCACTTAGGCCACGCCCCCTGACAACAGGAAGTGTCATGTTTTGCTGTAAACGGTCGCTATGTTACCCCTCTGAGCTAATCAACATGAAACTGTGTCCAGAGACAGAAGACATGTTGTTGTGTTGTGGATTCCAGCCCCAAGTGGATTCGATGGAGCAGGAGAGCGTGGCAGCGTGGTGAAATCACCTCAAACGCCGCTGCCATACGTTTGGCTCTGAATTCCACATTTTTGGGCCGAGCTGCTTAAAACTCACTTGGATGCATCCTTATCCACCCCCCAACAGGAATCCATAACAAACTTTGGTGGGCGTGACCTAATGCCTCAACGGCGCCACCTAGCAATTTTCAAAGGACCCTTTGCTATTCACTTACTTCATCGTAGAGACATGAGATTTGGTACAGTGGTAGAGCTCACCAAGACGCTCAGAATTTACAATTAATGTCATAGTGTAAATATCACAGGAAGTCGGCCATTTTAGATTGAAGGTCTGATTTTGACCCCATTTTTGACGTTTACAGCATTGGTATTTGATCGAATTCCTCCTAGAGATTTTTAGCGAGCGGCTTGAAACTCGGGCAGTCTGATCATAAGGCATGGCCAATTAAAAGTTATTAAAACGGTGAGTTTTTGAGCATGCTGAAGGGGCGTGAGCAGGGGTCAAAGTTCACCTACTCGCCATGAAACACAAAACTGTTATATTTCATACACAAAAACTCACAGAGCCACCAAACTTTCAGTAGTTGATCACCACTAGGTCTCCTACAATATCCAATGGTCAAATGATGACATTGCTTAGGCCACGCCCCCTGACAACAGGAAGTGTCATGTTTTGTTGTAAGCGGTCGCTATGTTACCCCTCTGAGCTAATCAACATGAAACTGTGTCAAGAGACAGAAGACATATTGGTGTGTTGTGGATTCCAGCCCCAAGTGGATTCCATGGAGCAGGGGAGCGTGGCGGCATGGCGAAGTCACCTCAAACGCCGCTGCCATATATCCAGACTTCCATAGGATATTGACAAATTTAATGAAAAGTAACTTAAAATTACCTTAAAAGGACAACATTTTTAAAAGTCAAAAGTCTTATTTAATGCTTTGAGAACATCTCTTCTATTCGGCTACAAAATCAACCAAAACAGGATGATCTTTTAAGCTATAAGACCATTTTTAAGATGTCAATACATAGATTTTAAGCTGGTGGGTCGCCACTGCCTCCGGTGGCCAAATGCATCGCTGCATCAACTGATCTGCACCAGTTTAATCTCGTCATGGCAAAATTATTTTTTCTCTTCATGTGTGGCCCTAATACTCCATCGTAAGAACACCGCTGTCGTTACCGCGGGTCCTGGGAAAAAAAAAAAAAACGCTGCTCCTGGGGGGAATTTTTGATTATGCTCACGCATAGATGTGTAATACTTCTCATTGCAATTCAGACAGGCACAGACTGCACCGTGCAGTTCATTTTAAAGAGGCAGTTTTGGCGCATATTCCGATAAAAATGGGCTGCGGGGAGCCTAAGTGTGTTGCCGTGGGCGTGTTTACCCGCTGCAGGTAACCACTGTGAAACAATCAGAAAGATTTCCCTGATTAACAACATCTTTATGGAGCGCTAGACTTATTGTTACTATGTGCTGCTTTACCAGTTCTCTCTCGCTCGCTCGTCATCGGACAAAAATCAAACTGCTTTGTGTTTGTATTTGAAATTGTGCGTCAGACTCAGATTTAGAAGTGTTGTTACGACGATTCAGCTATAACTGCAACCGTTATATATATCTTGTAACTTTACTGAATTTGCAGTTAAAGAAGATTGGGTTTGACAGACAACACCAACTGTCCCCTCAATCCAGTGCACACAATACCACAACAGACCTCATCACGCTCTACAGTACATCAAGAAAACTAAATCAACTAAAACAAGTTCACGAGTGCACTTGAAATGAAGTTAATCCATATTTGTGTGTCAGGGTGTCTAAGCACTCTCCAGAATTTGACATCTCAGCAGAACCTGTAATAATTATAGAAAGTAACGTTATAGTTGTTCTGCCTTTTGTTAAGACAGCAAGGAATTCATGTCGTGAATACATTACATAAATAAGATATTATTTAGTCAGAGGAAATCCATAGTAAAAACAGTTAGAAACGTTTTGGGTTCATATTTAATCAGAGTGAGACATCACAACTTTGTTAGATCTCTATGTGAATTACGTGAGATAGTGAGTGCTCTCACCTTAAAAAAAGATCTTTGACGTATTTTGCTCCGGTTAAAAGCTGCTTTTCAGCTATGAAGCTAGGGAAACTGCTAATGTTGAAGTTGAATTTGTTCTACACGCTTCTGCCTTGGAAAAATATTTGTCTTTTTACAAAAACAATGTTTAAAGCCAGATTTGGGAACAAAAGTTATTCAGACAACGCAAGAAAAGGAAGCTTTGTGTGGGGAACTTTTGTCCTAGCTGTCTAGCTGCATATGGCCCCAGGACAGCACAATAGTTTTCTTGAAGTATAATTTTGGAGAAGTAGAAACAAGTAATAATTTCAAAAGGTATGTAAAAAAGGAAAAAAGTTTTTACAAAATCTTAAAATGTTGGATAGTCGTTATTTCCATCTTGCTGTGAAAATTGGTGAAATATTATCATTTTTAATGCTTAGATATAAAATTGCAAGGCAATTACTAAAATTGCCTTTTGTTGAAAATGTTTTTTGGCATGCCATACTTTATATTTATAGGTAGCCTAGATGTGCATAATAAAAGAGTGGAACTAAAAGCTGGTCTAAAATTTTTATGGAGCTTTAACTTGCTAAGAGTAATAACGTTAGATGATTATATCTTTAAAATGAGATAACTGTCTCATAAAATGTGATAGTTTACTTGGTCTAAAGAGATGATTCAATTCAATGTTATTTATATAGCGCCAATTCATGAAATATGTCATCTCAAGGCACTTTACAAAGTCAAAATCAATCAGATTATACAGATTGGGTCAGATTATACACATTGGTCAAAAAAATTCCTATATAAGGGAACCAGTTCATTGCATCAATGTCTTGACAAGCAGCATTCACTCCTGGAGAAGCGTAGAGCCACAGGGAGAGTCGTCTGCATTGTCCATGGCTTTGCAGCAATCCTACCTACTGAGCAAGCATGAAGCAACAGCGGGGGAAAAAACTCCCCATTAACGGGAAGGAAAAACCTCCAGCAGAACCGGGCTCAGTATGAATGGTCATCTGCCTCGACAGACTGGGGGTTACAGAAGACAGAGCAGAGACACAACAAGACAGACAAAAAAGCACAGAAGTTCTACATTAGATGGTAGTAGCGGGTGATCTGTCTTCCCTGGATGATGCCACAGCTAACAGAACGCCAGACCAGGTGTACCTACTATGAAGAAAAAAGAAAAATCAAAAAGTTAAAAGCTGAAACGACAACAGTGATTCAAAATTAAAGAACAATAGACCCTGATGTCCTGCAGTAGCCTAAACGTATAGCAGCATAACTATAGAGGTAGCTCAGGGTAACATGAGCCACTCTAACTATAAGCCTTTTAAAAAACGAAAGTCCAAAGAGCCAGCTTCTAGTGGAGAAGTTCAAGTATCTTGGGGTCTTGTTCACGAATGAGGGGAAGATGGAGCGGGAGATCGACAGGCGCATTGGTGCGGCGTCTGCTGTGAAGCGGGCGCTGTACCGGTCCGTTGTGGTGAAGAGAGAGCTGAGCCAAAAGGCCAAGCTCTCGATTTACCGGTCGATCTACGTCCCTACCCTCATCTATGGTCACGAGCTTTGGGCCGTGACCGAAAGAACGAGATCCCGGATACAAGCGGCCGAAATGAGTTTTCTCCCTAGTGTGTCTGGGCTCTCCCTTAGAGATAAGGTGAGGAGCTCAGTCATCCAGGGAGGACTCAGAGTAGAGCCACTGCTTCTTCACTTCGAGAGGAGCCAGTTGAGGTGGCTTGTGCATCTGGTTAGGATGCCTCCTGGACGCCTCCCTGGTGAGGTGTTCTGGGCACGTCCCACCGGGAGGAGGCCCAGGGGAAGACCCAGGACACGCTGGAGGGCCTATGTCTCTCGGCTGACTGCGAACGCCTTGGGATTCCCCCAGAGAAGCTGGCCCAAGTGGCTGGGGAGAGGGACGTCAGGGCCTCCTTTATAAAGCTTTATAAACTTTTCACATTAAGCTTGATTAACAGCTAGTAAGATACCTTTGATTAAATTGGTATACTAATGTTTAAACCAGGGGTGTCAAAGCTACGGCCCGCCGAACGATTTAGTCCAGTCCGGTGGCCAAATGCATTATCATTATTCAACGGCTGTATCTCCTCGCTGCATCGAGCGATCTGCACCAGATTTTTTGTGAGTCGTGGGGGAGCGCTGCCGAACACGTTCGTGTGAATCGCCCAGTGGACGGGCGGGCAAAATGCGTGACAGCATCTGCGGTGGCGGGCGGCGGGAGGTGCGCGTACCCTAGCGGTGGCCAATAGGCCAGAGCGGCGCTTGGCTGCGAGGGCCGATCATCACCGCTTGCGGTTTTAATTATCCATACATCCTGATGAATCCAATCAATTACTTTGACTACAGGCATGTCTTGATGACATCAACACCTGGATGACTTTAAATTTCCTGCTTTTATATTCTGACAAGTCAGAAGTTGTAGTCTTTGGACCAGAGTCCTCAAAAATTTAATTTCTTAATCAATCAAGGGGAGTTTTCCTCTCCACTGTTGCTTCATGCATGCTCAATGTGAGGGATTGCTGCAAAGCCATTGACAATGCAGACAACTGTCCACTGTGGCTCTATGCTCTTTCATGAGAAGTTAATGCTGCTTGTCAATAATAGCAATTCCTTAGACAGAAAACTCTTTGACCAATCTGTATGATTTGATTGAATTTGACTTTGTAAAATGCCTTGAGATGACATGTGTTGTGAATTGGCACTATACAGTCCCAGACAAAGGTCTTGTAACTTATCCATTTTGTAGAAACCACAGCTTATAACCTGACTTTCAATGTATCCATTGGTTTAGAAATTGCTCATATCAAAGCTAAAACCCTCCCAAATTATGTTCAATATACTAAAATAAATTTGCTTCACTAAAGAAAGATGTAATGAACACAGAAAGGTCTGATTTTGGCAAGACAAAAGTTTTGTCGCCTTGTAATATGATGTACCCAATCCCAGATTACAGCCTCAGTTGTGATCAATAACTGATCAATCACTTAGTGGGTGTGTATAAAAAGAACCCCAGCACACCAGACCTTCACATCAACTGCAACTTGACCTCTGACATCATGCCTAAGATCGCATCACCACTACTTCATTCACTGATGTTATGCAACAAATCTTTGCATTTGAAATCAATTATTTGTTCAACTTTCACATTACTCTCTGTAGATGACAAAACTTTTGTCTTGCCAAAATCAGACCTTTCTGTGTTCATTAAATTATCAATCTTTCTTCAGTGAAGCAAACTTATTTTAGGATATTGAACATCATTTGAGAGGGTTTTAGCTTTGATATGAGCCATTTCTAAAACCAATGGATTAATTAAAAGTCAGGTTATAAGGTATTGTTTCTACAAAATGGATAAGTGACAAGAATTTTGTCGGGGACTGTATAAACAACATTGAATTGAATTGAAATAACTAAGGCACAACCGTCTAAAACTATAAGAAAAATGTGTGCTAAAATAAATTTAGTTCAGAAGCTATTAGGAAAAATATGTATAAATAAATAATAAATAGGACAAATAACTTGAAATCCTGATCCTGAAATCCACTGGAAATAAACTAATAGATAAATAAAATGAACATTTCAATATAGGCGGGATAAAAGCTGGAACTTTACCCATTTACACTACCAGCTGATGCAAATAAGCTACATTCTAGAACCTATAGATGGACAAATAAGAAGCACAAAGTTAGGATACCGCTTAAATTTCCCAAACTGGCAGTAATTAAATCACCATAAAGGTTACAGGCTTAAATGGATAAAATGGCAAAATTAGCATAATGACTGATTATAACTAACAATGGTAAATTGAGGGTAAAGCAACAGCAGAATATTATAAGGGAATTACATACAATGCCCTGCATATTGGGAGATTTAATATCCCTCATCTTGAAGGCAAATAATTAAATAGTTGACCTTTTTACCCGTTGTTAAAACATCCTCATGACAGGAAAGATATTGTGGAGTTTAACCAACTCTTTGCCTAGGGGTCTTTTTAGGCAAGGATTATTTAAAGATTTTTCACTGACCTATATTGATAAGAACAAATATGGTGAATTAGATGCGTTGGACATTTTTGGATCTGGTCAGGATGGCAGGCAATGGACTTGCACAAGGTACAAGTGGATAACAGCTTGAAGATGAATTTGAAGAGTGACGGCTGACTGTGGGGGACATTGAAACTGCAATGGCATCCAATATTGGCACACCTGCCGTGGAGAGTGTTGTGATATTACCGCCAGGATCATCAAAATAATGGATCTCAGATTGGATTCTGAACAGTGGAAGAGTTTAACAAAGGAATTCCACTCTGGCCGTAACACGAGACTCTCAAGGCGTAGACGGCCCTTTCTCCCAGCAGGAGGTCAGCTGTGAGCCCTCCTAACAGATAAGACACAGCACAGACAAAGAGTGCCCACTTTCTTCTTCACTTCAGCATTCTTCTGCAGACCTGTTCAGCTCCACTACAGCTCTCTGAGAGCAGACAAAGGAGGCCAGACCATGAGGGCCTGGCCGGCCCTCACCGACACACAAGCCAGCAGCTGAAAGATTCCCTGGACCAGCCACGTTGATCCAGGGTCTGCTAGACCCGACTGCCTGCTTCAGCAGAGGACCTGACTGAATCCGGACAAACAACATGTCCGGGCAAATACAGAGCTAAGTTGCAGTCCTAACTTCACAATCAGATGCAGGGAAAAAATTCCTGCATCTGAAACAGCTCTGTGTATTTTTCCTCAGCCTGTACAGGGAAGTGAACACCAATGGAGCTGAAGGCTGGATGCTGAGGAAAACCCCTGCTTGGACTGCATCCCGGTCGAAGGACAAGGCCTCCAAGCTATCCAGACCACGCCGTTAGCCACATGCGGCTGCAAGGCTAACGCTAGCCTGCCAAGAACCGAGCGCTAGCCCGCTAGCGCTAGCCAACCATTTCCTCCTTCAACGCTTCTTCCTGGAACGGCCAAAGTGGACAGAACTCACACATGAGGCATCAACAGGTTGAGCAGCGGTCTGAGGGTGAAGAAACGGTTTATTGGGAAATGTTTGTAAACCGTGGTGTTTAGAACAAAGGGCTAACCGGTAGGTCGCGCTAGCCAAACATGCTATTAGCTTGCTAACATCCGGTTTCGGACATTTGAAAAGGGAGTTCGTTTTAAAGCATAAAGCGTAACTGTTCTGCTCCGCCATCCTCCGATGGTGTTATCTGCCTTATTCCCGCATCAATATGGTATATTAATGCCGGTTTTCAAGGCAATTTTGGGAACTTTATGTTGTAACCTCTTAGCCACCGAGTTGCCACAGCGACCCCATGCGCCCGGAGGGAGAATCGCATTAACAAACTCGGTCGTAAGGGTTTAAGTAATATTACAGGACAAACAGTCCTCAGAATATTATTTCAACAAATAATATTTTGTTTAACTTGGGCTTTGCATTGTGAATGGATTGAAATACATGGCAGATGTTTTAACTCCACTCCATGCTTTTGAAATCAGATCTGTAGTGAACAGGGATTCACTGAATTAATCTGATTATGATCAACCACTTTTGTTTGTCTTTGTTTGTTTTTGCATGTAAATAGTTCCTTAGCTTAGCTTCTTTTTATCTTCATTTTGCTTAGTAGTTTAGTTAAGTTTCACTAGCCTAGTAGAGAGGATTTATTAATCGAAATATTGTGTTAATTCAGGTAAACAGCATTACATGGTGATGTTCTCTGGATGTTCATCTTATTTCTGTTGTTAAATTCTTGGACTTGAAAAGAAGTTGTCACTCCTTTATTCTATGTGTGTGCAGGTTTTGCTGTTAAAAGATCGCTAGTGCTCGAATTCATCCCTTTCAACCATTGTCTTGATATCAGCTTAAGAGCTGATCATCGCCAGACAATACTTAACAGACAGAGAGTTATTTATGAAACATTAAATAACTTTAAACAGTGTATAATTGCACAACATATTTGGCGTCCCTTTGGGTGGGCGATAGTAATACAGCGGAAACTGCACACATATCAGAATATAACCTGTGACGTTTTTAGACTTTTAGGAAAATAAAAGTTAAGTAAAAAACTTCTCAGCTAGTGATAATAAACTTTACTACAAAGAGCTTAAACTCAGATGCTTGAGTCAATCAAGGCATCTGTCATAACCAACAGTCCCAGAGTAGATTTAACTGTAAAGTTAAGATTACTGACTGAACAAAACTTTGTTGCACATTTGTCTCCAGATGATGTGACTTATCCTCATGTTTGCTTAAACCACAAGTCTTAAATGAAAGTCCACAGTTTTGCGCTTTCAAAATTAACTGCCAGTCCAGGAAAGTTAGATGCTCAAATATCTAACCTAAGATGCTTTGCATATTTGTTTAACAAGACATTTTGAGAGCTTACTTGTGTTGTGTGGAACATATTTGTCTCCAGATTTAACTCTTAGTTAATCTGAGGTGTCACCCTATTTGTGGAAAGGGGGGTGATGCTCTTAAAGCTAAAAGTGCTAATTTCCCTTATGAGAAAGGTGAGAAGCACAAGCTAAAAAGCTAGTAATTCCTTAAAAGGTGAAGCCTTGCGCAAAAGCTAGTAAACCCTTAAGAAAGGTAAGCAGTCGCTACAGAGCTCGTAAGTCCTAAAGGTATAGCGTTCTTAACACTGAAAGAATAGTGTCGTCATAAGTCGCACGTTGAACAGTCAACCTGCGCAATTGTTTCTACACACACAAATAAGTACTTGCAAAATGTATGTTTAGACATAAAAGCATAGCTAAGCGTGCACCGACTGGATCTCATGTTATTTTGAAAGTTTGTCATAACTTGTTTTTGTGTTGTGTTAGCAAGATGGAGCCAGAACGTCTCACATCTGAAGCTGCACCTTTGGTGGACCAAGCAGACATAGAGAGGCAGAAGGTTGTCATTGGCGACATCATCAAGTTATCTGCAGATGAGTTAAATAATTTAAACAATCTTAACCTTGCTGAATGCGATAAAATGATTAAGGAACTAATGGATTTTATTGCAAACCCAACTAAAGATGCTCTGATTACAGATGTTCTTTGCCAGATCACCCTGCTGCATCAGCAAAGATCCCAACTGAAAGCTAAACAGTTTCTTCAGTTACAGGTTGAGCATCAGATGGTTTTAGACAGAGTGAGTGCTGCCAGATGTGAGCTCTCAAAGACCGAGGTGAGGATGGAGGAAGCTGATGCTGAGACCAAGGACCTCAAAGCTCCTGATGTCAGCGAGGCTGCATCTCACCAGAGAAGTGAGTCCTCCACCCTTCAGGTGAAATCTTCACACGATCAACCTCAGCAGGTTGAATCATTGCAGGAGCTGGAATCACAGAACAGCTCTGCAGATTCTAACACAGCACCTAGAACAGAACCAGTCTTGCCAAAATTTAGAACAGAACCTCTAAATTTTGAGTTTACAGGAAGTACTTCCACAGACTCCATGGGAGATGCTGGAAGTCAGACTGTCCACGATGAAGCCCTGCTTCATCCTGCTGCAGTGGACAGCCACAAAGAGTACCAGGTAAACGACTCTGCAGACGCAGGTGGTTCAGATTGGAGGGATGAGCGGACATCACACCTGACTCATACCACCACCTGTCCTGACTCTGTACCGCCCCCTAAGGGCCAGAAGAGTCACACAGGTGGTCCACATCAATCTGAACCCCCACCGCATGTCAGAGTTCACACCTTGGAAAACTCTCAATTAGATCAGGAACATTCTTCCTTACATCGAAAGTTAGTTCACAGACCTCCATCAGGTCATGAACATAACCGATTTGACTTCCCAGGTGGTCCAGGGCCACCTCATAATTACGGTCTCCGTTTTTGCCAACTTGAGTACCTTGCTCAGGACATAGAACAGTTCGACCCAGATAATCATGATTCCAACATTCATAATTATCTGCAGGAAGTCGAACGCTGTCTTTTTGACCTGCCATTTCCCTCATCTCGTGAGAAACTAAAGCTTATTTGGAAAACAACAGCTAGAAGCGTTCATGTTTTCATTAAAGCTCTACCTCCAGGGATTCGTGACAGTTATTCAGCTCTTTGCAAAGCTTTAAGAGAAGAATATTCTGCGTACAGGGATCAGGCTTCAATAACTCTTGACGCTTTCAGCATCATTCAACAGGAAAATGAAACACCCAGAGATTATTACTATCGTTTAAGGAACATTTATCCTCAGGGATGTAATTCTCCAGGTCCCGAAGAGGACCCACTTTTCAAGTCTTTGTTCCTTCATAATCTACATGACAGTGTACGTTATGAAGTGACCATGCATTGCTGGGAAAGTAACTTTTCCATGCACGAGATCCGCAGATATGCCCAGCTGGTTTGGGAAACTCGTTTGCAATGTGACAGGAAACAAAGCAAGTGTAGAGTCTTAAACCTTCAGACAGGGAACAGGCCTAAGAAAAGACACAAAGTCAGTTCTCCAGTGATCCAGCAGACCAAAAGGTTTGTGGACAGGCTGCCACGAAAGCCTAGGCAGCCAGATGAAGGTCAACTCTTTTACAATGCAAAAACCCAACATCATATTGGTAAAAGATGGAACCATTCCAAAGAAATGATCACAAAGAAACACTTTGAAAGTATCTGCCGAGATTTCCTGACCGAGTTTGTCGCATGTTTAACAAGATTAAACGGCGAGCTGATTGAGTCCAAAGCAACCACGCAACTTATCATGCCTCAGCTTGATAAGGTCAAAAATAAATTCTAGCACGGTTTATTCTGTTTTAACCCTTTCTTATTGTTCTAAGACTTAAGAAGTGGAGGTTAACCATCAGTTTACCACGGTGTTTAGAATTTGTTTTTTTTTTTTGTTTGTTTGTTTTTTTCCTTTGGTTGGAATTTTGGGGTATGCCTAAAATATTTGTGGCACATCCAAGGGATGGATGTCTGAATATTTTATAGTTAGGGACAGCTCCCTGCCCAACATCCCTCAATCCTTCCAAGAGACACGCTTTCCCATGGAACTGAACTTTCAATGACTATCCTCTCATCCACAGGAACCAAAGTGACTTTTGTCATTCCAGATCATGGCGTATGGACTTTTGATAAATCAGAAAATGGAGAATTGGATCTACCATTCTCTGATTTAAAGGGGGGAATGTTGTGATATTACCGCCAGGATCATCAAAATAATGGATCTCAGATTGGATTCTGAACAGTGGAAGAGTTTAACAAAGGAATTCCACTCTGGCCGTAACACGAGACTCTCAAGGCGTAGACGGCCCTTTCTCCCAGCAGGAGGTCAACTGTGAGCCCTCCTAACAGATAAGACACAGCACAGACAAAGAGTGCCCACTTTCTTCTTCACTTCAGCATTCTTCTGCAGACCTGTTCAGCTCCACTACAGCTCTCTGAGAGCAGACAAAGGAGGCCAGACCATGAGGGCCTGGCCGGCCCTCACCGACACACAAGCCAGCAGCTGAAAGATTCCCTGGACCAGCCACGTTGATCCAGGGTCTGCTAGACCCGACTGCCTGCTTCAGCAGAGGACCTGACTGAATCCGGACAAACAACATGTCCGGGCAAATACAGAGCTAAGTTGCAGTCCTAACTTCACAATCAGATGCAGGGAAAAAATTCCTGCATCTGAAACAGCTCTGTGTATTTTTCCTCAGCCTGTACAGGGAAGTGAACACCAATGGAGCTGAAGGCTGGATGCTGAGGAAAACCCCTGCTTGGACTGCATCCCGGTCGAAGGACAAGGCCTCCAAGCTATCCAGACCACGCCGTTAGCCACATGCGGCTGCAAGGCTAACGCTAGCCTGCCAAGAACCGAGCGCTAGCCCGCTAGCGCTAGCCAACCATTTCCTCCTTCAACGCTTCTTCCTGGAACGGCCAAAGTGGACAGAACTCACACATGAGGCATCAACAGGTTGAGCAGCGGTCTGAGGGTGAAGAAACGGTTTATTGGGAAATGTTTGTAAACCGTGGTGTTTAGAACAAAGGGCTAACCGGTAGGTCGCTGATAGGGTTATTAAAGATAACTCCTTTTATCCTAGAATGAAAACCACACAACACAAGTTTTAGACATTTTCTATAGAAAAGGACAGATGAACCCAAACGGAGAACGGTACTCCCTTAAAGGCACACTATGCAACATTTTTCAGTTAATTAATGTGTTTCATACCGTTTTGGATGATTAAATGAGTCATTTCAGGTTGAACAAAGGTTTTCTTGGCCGCCCTGGTGGTCTGTGGGGGAAATACCGCACTTGCAACTGCAGGAGCCCTCGGCCCGCGCCCACAGGCTCAGAATCTCATGCAAGATCGCGAGAGTCGGTCTTGCTTTACGGCGAGAACTGCTACACGCCCCCAGTGAAAGGCATGTTCGGTGCTAGCGCAGTGGCGATATCTGTGCAGTTATCATGGCGGAACCGGCGATAAAACAGCGAAAGCCCATGTTGGAGCAGGCAAGAAAGAGGAAAAGGGCTGTGGAAAGAGAGAAGAGTCCTACACGGGTGAACATCGGGAAAGCTTTTTCCGAATGGCGAGAGCTAAAAGAAAAATAAGGCTGCAAGGCTGACGCGGACCTCGCGTTTCTGCTGATGCGATTGTAAGTAACATTGGAATGGTTACTCTCTCTCTCTGTGCATGTTCATACTTTCACTGTGTTAAAGCCGGGCATACACTGTACGAGTTTTTCAGTCGTGGTACTTATATACATCTCAAACTGCGACGGAACCGCGGAGTTTAAAAGTTCACCGCTCATCTGTTTGCTGATCTGTGTTTCCAAACTGTGCAACGGAACCGCGGGGTTTAAACGGCCACCGCTCATCTGTTTGCTGATCTGTGTTTCCAAACTGTGCAACGGAACCGCGGGGTTTAAACGGCCACCGCTCATCTGTTTGCTGATCTGTGTTTCCAAACTGTGCAACGGAACCGCGGGGTTTAAACGGCCACCGCTCATCTGTTTGCTGATCTGTGTTTCCAAACTGTGCAACGGAACCGCGGGGTTTAAACGGCCACCGCTCATCTGTTTGCTGATCTGTGTTTCCAAACTGTGCAACGGAACCGCGGGGTTTAAACGGCCACCGCTCATCTGTTTGCTGATCTGTGTTTCCAAACTGTGCAACGGAACCGCGGGGTTTAAACGGCCACCGCTCATCTGTTTGCTGATCTGTGTTTCCAAACTGTGCAACGGAACCGCGGGGTTTAAACGGCCACCGCTCATCTGTTTGCTGATCTGTGTTTCCAAACTGTGCAACGGAACCGCGGGGTTTAAACGGCCACCGCTCATCTGTTTGCTGATCTGTGTTTCCAAACTGTGCAACGGAACCGCGGAGTTTAAACGGCCACCGCTCATCTGTGTTCTCAAACTGTACCGCGCGACGCTTGGACGCGGCTCGGGAGGCACCGGGCGTCGGGGGGAACGGAGGGGAGAGAGGAAAGACGAGACACCCCGGCGGCCGCGCGGCATACGGAAACAGACGGTCAGCGCGTCGCGCGGACCGGGACCCTCGCCCTACCCAACCCCCCGCGAGCCGATGTCCGGGCCGAGCGGGTCCCGGGCCAGGCGGAGGTCGTTTCGGGACGCCCGCTCCCCTCACTCCACTGGCGGGGACAGAGAGGAGGGGAGGGCGCTCCCTCGTAGCTCTGCTTGAACAGCAGGATGGTGATTCATTGCGTTCGCCTGTCTGCTAAGCTCAAAACAACCACGCCTGGCTTGCCGGAGAAACCAGGAGAACAGCTGAGCATATTTACGACAGTGCACTTTTACTTTCGCCCTCTGGGGGGCGCCTCGCTGGAAAATCAACCCCGGTTGCATAGTATACCTTTAAAGTTTAGGGACGTCTGCCGCCGGGTCATCTCTGTCCTTCTGTCTTTATTATCACACATCAAAGAGGGGGTCAGGAGGGTTGGGTCAGGAAGTTTCAGGAATTTACAGCATGGGGGTTAAAAACAGTCAGGAGGTTATAAAAGCAAAGAAGGAACCATTTGTTATTCCTGCCTAGGGGTAAATACAACAAAAACTTCCTGAACGCAAATTCTTAAACAAACCAAATACCTGTAACTTGATAGAAATAAAATGATTACATTCACATTTTCCTAACAGTCGCGCTAGCCAAACATGCTATTAGCTTGCTAACATCCGGTTTCGGACATTTGAAAAGGGAGTTCGTTTTAAAGCATAAAGCGTAACTGTTCTGCTCCGCCATCCTCCGATGGTGTTATCTGCCTTATTCCCGCATCAATATGGTATATTAATGCCGGTTTTCAAGGCAATTTTGGGAACTTTATGTTGTAACCTCTTAGCCACCGAGTTGCCACAGCGACCCCATGCGCCCGGAGGGAGAATCGCATTAACAAACTCGGTCGTAAGGGTTTAAGTAATATTACAGGACAAACAGTCCTCAGAATATTATTTCAACAAATAATATTTTGTTTAACTTGGGCTTTGCATTGTGAATGGATTGAAATACATGGCAGATGTTTTAACTCCACTCCATGCTTTTGAAATCAGATCTGTAGTGAACAGGGATTCACTGAATTAATCTGATTATGATCAACCACTTTTGTTTGTCTTTGTTTGTTTTTGCATGTAAATAGTTCCTTAGCTTAGCTTCTTTTTATCTTCATTTTGCTTAGTAGTTTAGTTAAGTTTCACTAGCCTAGTAGAGAGGATTTATTAATCGAAATATTGTGTTAATTCAGGTAAACGGCATTACATGGTGATGTTCTCTGGATGTTCATCTTATTTCTGTTGTTAAATTCTTGGACTTGAAAAGAAGTTGTCACTCCTTTATTCTATGTGTGTGCAGGTTTTGCTGTTAAAAGATCGCTAGTGCTCGAATTCATCCCTTTCAACCATTGTCTTGATATCAGCTTAAGAGCTGATCATCGCCAGACAATACTTAACAGACAGAGAGTTATTTATGAAACATTAAATAACTTTAAACAGTGTATAATTGCACAACAAGAGAAAATTTTAAACAGGACTATGCACGAATGTTTTGCTTTACAGGTGTTGGACTTGAAATGCACGGTTTCATAAATGTAACCTGGGCGGGTTTGCGTTCAGAAAACCCAGCCCGAATACACTCCTAGACTCAAGAAGGAAGAACATTTAAATATGGGGATCGAGCAGCATGCATCTTGGGCCAATGAGAGGACAATTAGGGCCTCCGACGACTTGATATGGAGAGACATTTCACACACAGGAGGTGTGGAGACACCCAAGACAAACTGCTGTGGTTGGAAGCTGTTATGAATTTATGTGTTTCGACCCTTTAGGGGCTACCGTTAGGACCAGGTGGGACACAGGAGAGACCACAAAGTGGTCCCACGTGGACTAACTGAAAGCCTAACATTGACTGTAAACTGTTTGGGGTTTGCTGGGGATTCCAAAAGAAGAAGCATCAGAGAAAAAAAAACCTTTGTCACAAGGTGTCCTTACGAACCCAAAGATCCAATTACAGAAATACAGAAATATAGACACAGATACGCATCTGTATAAGAGCCCATTTAATCCACCGATGAAAATGGAGCTACTAGGGCTAAACAGAGAATTAAAACAGGGGGAAAATCAAGCTGGGGTTGTAAACACAGATAAACAAGACTTAACGGTTAGAAAGAACAACACAACTTCTCCAATATTTTCAATAGCGAATGATGATGAAATAAAAATGCCAATTCTAGGTTCGGACAAATCTGTTATCTTATTAACTTGATTAACCTGCTGGGGAAAACTGTAGTAGCAGTAGCTATCTAAAATGAAAATTAGATGAACTTTCACAAAGACTGCAGCATAACATCAGAACTGAAATAAAAATTAAAGCACTCTGTCTGAATACTGTCTGGTTAATTTCTTCCCTCTGCAGGGATTAAACTTGACGCATAAATGCTGAAAACTACAAAATAAATGATGGAATCCAACAAAGTTAATATTGAAAGTGTGTGTATTATCAATGAAACAAAAGTATATGATAATATATTTATCTGAAGCTCTATGAAGCTGTGAAATTAACAGGGGGAGACGATTTTTTAAAGAGAAATGACGGATTAGTCTTCATAGCATGAGTTTAAAATTTATTGGATTGTTTCAAATCCATTCAAAGGGGGGGAGGGGGGGGGGGGTTGAGTATCCAGGGTTGACTAGATAAACTGTTGAAGCCAACAGAAATTATTAAAATATGCAAAGAAAGGGGTTAAAATTGCAGTACTTTAGGCATAAGAAGTATCACCTTTCGTTTTGATGCAAGGTCAAGCTTAAACCGATCCACAACTACTTCCTGTCTCCTCCCTAGACTGCGCCCACTTCCTGAATATCAAACCATTGGTTGACTTCAAAATGAGGTAAGGACAAAGCCTGAAAATCATCCATCCATCCATTTTCTTACTCGCTTTATCCCTCATGGGGTCACGAGGGGTGCTGGTGCCTATCTCCAGCATTTCAATGGGCGAGAGGCGAGGTACACCCTGGACAGGTCGCCAGTCTGTCGCAGGCCTGAAAATCAGTTTCATCTTTATTACTTGTTTTAATTGTAGAAAAAAAATAGGCAGTTACAATTCCATAAACAGCACACTTAGGGCCTGATCTTCAAAGATTCCAAATAAGGACCAATAAATTGCAAGGACAGAAAAAACCTTGTGTGAGCAATAAGTGGGTGTGGATAAGATGTGCAAAACAGATCCTATTTAAATGAGCAAATTGCATGTACTACTGGCTGTTTGGGAGCTACTGTCAAAGAAATATGAAGATCAAACCCTTCACATAATCTCTCCAGACATCCAGGATGCACAAAACCATTTTTAATCAATGGAGAACTTCTGCTGTTAAACTTCTTAGACACAATATTAATTATCATTTAAAAAACGTTGTTCTGCAAAGCAACAGAAAAAAAATTATGTCATGTCTCAGTTTAATAAGAAATTATTAAAAAAGTAAGAATCAAGAATGTTTTATTTGTCACCGCGTGTTGCTGCGCCAAAATTTATCTTCAGCTACTCCGGTTCACATTACACATAATAAAGACAAAAGAAACTGACAAACAACAGGCAATGAACAAGGGTTAAATTTTTTTTAGCGTTGGAGGTCTGATCTGTTGGAGGTCTACAGTTGTCTTCCTCACTGCATATCCTCTATAGGTATATGATCCCCCCCCTGTAATTACAGCATGTTTCCGGAACCTTTGCACCACAATGACCATAATGCATTTTATACACAGAAATTGCTTTGCTCCTTGTATGAAGATCAACTTTGTACACGGCAATTGGTTTGTACATGTTTCAATACGTGCAAACCTTTTGAAGATCAGGCCCTTAGTATCACTAAAGCCATGCTTATTGCCTATTTTAAATGTAAAAGAACAGATAACACAGTAAAAATTCTATGAATAGCACATTCGGGGCCTGAACTTCCAAGATTCCAAATAAGGAGCGTTAAATTACGTGAATGGAAAAAAAACAGTGCAAGCAATAAGTGGCCGTGTTGCACCTGATCATCAAAGATTGCGCCCACAAACTTAATTCGGTATGTAAAAAGACGATAGCAGAGAAGAGGGTGGTTGTGAGCAAAAAGTTGTTAAAGGAGTAATTTTCAGGATTCACATTGGGGATGAGCTTGATGAGCTCAAGCAGCAGTCGAGCAGTAGCAACACTGTAGAGATTAGAAGACTTGTGAAGCCGTGTGTGGTGGAGTAAGAGTTGATAGTGAATCTGTTCTGTTGACATTTAAATAAGAGGTTTAACCCAAAAAGAAACGTGATGGTAAAATATTTGAGCTTTGTACGAGAGTATGTTCCTACCCTGTTTCAAGTGTCAACACTATAGACATACTGTCAATATCTGTAAAGGCAAACAGAGATGTGGTGGGGAGCATGCTTATGGTCATTGTGGTGCAAAGGTTCCGGAAACATGCTGTAATTACAGGGGGGGATCATATAGCTGCCTATAGAGGATATGCAGTGAGGAAGACAACTGTAGACCTCCAACAGATCAGAACAGAGCAAACATTTCTTACGCTAATGAAGGGCCTCTGTAGCAAGCTCCTCCTGACCAAATGTTATAGTTCTTGGATTCCTGTTGACAAGTTGGTGTTGTTTCTTGCCTATGTTATCAACTGTTCGGATCAAGTTGAGAGTAAAACTGAAAAGATTAAATTATCTGTTAAGGATAAGGAGCAAACTTTCTTAATATGCACAATATTTCTTGTGAAAAAAATCATGCAGACCTTAGGATGATCAGGATGTTTATTAGCAAAGGGCCAAGAGTTTAAAGATTATTTGGAAGGATTAGAAGAGAAACCTGATATCATATGCATCCAGGAAACATGGCTTAGACCTCATTTATATTTCATTATTAAAAGGATATTTTACTTTAGGTAAAGATAAAAGCAGTGGAAATGGAGGAGGCTGTCCAAAATTTGTCAGACAAGGATTAAACTGCCAGCAGGTAACAACTGATAATGAATAAGAGGTGGTGATTATTGTGGTGTGGAGAGGTAGGGAAGGCATTAAGCTGATAAACTTCCATCATCCAGGTGGGAAACTAGAAAAAGAAAAATTATAGTCACTACTGGGTCAGTGGAAGGAAGGTATTATCCGCTGTGGGGATTTTGATGCACAACACTGTATGTGGTCAAAGAAATTATTTAAATGGTAATATTTTAGAGGAAATATCGTGTTGTGCCATCAGGCCATGGGCAGGGATCAGATTGAATTGGGGACAACATGAGGAGAAATCAAAATGGGTTGTGAGCAGGGGAACTTCGCACATCCACGCAGAGACAGCCTCTCTCAGCAGGGCGCCCTGCTATGGAGCCAAACTTCACCTCACTATCTTCATCTTCTTGCCTGGGGACTCTCAAGGAGAGGGTCCATGCTGTGGGACCAGCCAGCCATGTGGGCCTTATGGGGCTCAAAGACTCACAAGCTGCGTAAATTGTGCTTCCTGTGAAACTCATTTCCCATCGCTTCAATGGCGCGACAAAGGGGGGAATTCTCGTCCTCTGCACAGCGGAGGACCTGACTAGCATTGGAGAACTGCTGGTCGAATTAGAGTTAAGTCTGTAGTCTTAACTTCTGCGTCAGATGCCGGAGTAAAGAGTCTGTCCATGCCAAAACCAGCTTTGTTTATTTTTTGTCAGCTGTTGCAGGAAAGCTGACACGAGATATCGCAAAGCGGTCTCCTTTCCTCACCAGGCCAAGCTGAGGGGGTGATCGGAGTCACCTGCTGCAGGGCTGAGCTACGCACGCCGGGGACTCGACTGCATGTAGGACCTCGGAGCAGCATGCTCCGACCGCGTTTCGGCTAGCCGCATGCCCACTGCTTTTCCTGGAGTACTGGTTTCCCTTGGATGCCCGAAGTGAACCGAACTCACACAGAGGCGCGACAGGTTTGGCAGAGAAATAACAGGGAAAGTTAAACGGGTTATTCAGAAGGTTACTTAATGCGTTTTCACAGTGTTTTTGAAACACGTGGAGCTTACAGGGTAGCTCCCTCTAGCATTCTTTGAACCATGCCATTGCTGATGTAATTCGAGTGTGTTTTTATGGTTATAACAAACGTCATCTCCACAACGGTTTTATACACTGATGGGATATTGATGTTTGTGTTATCCGGTCCACTCATAAAGACTAAAATAAAGCTGAAGCTTTTTAAAATTAGTGCCGAATATCTGCTTGCCTAACGCTATTAGCTTCCGGATTACTTCTAGCTAATTGATGTATTAATATGAATCTTTTCTGTTCAATAAATGAACAATATGAGTAAGCCTTTAGTTCTAATTTTATGTGTAAAAATTACATTTAGATTAAATAAAATGTATTCTCTAGTGTGTTGGTCTATGCTAATTTATCTGTTTAACTTAAAATTGATCAAAGTCAGGTTGTATGTATGTGTCACAAAAAAATGGTTGCTGCTAATAGCTGTTGCGTTTTTGTGCGTAACTTATCATGCCAGAGACCCCACTGGATTCAACATCAAGCATTAAGATTGGCTGCAATACAAGTTGAGATGGGAGAAATGCCTCTTCATGACAGAAGAGAGCAGTTAGCAATGGTGTATTGGGCCAATGTAAAAGGTTATAAGGTCATAAGGTCATAGAATCAAGAGAAGGAAAAATGCCAGCTAGGAGCTTTGGATGGACTATTTACAAAGTTAGTAATGCCAAGTTTTATTTAGGTTCTCCAGCTCTTGCACAAACTTGAAAAGGCCTAGCCACAACCAAAAGGACACTAGGACAACTCAACTCAGTTCCAATTTGTTTATCTTTTCTTTTGATTTCAGATAAAGCTCATTTCCTTGAATTTTTATCCCTTTCAACCAGCTTTTAAAACCTAACTGTAAAAATAAATCAAACAATTAACTCCATATTGCAAGCAGTACATACCACTATGTCCATAATCTCAAACATTTGAGATTTACTGTCAAACAAACATAATCTGCATTGGTTTTGCTCCACAAAATATGAATCATGTAAATTTAATTTCATACCGTCCTTTTGACACTTCAAGTTTAAGTTTTTTTTATCTCGGCATGTTTGTGTCTGCAAGTCGCAACATGCACTATGGCACTGTTGCATTTTAATTGCTCATTCTGTATTTTTAAAAAGGAACTTTTCAAAAAGCGTTTTACAGGATTGTTTCCCCTGCCATTCAACAAGGTTGGTGCCCCAACCCGCCAAAAAAAAAAATTTCTGTTGTGTTACAACTGAAAAAGAACCATTTGTTTATTTTGCGTGATGCCCTGATTATTTCAATATACCGATAACGCTTGCCTGATCCAAATATGAGGATGATCATGTCTGTTTAAACTCAGTTATTATAAGCATTAGCGCAGCATGTTTTCAACAAATAAACGGCTCTATGGTCATTTTCAGATGTCCAACAAAACTACAATTTGCTTTGGTTGTTGCAAATCACCAAGAGTCTCTGATGGAAACCTAAATCCACCTTCCTGAATCCATCCCTGAAAACAGATGGCTGCTTTATTCTTGGAAAACGCATTTTGTTGCTAGATAGACCCAATGAATGGATCAGAAACAGATCCCAAATGTTATAAAATTAAAATTAAATAAAGTTACGCTCAAAAATATACTAAACTCTGGCAGATCTAGATTTTAAAGAGATTTTCATTCAATTAAGAAGTAAGAAGGAGGAGTGGCCTTCAAAACATAACCATGTATAAATTTACACGGTATCAGAATCAGACATAAACATAAAAATAAAAAGAAAGATGGATAAATAAGAGAGGTTAAGATATACAAGATGGCTGCTCACATAAAGCTATATTCTGTGATATTAATGGAAAGCTAAGAGGAAGAATATATATATATATATATATATATATATTAGTACAGACCAAAAGTTTGGACACCTTCTCATTCAAAGAGTTTTCCTTATTTTCGTGACTATGAAAATTGTAGATTCACACTGAAGACATCAAAACTATGAATTAACACATGTGGAATTATATACTTAACAAAAAAGTGTGAAACGACTGAAAATATGTCTTATATTCTAGGTTCTTCAAAGTAGCCACCTTTTGCTTTAATTACTGCTTCGCACACTCTTGGCATGCTCTTGAATGCCAAGACATGACAAAGACAAGACAAATGGACTGACAAAACACCATTCAAGTAAGGCAGATGTGTGTCGACCTTCATAAGTCAGGCAATGGCTAAAAGAAAATAGCCACTTGCCTTAACTGGCCCGTATCTACAGTCCATTGAATCATTAAGAAGTTTAAAACAACTGGAACAGTGACAAACAAGGCTGGAAGAGGTCTCAAGTTTATCTTGCAACAACACACAGTGAGGAGGATGGTGAGTCCTTAGCTCACTGTCACAGAATTGGATCAAAGAGTGGAATCTTGGGGTCACAAAGTCTCCAAAACAACCATCAGACGCTCTCTACATGCCAACGAGCTGTTTGGGAGGAATGCAAGGAAAAAGGCTTTTCTCACTAACACTCACAAACGTAAACGTCTGGAGTTTGCTAAGAGGCACTGGGAATTCAACTGGGATCGTGTGCTTTGGTCGGATGAGACTAAGATTGAGCTTTTTGGCAACAAACACTCTAAGTGGGTCTGGCGTAAAACAAAAGATGAGCATGCCGAAAAGCACCTCATGCCCACCGTGAAGTATGGTGGAGGATCTGTGATGCTGTAGGCCTGATTCTCTTCCAAAGGCCCTGGGAATCTTATTAGGGTGCATGGCATTATGAACGCTTTGAAATACTAGGACATTTTAAATAAAAACCTGATGGCCTCTGCCAGAAAGCTGAAGATGGGTCGTCATTGGGTCTTTCAGCAGGATAATGATCCAAAACATGTGGCAAAATCTACTCAAAAATGGTTCAGCAGTCACAAACCCAAGGTCCTCCCATGGCAATCTCAGTCCCCAGACCAAAACCCAATTGAAAACCTGTGGGGCGAGCTAAAGAGGGGAGTGCATAAGAGAGGACCCAGAACACTGGATGATCTAGAAAGATTGTGCAAAGAAGAATGGTCAAAGATCCCTCTCTCTGTGTTCTCCAATCTTGTGAAATTTTATAGGAGGAGATTAAGTGCTGTCTTGTTGGCAAAAGGGGGTTGTACAAAGAATTAACATCAGGGGTGCCAATAATTGTGGGACACATGATTTCACATTTTTTATTTTATTTTTTACCACCAAATTAATGTATTTAAAAAAAGGTTGGATTTTTCATTTTTTTTGCATTTGGGTTCTATGTTGTTTAAAAAAAAGGAGAATTTTTAGAAGTCCTCAACCACATCTTAAACAGGGGTGCCACAAATGGCTACTGGAACACGAAGGCAATGGACTTGAGAGGACACTAAGGCCCTATTTGGAATGCTACTACTACAGTAACCTTAGGGAGCGGGGCTACATTGAAAAACTGTAGGAAACATGGATGCTTCGATACCCATAGTCTAAACTAACAGCAAAACAGCTCAGTGTGCCAACTTTCACAAACGGTAGCTACTTTCACAATTAGAAATCCAGGAGATAGTTTCACAGCTAAAGACCCAGGAGATACAACATATGAATCCTACGGTGCAAAGGAGATAGAAGCAAGACGGATAAACAGGCTGTTCTGCACTGAACCAGCTAAAGTGCACTACCAGTGGCAGGGTAATAAAATATTAGCCCACTCACCAAGAGAGGAGACTGAACAATACTGGAAATGTGTATGGGAGAAAAGAAACATCACATTACAATGATGCACAGTGGCTAATAGATCTAAGAACAGACATGGAACAGACCACAATAATCTCCCTAAACAAAGTCCAGTGAAGATCATAATGGCAGACATCTAACAGAGAATCTCAGGTATGAAGAACTGGACAGGACCAGGCCTGACCCACGCATACTGGCTGTGGACACCCCAAATGGCTGATCGACCGATACAGGTTTTTCAAGGCAGATATTGATATGATTATTTTGACATCAGGCAAATCGATACCCGATACGTGGGGCAGATTTTTTTGTGACGATTCTTGAAGCTGATATAGCTTTTTATTCTTCCATGTATATGAGAAAAATTACACAACGATGACAAATGCTACACAAGTATCAAATTAAACAAGGGCTAGATGATAATTCAATAGCAATATATATTGATCGATAGACATGTGCCGCCAAAGAAAAAAAAGGGGTCGTTAAAAGTTTGATATGCAAACACAGTTTCCTTCCTTTTCATTGTAGCCTATCATGTAGGTTTATGCTAGAGTCACTGCTTCCTCACAACTAATCGCAATTGCGGACCCAGGCACGCTCTGTCACAAAGCGCCATCCTCTCAAACCACAACACAGAGCACATGAAGATATAGCAGCAAGGAAAGCCGGAGGAAATTTTGCCAAAAAGGGTTTTAGTAGTTCGCCAGCTTGGCAAGATTTCGGTTATAGCAAGTCAGACAAAAAGCAAACCACAGTCATTTGTAAAATTTGCAGGGAATCTGTAAAAGCAAAGTCTGGTAACACAACCAACTTGTTTTATCACTTAAACCACTCACACCCACAGGAGCACGAGGAGCACGCCTCCACATCGTCGGAGGAATCATCTGGAACTTCTGCCAACACTAGGCAAACAAGCTAAACTGGGCTTCCTTCTTTGTGACAAATATGACAAAGCGTCCAAGCGGCATAAAGACATCACTCATGCAGGAACATGCTTCATAGCGATGTATATGCCTCCATGGTCTACAATTGAAAAACCTGGATTTAAAAAGCTTCTCACTCTCTTGATCTGCGATAAGAAGTGCCGGGACGCAAGTATTTCTCAAACACAGCGCTACCTAATTTGTACAATAACTGCAGGGAATCAGTGCAAAATGAGATGCAATCTGTGTCTTACTACGCCACAATTTCAGACCTCTGGTCAAGTCGCACATCCGAGCCCTACCTCAGCCTCTCAATTCACTACATAGACAAAGAATGGAACCTGAGAAGTTAATGTCTAGAAACAGCTTACTTTCCGGACAACCATACAGCAGAGATGATTGCAAAAGTTTCATTGGAGTCATGGGGTCTGGGTGAAGACAAACTTGTATGCATCACAACTGATAGTGGGGCAAACATCGTGAAAGCCACAGCATTCAATCACTGGACTCGGCTCCAGTGTTTTGGGAAACATCTACACTCTGCCATCGGTAAGTAGCTTGTTACTGAATTAAATTAGAATCAGCTTTGTTGACCAAGGTTTGGCACATAAACCAAATGTCTGAATAATTATGATATAGCAACATATTGTAAAACTTAAAGTTATGAAGATAAATACTAAAATTTAAATGAATAACATACTTAAAATAATGTGTAACCAATAATATTATGGTTCATGATTTAAAGTCATAATAAAGATTTATAACATGGCGTTTAATAACATGAATGCTAATAATACAAATTATGGCATGCTTGTATTTTTACATTACTTTTAAATTCTTTCGGGTGCAACATCCAAAGACAAACGAGTGGAAAGGGCTGTTGCTGTGTACAAAAAAACGTTATTGCAGCTATTCCTGGGAAAAGAAGAGAGATCTGACTGAGGCTCAGATACAGTTTGGGTCCTCACTTACAAACTATGCACAGAGCCGGCAACCAGATGGGGCTCTTGACAAAAAATGATTGCAAGAGGGCCAGATGCAGATTCCGAATGTAAACTGTTGCTGTGGTGAAAGGACAATGAGCATCCATTTCCAAGGCTAAACCCTGCTAAAAAGCACTTATGTATCCCAGCCACCAGCTCCCCTTCTGGACGGATATTCAGTTCTAGAGGGAAGGTTGTGACATGCACCAGGGCTGCCTTAAAACCACATAAAGTGAACCGACTTGTATTCTTTGCTAACAATTTGAATTGAATAACATGTGAAAGCCAGCCCTACTCTTTGTTTTTATTTTTACATATTTTAGGTTAATATACTGGGTTGTGGGAAGTTTCCCCACTTAGTTCTAAAAAATTAGGAAAATATGCTGAGAGGCCAGCAACTTCAAAGTAAAAACTTGGGCTAAATTAGGAAACTAAGTTGAACCATAATGAAGGAAATAGGTAGCTCTTCGTCAAATGTGCTACAGGTAGCAGCACCTCCAGGAGAATGGAGCTAAGAAAAAAATACTCCATGGTGATGCTAGGCTAAAGGGTGAGTTGATTTTTGCTTACAGTTTGTTTTGTTCTTGTTGAGTGGAGTTTGTTTACATGAGTCCTACCATTATTTTTAGTTACCACAAACTGGTAGTGTGCTATTCCCACCTAAATAGGCTATTCTATTTATTTATTTGTTAACTTTATTTTGGTAACTTTTCTGGTCACTTTAGTGTATTCTTTGTCAGCATTTACTAACATCACTCTAGTCTCTTAAGTTGAGTTATTTATCTATAAAAAAAAATCAGTTAATGTTACAAAAAGTTAGTTAAATAAAGATTTAATTGGAATTCAGTGTTTGTGTGTTCTTTATTAAAAGTAGGTAATTTAGCAATATCATGGAATGGCCAGGGCTGCACTTAAAATACGATTTTAAATATTTCAATCAATATTTCAGTCAATATGCTTTTTTAATCGATATGGGTTTTTTCCTATATCGTCCAGCCCTAGTTAAAAGTGGTCTGGGCAAGATGATATCAAAATGATATCTGGTGTGAGGAAAGAAGATTTTGTGGTCTGGGGTTACATTGGAGATGAAGACTTTTAGGATTAAGGCCCTGGGTCAGAGGTCTGTAACCTGTGACTCTGGAGCCTCAAGTGGCTCTTTGGACCTTCCACAGTGGCTCTTAATAACTTTGGCTACAAATTATATTTTTATTATGGTATTTAAATGTAATAATGATAATAAATGCAGGTTTTAGCAGTTTTATTCTTGGAATAGTTGATTTAAATGTTCATAACAGAATAATGTGAAAAGTGCAAGTAATATTTATTATGTTGGAAACTATGATTTTATCCACAAATATCAACATCCCATCCATCCTCTTTTTTTAAACCTCAAAATAGACAAACAGGTGTTTCTTTTCCTACAGTAGATCTTTATCAAAAATTATAAATTGTGTTTTTTCAAAAGGCCAGGCAACATTTGCGGCTCTGAACGAGTTTAAATCAAGTGGACTGTTGGGAAAATGGCTCTTTAGACTGTAAAGGTTGGTCCCTGCCCTGGGTGAAGATAAATCTGCTCCCCTGTGACTTTTAGGGTTAGTGAAAAGTGGTCTGGGCAAGGTGATGTTAATTCAAATTTACATTTGTTGTAGGTTAAGGTAAGATTTTTTTCCAGGTTTTTTTGGAAGGGGGGTTGCTCGTGATTAAAACTTTAAATTAGTCAAGTAACATTTTGTTGGTAAAAGGGGTTTTAGGTAAGACGATATTAATTAAAATTGTATTTGGGATGGGATGTTTAGGGTTAGGAAAATGGTTTAGGGTAGAGTTATAGCAGTGTATGTATGTATGTATGTATGTATGTATGTATGTATGTATGTGTGTGTGTGTGTGTGTGTGTGTGTGTGTGTGTGTGTGTGTGTGTGTGTGTGTGTGTGTGTGTGTGTGTGTGTGTGTGTGTGTGTGTGTGTGTGTGTGTCAAACAAAGCGCTGACAGATTGCCGTGCAGTAGGATCACTGCGCGGAAACAATAAAACTAGTAGGGTCACACAACTACCAGCATTTCTCTCCGCAGTTATTGTTAAAGGAAATGGTTTTTAAAATCAAACGGAAGTGAGTGAACTTTCAGCTGAGACAAGGCTGCTGGATTAATCCAATCACACCTCCATGATTCCGTTTGCGCTGGAAAACAAAAAATATTTGACGAAGTATAACGTCTTCACTGCAATGTCACAGTTATGTAAATGTGCAGTGACTTTTGCACAACGCAGCCTGGGCATCAAATAGTAATTGCCAAAAGACGTTTGCAATGATGAATAAGTGACAAAAAGGAATCATCTGGACAATTATATATATATATATATATATATATATATATATATATATATATATATATATATATATATATTTATATATACACACACATCTCATTTTATTTTTTAAGGGCAATGCGCCTTCATATATTTTCATATATACTGTCCTATATCTGCGACATTGATTCTTGCTGCAAATCATTAGACGTTCAGGCCGACGATGTAAGATTGGTAAAACCAGAACGTTTATGCCGGGACAGTAGGTCTAGCTACCTGCCTGCAAATGGCGCTGAATGTAAAAATGTCAAAACTCACTGTCTTTGTTAAGATCATCCAGTAGAATGCGAAAACATCCGATCTCCTCTTCTAGGGTCCTTTCCAGCACCACACAGGAAATACGAAGTGTTAATTCAGCAGTGTCCGAAAACGAGCAGATTTAACAAAGCGCTTGGGTATCAGGCGCGTGCGTTGTGGTTACATGAACCCCTCAGTGTGGCCTGACAGGAGAGGAGCTTTTGTGGACTGTGATGATGGTGCGTTAAGCAACCACCGGCTTTGCACACAGGAAACAGTGTGCACTGCGATCGCCACTGCAGCTCGGAAGAATGACGCACTAACCTTACAACTGAAAGCATAGGCAACAAAAAATAAAGAAGAGTTATTATATAAACTAGCCTGTAAGCCATTGCTCAGGGCAAGTTAACTAATGTCACACCTTTTTTGAAAAGAGAGTATTTTTGTTTATTTTTTTTATTTAATTACTCATCCAAAACTGCAAAGCAATAAACCCACCTCTGTTTGTTATTTTGTATCATCCACCAGGCCCTAACTCTCAATTTTTAAATAATTTCTCAGACTTTTCATCTGATTTAATGTTAAACTCTGACATGTTTATCATAGTGGGGGATTTTAATATTCATATTCAGACTGAATGTGATAACCTTAATGTAGCCTTTAATACTATCCTAGATTTAGTTGGTTTTGTTCCAACTGTGCATAAACCGATGCAATCCTGTCTTCATACTTTGGACCTTGTGCTGACATATGGCATTGATTACGAATAATTAACAACCCTTTCCTATTTGAGAATTTTTACTCAACTTTGAGTTCACTATAACTGAGTTAATCATCCCCAAAATAAGGTTTCATTATTGTAGATCTTTATCAGATAATGCTGCATCAAACTTTAAATAGTCTGTCCCCCTTTGCCTGGTTCTGCTGGAAAAACCTCCAGCAGAACCAGGCTCAGTATGAACGGTCGTCTGCCTCGACCGACTGGGGATTAGAGAATACAGAGCAGAGACACAATAAGAGAGACAAACAAGCACAGAAGCACACATTCATCCAGTAATCTGTTCTACATTAGATGGTAATAGCGGGTGATCTGTATTCCCTGGATGATGTCACAGCTAACAGAACGCCAGACCAGGTGTACCTACTATGAAGAAAAAAAGAGAGAGAACAAAAGGTTAAAAGCTGAAATGACGACAGGCAATGCAAATTGGAGAACAGTAGAACTCAGTAGAGTGAGAAAAAATAGACCCTAATATCCTCCAGTAGCCTAAGCCTATAGCAGCATAAGTATAGAAATAGCTCAGGGTAACATGAGCCACTCTAACTATAAGCTTTGTCAAAAAGGAAAGTCTTAAAAGTAGACACGGTGTCTGCCTCACGGACCAAATTTGGGAGTTGGTTCCACAGGAGAGGAGCCTGATAACTAAAGGATCTGCCTCCCATTCTACTTTTAGAGACTCTAGGAACCACCAGCAGACCTGCAGTCTGAGAGCAAAGTGCTCTGTTAGGAACATACGGGGTAATCAGAGCTCTGATATATGATGGAGTTTGATTATTAAGGGCTTTATACGTGAGAAGGAGAATTTTAAATTCTATTCTTGCTTTAACAGGAAGCCAATGAAGGGAAGCTAAAATCGGAGAAATATGATCCCTCTTGTTGATTTTCATCAGAACTCTTGCTGCAGCATTTTGGATCATCTGAAGACTTTGAACTGCATTTTGTGGACTTCCTGACAGTAAAGAATTACAATAGTCCAGCCTTGAAGTAACAAATGCATGGACTAGTTTTTCAGCATCACCCCTGGACAGAATAGTTCTAATTTTGGCAATATTCTGGAGGTGAAAAACAAATCAGATTAAAATAAACTTTTTAATCATTCACTTAATCTGGATGGCATTAAACTGGCCTCTGGTAATAAAGTAACAATCCTTGGTGTTATTTTTGACAAAGACATGTAATTTAAATCCCATTTTAAACTGGTTTCTAGGGTTTCCTTTTTTCACCCCCAGAACATTGCCAAAATTAGAAATATTCTGTCCAGGAGTGATGCTGTGATGCTGAGTGATTCTTACTTCAAGGCTGGACTATTATAATTCTTTACTATCAGGATGTCTACAAAATACAGTTTAAAGCCTCCAGCTGATCTGAAATGCTGCAGCAAGATATTACAAGATACATATCACATATAAAGGTCTTAATAATCAAGCTCCATCAAACATCAGAGATCTAATTACCTCATATGTTCCTAACAAAGCACTTCACTCTCAGACTGCAGGTCTACCAGTGGTTCCTAGAGTCTCTAAAAGTAGAATGGGAGGCAGATCTTTTAGTTGCCAAGCTTCTCTCCTGTGGACCAACTCTCAGTTTAAGCCTGTGAGGCAGACACCCTCTCTACTTTTAAGACTAGGCTTAAACCTTTCCGTTTTGTCAAAGCTTATACTTAGAGTGGCTTAGGTTATCCTGAGCTATCCCTATAGTGATTCTCCTATAGGCTTAGGCTGCTGGAGGAAATCAAGATCTATTTTTCACACACTTCTGCGTTCTCCTATTGTTCTCCAATTTGCATTGTTGTTATTTCAACTTTTAACCTTATGTTCTCTTTTTCTCTTCATAGTACTGTAGTTACACCTGGTCAGGGGGGCAGATCATCTACCTTTACCAAATAACAGAGAGGATTCCTGGATCAATGTGTGCTGCTGTGTTTTTTTGTTGCTTTGTCTTATCTATCCCCAGTTGGTCAGATCAGATGGCCGTTCACATTGAGCCTGGTTTTGTCTTCCTTTCCACTGTTGCTTTATGTACTGTATGCTCAGTATGAGGGATTGCTGTAAAGCCATCTGCTTATCAACCCTTGATGCAATTTGCTGGGGTTCCCTAGACAGGGTTTATACAGGAATGACTAACCCCAATTTAATGCTTTTTAATGCTCTTTTAATGTTCGTAGAAATAAATTTAATGCCATCAACAAGTACCCATATATATATGTATATATATATATATATATATATATATATATATATATATATATATATATATATATATATATAGGGCTGTCAATCGATTAAAAAAATTAATCTAATTAATTACATACTCTGTAATTATCCATCCATTTTCCAAACCGCTTTATCCCTCATGGGGTCGCGGGGGTTGCTGGTGCCTATATCCAGCGTTCACTGGGCGGGAGGCGGGGTACGCCCTGGACAGGTCGCCAGTCTGTCGCAGGGCAACACAGAGAGACAAACAGGACAAACAACCATTCACACACCTAAGGACAATTTGGAGAAGCCAATTAACCTAACAGTCATGTTTTTGGACTGTGGGAGGAAGCCAGAGTACCCGGAGAGAACTCACGCATGCACAGGGAGAACATGCAAACTCCATGCAGAAAGACCCAGGGGTGTACTCGAACCCAGGACCTTCTTGCTGCAAGGCAACAGCGCTACCCACTGTGCCACTGTGCAGCCCCACTCTGTAATTAATTAATCTAAATTAATCGCATATAATTTTTGCTGTGAAAGTATTTTAAATATTTAAATTCAAATGATTCAATGAATAATCAGCATTAGATAAATTAAAGTTCAAAAATTCTTATTCACATTTCATGCCTTCAGACGTTTTAACATGTGTCGTTGTGGCATATGTGGCACACAGTAACGTAAGGGACACAATGAAAATAAATGAACACTCCCCTCAATATCAACACTTTACAACAGTAAAGTGACGTCCGCGCTACTTCCGGGTTACGCCGGTAGGCAAAAACAGGACTGTTCTCGCCAAACACCGTGACAAAACGGGTGAATTAGAGCGTGCTTTTAGTTTATGCCACACAGAGGCATTCCAAATCGTTGGATGTACGTTTCTTTCATTTACCGAAGGACGAAGAAAGAAATGGATATTTTCAATGAAAAAGGACCCAGGCAAACAAATCCCAATGGACTGTAGGAGCCATCATACCCCGAAAGAATTTGCAGTCTACACTTCATCTCCGGTAAATACAACTTAATTTTGCACTGGTCATTGTTCTGCTTAAATAATTAAAGCCGCAAGCGGCGTCAATCGGCCCTGCAGCCAAGCGCTTTCGCGCACCGCCGGCCGTCAGCCACCGCAGAAGCTGTCACGCATTTTCTCCGTCCGTCCACCGGCCGATACACACGAACACGTTGAGCAGCGCTAGCCCACGACTCACAAAAAAATCTAGTGCAGATCGGTGGATGCAGCGAGGAGATACAGCCGTTGAATAATGATAATGCATTTGTCCACCGGGCCGGACTAAATCGTTTGGCCAGCATTCACAGACTCGCTATCTGGACTGTATCTGGCAATCTGATACCATCAACTTACTCTTAAAACGATCTTGTGATACGTTACCTAAAGAAGAAAAATACGTCAAGAACTTGTTGTTTGCTCTGTTGGCGTCTGCCGCTGTGCTCGCCTTCTGCCTTCCAGTCCGGCGCGCAGGCGCGAAAAAACCCAGATGAAAACAATAGCAGTGAACTACCCTATACGATTAATTTGTGTTAATTTTTTTAATCCGTTAATTTTATTTAAATTAATTAATCGAAATTAACGCGTTATTTTGACAGCCCTAATATATATATATATATATATATATATATATATATATATATATATATATATATATATATATATATATATATATATATATAAAACTTGTTGATGGCTGTGTAACTTGACATTGTTAGCTGTTGTCTGCCCCTTGCAGCTTATCTGTAGCTGTCTGCAGTGGTGTAGTGGTCCCTGGAGAAGTGGGTATACTTTCAATGTTTGCCCTTTTAGACGCAGCTCAGAAAAATGCTGTTTTAGGAACAATGACATGTAACACTGCTCTATTTAGTTTACCCAAAAATCCATCACTAGGGTTTACTCATTTAGCCTAAAATATTTAGCCTAAAACATTTAGATTACAATATTTCCTTGAGCTACTACGTGAGCTGTGAAAATACTGTTGTCTCTTTTTTAAAGATTTTATCCAGCTTCTGGCAGGTAATGTAAAATGTTCTTTGGTTTATATTGAAGGAATTCCTACACTACATCCAGAATCAACATTTCATTACTTTACTGTAGGTTTTTCAATATAGACGTAGATGATAAGGCATATGGAAAGTCCTAAATTGAATGAGAAAGAGAATCTATAGAAAGAGATAAAGTTAATAACGAGAACATCAAAACTCAAATCTCTGTCTTTGCAAATGAGGAATTGTCAAAATATACCAGTTGAAACACCCAAAGAACTGTTGATCCTGTTGATTTAGACACCCTGACAATGAATGTTTAGCCCCTCAATTTTAAAATGGACGGTGATTTTAAACTTGACAGTCAAAAAGGACCTCAGTTAAGTCATTTTTATCATTTAAGGAACAAAGCAAAGGTAAAACATATTCTTTCAAGGCAGAAATATGGAAACACTCTAAGCCTTCATTTCATCAAGGCTGGATTTGTGTAATTCTCTTTATCTCTGAATCGGTCAGTCCTCACTCAAATGTCTGCAGCTGGTTCAAATGCTGCTGCACACCTTTTAATGGAAAAACATAAATAAAGCACATTACCCCATCCTGGCCTCCCTTCACTGGTTGCCTGTTTATCTTAGAGTTCAGTTTAAAGAAAGTTTGTTTATAGGATTTAAACAGCTTATTATTAGGGTTCCAAGCCCGCAGCGCAGGCGAACAGCTATGCCGTTCGTCTGCTCTGTGAGCAGAGAACCCTATTGTTTTTCGTGTGTTTTTAAATTATTAGGGTTCCAAGCCCGCAGCGCAGGCGAACGGCTATGCCGTTCGTCTGCTCTGTGAGCAGAGAACCCTATTGTTTTTCGTCTGTTTTTAAATTATTAGGGTTCCAAGCCCGCAGCGCAGGCGAACGGCTATGCCGTTCGTCTGCGCTGTGAGCAGAGAACCCTATTGTTTTTCGTGTGCTTTTAAATTATTAGGGTTCCAAGCCCGCAGCGCAGGCGAACGGCTATGCCGTTCGTCTGCTCTGTGAGCAGAGAACCCTATTGTTTTTCGTCTGTTTTTAAATTATTAGGGTTCCAAGCCCGCAGCGCAGGCGAACGGCTATGCCGTTCGTCTGCTCTGTGAGCAGAGAACCCTATTGTTTTTCGTCTGTTTTTAAATTATTTATTAGGGTTCCAAGCCCGCAGCGCAGGCGAACGGCTATGCCGTTCGTCTGCTCTGTGAGCAGAGAACCCTATTGTTTTTCGTCTGTTTTTAAATTATTAGGGTTCCAAGCCCGCAGCGCAGGCGAACGGCTATGCCGTTCGTCTGCTCTGTGAGCAGAGAACCCTATTGTTTTTCTAGTGTTTTTAAATTATTTATTAGGGTTCCAAGCCCGCAGCGCAGGCGAACGGCTATGCCGTTCGTCTGCTCTGTGAGCAGAGAACCCTATTGTTTTTCTAGTGTTTTTAAATTATTTATTATTATTATTATTATTATTATTATTATTACGGGTAATTATTATTCTCCGCTAAAACGCGTTGGGCGGCCCATGCGGATTTGTAACGAACCTATTGAATCAGGTATCCAAGTACAGAATGTGCACCGCTACTCAAACCCAGAAATTCAGACCCCTCAACAACTAGGGGGCGCTATAACAAAGGACAATGCGTTTTGGCCTATAACCACCAAACTACTGGTCCCACACTCAAAAACTTCACATCACTTTGTTTATTGGATGATTCTGCAAAATAAAGGGAATTGGCACACCCTTCGTTTCCCAGCTAGTTTTCGCGCTACATGGCTACAAAGGTTAAACCTTTCTTGTTTAACTCCTCCTACATTTTTTATGCAATCCGCGCAAAACTCCACATATAACAGCGTAATGGACAAATAAAAAAAGTGAACGCGCCGGATTTTTGAATTTTGACTTTTTCGAAAAGTAACGCTAAAATAAGTGATTGTTAGCTAGCTAGCTCTAAATGTAATTGCTGATTATTCTAAAACCATAACAGATTTTGACATGTCCTTCATAACCCATAGTCCAAATAAGATTTTGCACATGTGACCCGCGTTTGAGGATCGTCCATCACTAGGGGGCGCTGTGATGTCAAGAAATCTACAACGCAAGAATGGCTGATCGGATTTTTACAAAACCTTCTTCATCCCCTTCCAGTCATACCCCTGAACTCAGGTATTAAATATGGTAATGATTAAAACAAGTGGGCGGGGCCTATTTCCAAAAGTGTTAAAAAACCTGGAGAATAATAAAAACAATAAAGTAAAGAATATAAAATGCTTTAAAATCAATTTTTTGATCCCAGATTTTCAGGATGTATTCTGTGAATAAGGTGTAACAATTCTCTCACTGCATGTATTGTTTTTTTTTGAAGTGCTACACTCTGAATTTTTAAAAGTTTGTAAAATGGAGAAATCTATGTATTTTCCACAAATATTGTTCAACCCCCCAAAATATGGCCTCTATTTGTAAAGCACATGCAGAATAAACATGGATTTCAGTTTGGTAAAAATCCAGGCGAGTTTGACCAATTTACAAGACTTTGAAAATAAATGGTACAAGACTATAAAGTTTAATATTTTATTTCTCTGAATCCATTTTTTTAATGACCATAAAAAAAATCCTGTGGTTAGATAAAGCACTCTTTGAGATCCATGAATATTTTCAGAATTTTAGAGCCAACCGTTGATTATTAACGAATTTATGAAGTTTGTGATCAGTTCACAGCTTTCATCATCCAGAGCTCTGACTGCAGAGCTTTGAACAGGGCGGCCATTTTGCCCATATTTGGGCACATCACAGGAAGTGACGTCAAAGCAGCCATCTTAGGTCAGACCAAGCTGCCATCTTAGGTCAGACCATAGAGAACACAGACATGAATACGTAGACGCCGCGTCCTCGGTTGAGAGGCGTGCCGACAGAGCGGCCATCTTAGGTCAGACCAAGCTGCAGTCAGACAGAATACAAGTCATTACAGGAAAATGTACTTTATGTTTTCAGACACTCTGAATCCGGTGAATTCTCACCCGATTTCCAGATAAATCAACTGACTGAAAACGTCACCCCTTTAGGGGCTACATGGGACCAATTGATTGAATTAAATTATTGTCTAACTTAATAAATAATTTTGATTTTGTATTGAAAGTAAGCAAACTTCCAGAGCTACGTCCCAGGAAGCCCGACTTTTACTCCGCTTATGGGTGCGCAAATAAAAGGACACTAGGAACCAGATCCTGGGGAATTACCTTCCATAAGTAAGATTTTATGATAGATCATCCTCATGCTTTACAGTTACAGTTTTCCGGCATAAACACAATATGTGCTAATGGGTACAGCGATGGAAGTAGAGAAAAGTACATTAAACACCAAAAACAAACAAAATGGTCCTAAATTACTGGATAGACATGATTTGTGGGGAGTGGGGGGGGGAAGCCCGTGCTGAGGGTGATTAGGTTTTTTGTTGATTTCTTTTTGTTGATAATTGCTGTTGTCTATAGATCGGTGTCTGTGTATATAGCTTAAATATATATATATATATATATATATATATATATATATATATATATATGCTTGTCGGGACTTTGATGCAATCAACTGGTTTCCTTATATAGGACATTTTATTCAATCTGTATAATCTGACCCAATCTGTATAATATGATTGAACTTGATTTTGTAAAGTGCCTTGAGATGACATGTTTCATGATTTGGCGCTATATAAATAAATAAATTGAATATATATATAATATTGGAAGAATTTTAGAGCAAACTGTTGATTTTTAAAGAATTTATTTATGAATTTAAAGAGAATAACATTTCCGAAATGTGCCCATGTAGGGATTTAAAATTTCCAGTAGATGGCAGTATTTGATTATATATGGATTTTTTACACACACACACACTTATATACATAAGCTTTACATTGAATGTAGCTAGTTGCGGAGCCAGAGGGGTGGCAGGGGTGGCATTTGCCACCCCCAACAGAGCCCTTGCCACCCCCTACTGCCACCCCACTGGAAATGGTAATTTTAACATATAATACTTATGAGATCGGCAAAGATTTGCCAGGAAAACTGTAATTTCCGACTGTCCCTGAAGGCAGCCCATGCAGTAGCAGCCTACATGCTGCGCACTGACGCTGTTCATTGGTTAAGCTGACATGTGGTTCCTGCTTGATCCAAAACACACCCACGGCTTTAGAGTACACCGTTGAGGAGTTTTGCAGGTATTTACAACATTTTACAGCTCAGCGGTAACCGCTGTGTTACCTTCCTAATGAGAGGCGGCACTTGTCATACATTTCTAAAAAGAAAAAAAAAATGGTTGTGCACCGCTCCGTCCGTAGTGCCTCGTTTATTATATTAGCCATGCTAGTGCTGATAGATCGTGTTTTAGACAGATTCTTTTAACATATGTTTCAGTGCACATGCTGCCCTGTAATGTTTTATTAATTTGGCCAGGATATATCTCCCAGCTCTTGCTTGAAATGTGTGTGGTAAGAATATGTGAAAAACCATTGTTAAGTTTATAATGACTGAAATGTAAATAGGCTATGTCATATGAAAGCTTTGAATTATAACCTAACTAGTTATATTAATTAATTTAATTAATCTATTTTTAATTTAGTATTATTTTAGCTAGCTACAGAAAACTAAAAACTATTGTTTAAATAATATTTAAAATAGTGTTGTCTTTGCCATACAGTCATGGAGTCTAAATACCAGGCTGCCTTATTTTGTGTAGAGCCCAAATGAAGAGAAAAGAGAATATCTCACAGTTCTTCTTAAAGAGGCAAAAACCAGGGCCAGACCAGGACCAGACAGAACCCTGCAGCAGTGACCAACCTGGAGAAGCCAGCCAGGAGACACCAGGCCCAAGTGTATCACCAGCAGGTTAGAGGCTGTGACAGAGAGTTATTAAGTAGTAAAATCCAATAAGCCTAATTGTAAAGGTTAGCATGATGCTTTTTGCATTTTTTATTGTGTCTGTTTATGAACACAATTGAAACAAGTGGGCAGGGCCTATTTGCAAAAGTGTGAGAGTAGGGAGTAGCAAGATGGCGGCCAGTCACTAGGGGAGGTCACTGGCCGCCATCTTGCTACTCCGTTCTCACACAGAACCCCATAGCATTTGGTTGCAACAACAAGCAGTTTGGCTGTGTGAAAACGTTTCACAGGTAACTTTAAAGTCAGTGGTTGTTATACTTACTATACAAATTACTTTTGTTTTGGTAACACTTTATTTGTGCCTAAGATTTACATGATACTGTCATAAACAGAGGCTGCACAGTGAAGCAGTGAGAAGTGTTGTTGCCTTCTGGGTTCAATCACCTGGGTCTTTCAAATCCTCCCGGGTCTTTCAAATCCTCCCGGGTCTTTCAAATCCTCCCGGGTCTTTCAAATCCTCTGGGTCTTTCTGCATGAAGTTTGAATGTTCTACCTGTGCATGCGTAGGTTCACTCCGGGTACGCTGGCTTCCTCCCACAGTTCAAAAACATGACTGTTAGTTTAATTGGCTTCTCTAAATTGTCCTTAGGTGTGAGTGTGTGCAAGAATGGTTGTTTGTCCTGTCTGTCTCTGTGTTGCCCTGTGACAGATTGCCGAACTGTCCAGGGTGTAACCCGCCTCTCGCTCAGTGAACGCTGTGTGTATATATATATATATATATATATATATATATATATATATATATATATATATATATATACACACAGAAAGCTATATACACGGTAGACTGTGCGTTAATGTAACGCAGAAGGTCTGGAGATGCTACGTTGGTGTAGCTTGTAGGACCTGAACAGGGGAGAGAGGCAGAGTCAAGTGTCACGGGGCCTCTGGGCCGTGTTAATAAGGCTGGTAGCGGATGGGAAAAAACTGTTTTTGTGTCGTGAGGTTTTGGTCCTGATGGACCGCTGCCTCCTGCCAGAAGGAAGTGTCTGAAATATTTTGTGACTGGGGTGTCACAAAATCGGCCACAATCTTCCCTGCACGCCTCAGAGTCCTAGAGGCTTACAGGTCCTGGAGAGATGGAAAATTGCAGCCAATCACCTTCTCTGCAGACCGGATGACACGCTGCAGTCTGCTCTTGTCTTTGGCGGTGGCACCAGCGTACCAGATGGTAATGGAGGAGATGGTTTAGACACACCTTCTCCTTCAAAGAGTTTTCTTAATTTTCATAACTATGACAATTGTAGATTCACACTAAAGGCATCAAAACTATGAATTAACACATGTGGAATTATATACTTAACAAAAAAGTGTGAAACAACTGAAAATATGTCTTATATTCTAGGTTCTTCAAAGTAGCCACCTTTTGCTTTGATTACTGCTTCGTACACTCTTGGCATTCTCTTAATGAGCTTCAAGAGATAGTCACCTGAAATGGTTTTCCCTTCACAGGTGTCCCCTGTCAGGTTTAATAAGTGGGATGTCTTGCCTCTTATATGGGGTTGGGACCATCAGTTGTGTTGTGCAGAAGTCAAGTGGATACACAGCTTATAGTCCTACTGAATAAACTGTTAGAATTTGTATTATGGCAAGAAAAAAGCAGCTAAGTAAAGAAAAACAAGTGGCCATAATTACTTTAAGAACTGAAGGTCATTCAGTCCGAAAAATTGGGAAAACTTTGAAAGTGTCCCCAAGTGCAGTCGCAAAAACCATCAAGCGCTACAAAGAAACTGGCTCACACGAGGACCGCCCCAGGAAAGGAAGACCAAGAGTCACCTCTGCTGTGGAGGATAAATTCATCCTAGTCACCAGCCTCAGAAATCGCAGGTTGACAGCAGCTCAGATTAGAGACCAGGTCAATGCCACACAGAGTTCTAGCAGCAGACACATCTCTAGAACAACTGTTAGGAGACTGTGTGAATCAGGCCTTCATGGTAAAACAGCTGCTAGGAAACCACTGCTAAGGACAGGCAACAAGTAGAAGAGAATTGTTTGGGCTAAAGAACACAAGGAATGGACATTAGACCAGTGGAAATCTGTGCTTTGGTCTGATGAGTCCAAAGTTGAGATCTTTGGTTCCAACCATCGTGTCTTTGTGCGACGCAGAAAAGGTTTAACAGATGGACTCTATTCAATTCAATTCAATTGTATTTATATAGCGCCAATTCATGAAACATGTCATCTCGAGGCACTTTACAAAGTCAAAATCAATCATATTATACAGATTGGTCAAAAATTTCCTATATAAGGGAACCAGTTGATTGCTTCAAAATCCCGACAAGCAGCATTCACTCCTGGAGAAGCATAGAGCTACAGGGAGAGACGTCTGCATTGTCCATGGCTTTGCAGCAATCCCTCATACTGAGCAAGCATGAAGCGACAGTCGAAAAAAAAAACCACCCATTAGCGGGAAGGAAAAACCTCCAGCAGAACCGGGCTCAGTATGAACGGTCATCTGCCTCGACCGACTGGGGGTTAAAGAATACAGAGCAGAGACACAACAAGAGAGACAAACATGCACAGAAGCACACATTGATCCAGTAATCTGTTCTACATTAGATAGTAATAGCGGGTGATCTGTCTTCTCTGGATGATGTCACAGTTAACAGAACGTCAGATCAGGTGTACCTACTATGAAGAAAAAAGAGAGAGCAAAAAGTTAAAAGCTGAAATGACAACAGTCATTTCAATGTAATGCAATGCAAAACTGCATTGCATCTACTTTTTTTAGACAAATGCAAGAAAGTAATAAATATTATGACATGCTTAATTGGAAGGGAGTGGGGAGCAGATAGATGGTGCTGCTGTAGAAGGTCGTGAGGATGGGCGGGGACAGGTGGGCTCTCCTCATCCTCCGCAGTAAGTGCAAGCGCTTCTGTTCCCTCTTCTCCAGTGACATGGTGTTCACAAACCAGCTGAGGTTGTGTGTTATGTGCACCCCGAGGAATTTATTGCTGCTGGCCACCTCCACAGCTGAGCTGTTAATGAGAAGTGGAGCATGGCGAGGCCATTTCTTCCTGAAGTCCATGATGATCTCCTTCGTTTTCTCCACGTTCAGGATCAGTCCTGGTCCTGGTCCTGGTCGTTGTTGTCTCTAATCAGGCCCACCACCGTCGTGTCGTCTGCAAACTTCACGATGTGATTGGTGGTGAACCTGGGGACACAGTCGTGTGTCATCAGGGTGAACAGCAGGGGGCTCAGGACGCAGCCCTGAGGAAAGCCCGTGCTGAGGGTGATGACATCAGTGGTTTTCTGTCCGACCCAGACCAACTGAGGTCTGTTGGTGATGAAGTCTAGTAGGCAGTTGCGAACAGATGTGCTGAAGCCCAGATGTTCCAGTTTTGATGGTGTTGAACGCTGAACTGAAGTCCAGGAACATGCTCAAGGGGGCGGTGCGTGGATGGGCTTGGAACCCGTTAATAACTGCTTGCAGTTCTAGTTATTATTATTATTACGGGTAATTATTATTCTCCGCTAAAACGCGTTGGGCGGCCCATGCGGATTTGTAACGAACCTATTGAATCAGGTATCCAAGTACAGAATGTGCACCGCTACTCAAACCCAGAAATTCAGACCCCTCAACAACTAGGGGGCGCTATAACAAAGGACAATGCGTTTTGGCCTATAACCACCAAACTACTGGTCCCACACTCAAAAACTTCACATCACTTTGTTTATTGGATGATTCTGCAAAATAAAGGGAATTGGCACACCCTTCGTTTCCCAGCTAGTTTTCGCGCTACATGGCTACAAAGGTTAAACCTTTCTTGTTAAACTCCTCCTACATTTTTTATGCAATCCGTGCAAAACTCCATATATAACCGCGTAATGGACAAATAAAAAAAGTGAACGTGCCGGATTTTTGAATTTTGACTTTTTCGAAAAGTAACGCTAAAATAAGTGATTGTTAGCTAGCTAGCTCTAAATGTAATTGCTGATTATTCTAAAACCATAACAGATTTTGACATGTCCTTCATAACCCATAGTCCAAATAAGATTTTGCACATGTGACCCGCGTTTGAGGATCGTCCATCACTAGGGGGCGCTGTAATGTCAAGAAATCTACTACGCAAGAATGGCTGATCGGATTTTTACAAAACCTTCTTCATCCCCTTCCAGTCATACCCCTGAACTCAGGTATTAAATATGGTAATGATTAAAACAAGTGGGCGGGGCCTATTTCCAAAAGTGTTAAAAAACCTGGAGAATAATAAAAGCAATAAAGTAAAGAATAAAAAATGCTTTAAAATCAATTTTTTGATCCCAGATTTTCAGGATGTATTCCGTGAATAAGGTGTAACAATTCTCTCACTGCATGTATTGTTTTTTTTTGAAGTGCTACACTCTGAATTTTTAAAAGTTTGTAAAATGGAGAAATCAATGTATTTTCCACAAATATTGTTCAACCCCCCAAAATATGGCCTCTATTTGTAAAGCACATGCAGAATAAACATGGATTTCAGTTTGGTAAAAATCCAGGCGAGTTTGACCAATTTACAAGACTTTGAAAATAAATGGTACAAGACTATAAAGTTTAATATTTTATTTCTCTGAATCCATTTTTTTAATGACCATAAAAAAAATCCTGTGGTTAGATAAAGCACTCCTTGAGATCCATGAATATTTTCAGAATTTTAGAGCAAACCGTTGATTATTAACGAATTTATGAAGTTTGTGATCAGTTCACAGCTCTCATCCAGAGCTCTGACTCCACAGCTGTGAACAGGGCGGCCATTTTGCCCATATTTGGGCACATCACAGGAAGTGATGTCACAGCGGCCATCTTAGGTCAGAAAAAGCTGCGCTCAGAGAGAATACAAGTCAATTCAGGAAAATGTACTTTATGTTTCAGACACTCTAAATCCGGTGAATTCTAACCCGATTTCCAGCTAAATCAACTGACTGAAAACGTCACCCCTTTAGGGGCTACATGGGACCAATTGATTGAATTAAATGATTGTCTAACTTAATAAATAATTTCGGTTTTGTATTGAAAGTAAGCAAACTTCCAGAGCTACGTCCCAAGGAGCCAGACTTTTACTCCGCTTATGGGTGCGCATATAAAAGGACACCAGGAACCAGATCCTGGGGAATTACCTTCAATAAGTAAGATTTTATGATAGATAATCCTCATGCTTTAACACAATATGTGCTAATGGGTACAGGCAGGGGCGCAACTACCCAGTATAAGAGGGGTATGCAGCATCAGTTTTGGCGCCCCCCCCCCCCCGGATTAAAATAAATAAATAAGTGCCAGACATCATCATGTATGGTCTTTAAATAATAAAGGTTTATTTTAAAGTATATCAGCCACTGTAAGCCTACCATAATAATAATTAGATGGTATATTATTAACAATGTTAACACATAATAAACAGTTGCAAATTGACAAACATTAACATTATCATTATAACCAATGCAACTTAATGCAGCCTTTCTAAATCAGCCTAGTGATGGCATCAGATAAGACAACTATTATGCAGTAAGGTTTTGCTGCTGTTGAAATTACATTCACGTTTTGGATTTTAAAAAGTAGAAATATGGATAGCCTTAGCACAGACCTTTAGAGAGAGAGAAGTGACCCTGTAATTACAGCTTCCATGTCACCCAACAAATGTAAAGCAGCCTACATGTCTGACAGCACAGCTAACATGAACAGCTAATGGTAAAACAACATCTTTATTGCGTATTATTTATGCATGAGTTACTGCATAAGTTATGTTTTCTGGATTCTGGTCATTTATTGTACATGCTACCTTATATTTTCCACTATGTCAGCGCAGCAACATTGGTTTTGCATTAAGCTAGAAGCTAGCTGTAAACCCCCATTTGGTTGCTACATTCCCACTGTTAGATGGTGAAGAGGGAGAGCTGCAGAGGAGAGTGCTGAGACAAGGCTTTATTCAGAAGATCCATCTGAATGGCCTTTACCGCACAAAACAGTGGACACATTTAGGCAGTACATGGTTGAAAATGGTCCACAGAAAGTTACCGATGGCCCATATCCAAGATCAGATCAGAGTAAGATGTGTTTTTAAGCACACTCTTTTCGTTTACTGTCTAATGAAGAGAAAGTTGAACGAGATTTGTTACTGTATTCCAAAAATACTATTTGTTCCTGTGCTTGCAGAGTGAACACAACTGCTTTGCAGCATTTCACGAAGGCCAGTTCAGGAAGGACAGATTGCTTGTTGCAGAACCATGTTCAGGGTCTGAGGTACACACCTGTTTGCATCTCTGAAAGTTTCAGTGATGACCAGTAGGGGTGTTTTAGATATGCAGATTGCTTTTTTGCAGAGGTTTTTCATTACTTTGCTATACAGTTGGGTAGCCATCCTAGTTGCCTGAAATACTCCCTTCTTATTAGTTTTTTGTTGTATGCCCCAACTGATTTTATATGTTTCACCCAACCGTGTCTTTATTGTGTCATTTGGGAATATAGACCCAGTGTCCTCATATGGGCACATAGCTTTTTTAGAGAATTACTCAATGTAGAAAGCTGACATTTTTTGTATATAGTAATTGGGGTCTTGTAATCCCAAATTGCAAATAAAACAATCAAATGCAAAGATTATGTAATTGCCCTCATAAGATGACATAATTTTTTTCAAAAACTATTTGTTTTATCATGACAGGGTTTATTTATTACACTTATTAGGTCCTACTAATCCGCATGGAACTTGGAAATTAAAAAAACAAACTCCAAATAAAAGCTTGGGTCTCAGGAAGTTAAAGCACTTATTAAATATTTATAAGACACAAAGTTATCTGTGAGGACTAAGTGTGTATCTGTGTGTGAGTGTATAAGTATGTATATAATTTAGTTGTCTTGAGATTCAAAGATATACAGGAAAATGAATTTCTGAATTACATCTCCGTCCAGTTGATGCTTCTTTACATTTTTTGTTTTCAATAAAATTGTGGTGAAACAAATACACAAATTTGTCCTCCATTGATATTCTGTGCACAATAACATTTCCTTACAAAATGTATTTACCAAAGGCTTTGTCACACGGGTAACAGGTAAACCAAAAAAAATAAAATGCCAATCATCGGATTGAGGTGTGTGTGTGTGTGTGTGTGTGTGTGTGTGTGTCAGTCTCTGATGATGTTATGGGCTCGGGACACGCAGCGCTAGGATGAAATGTCCTTAATGGAGGGAAGAGGAGCCCCGATGATCTCTTGCTGTCCTCACAACTCTCCTCACATGCCTCCAGTCAGAGGCGCTGCAGCCTCAAGCTGAAAGGTGGGAGAGATACAGGAATGGTCAAAGGATATTTTAGACCTACCAGATTTGGTTAATGTTGACTTTGCACAATAAGCAAGTGAGGTAACTGATGAAGTACAAGTGCTTCTGTGCCCTCTTGACCAGTGACATGATGTTCACAGACCAGCTGAGGTTGTCTGTGATGTGCACCCTGAGGAATTTGGTGCCGGTGACCACCTCCACAGCTGAGCTGTTGATGAGCAGTGGAGCGTGGCAAGGCCGGTTCATCCTGAAGTCGAACATGATCTCCTTCGTCTTTTCCACGTTCAGGATCAGGCTGTTGTCTGGGGACGCAGTCGTGTGTCATAAGGGTGAACAGCAGGGGGCTCAAGACACAGCCTTGAGGGGAGCCCGTGCTGAGGGTGATGACATCAGAGGTGTTCTGTCCGACCCAGACCAAATGAGGTCAGGAGGTGAGGAAGTCTAGCAGGCAGTTGCGAAGGGGTGTGCTGAAGCCCAGATGTTTCAGTTTTTCCATCAGATGCTGTAAGATAATGGTGTTGAACGCTGAACTGAAGTCCAGGAACATGCTCAAGGGGGCGGGGCGTGGGTGGGCTTGGAACCCGTTAATAACTGCTTGCAGTTCTAGTTATTATTATTATTAGGGTTCCAAGCCCGCAGCGCAGGCGAACGGCTATGCCGTTCGTCTGCTCTGTGAGCAGAGAACCCTATTGTTTTTCGTGTGTTTTTAAATTATTTATTATTATTATTGTGAGCAGAGAACCCTATTGTTTTTCGTGTGTTTTTAAATTATTTATTAGGGTTCCAAGCCCGCAGCGCAGGCGAACGGCTATGCCGTTCGTCTGCTCTGTGAGCAGAGAACCCTATTGTTTTTCTAGTGTTTTTAAATTATTTATTATTATTATTATTATTATTATTACGGGTAATTATTATTCTCCGCTAAAACGCGTTGGGCGGCCCATGCGGATTTGTAACGAACCTATTGAATCAGGTATCCAAGTACAGAATGTGCACCGCTACTCAAACCCAGAAATTCAGACCCCTCAACAACTAGGGGGCGCTATAACAAAGGACAATGCGTTTTGGCCTATAACCACCAAACTACTGGTCCCACACTCAAAAACTTCACATCACTTTGTTTATTGGATGATTCTGCAAAATAAAGGGAATTGGCACACCCTTCGTTTCCCAGCTAGTTTTCGCGCTACATGGCTACAAAGGTTAAACCTTTCTTGTTTAACTCCTCCTACATTTTTTATGCAATCCGCACAAAACTCCACATATAACAGCGTAATGGACAAATAAAAAAAGTGAACACGCCGGATTTTTGAATTTTGACTTTTTCGAAAAGTAACGCTAAAATAAGTGATTGTTAGCTAGCTAGCTCTAAATGTAATTGCTGATTATTCTAAAACCATAACAGATTTTGACATGTCCTTCATAACCCATAGTCCAAATAAGATTTTGCACATGTGACCCGCGTTTGAGGATCGTCCATCACTAGGGGGCGCTGTGATGTCAAGAAATCTACTACGCAAGAATGGCTGATCGGATTTTTACAAAACCTTCTTCATCCCCTTCCAGTTATACCCCTGAACTCAGGTATTAAATATGGTAATTATTAAAACAAGTGGGCGGGGCCTATTTCCAAAAGTGTTAAAAAACCTGGAGAATAATAAAAACAATAAAGTAAAGAATAAAAAATGCTTTAAAATCAATTTTTTGATCCCAGATTTTCAGGATGTATTCTGTGAATAAGGTGTAACAATTCTCTCACTGCATGTATTGTTTTTTTTTGAAGTGCTACACTCTGAATTTTTAAAAGTTTGTAAAATGGAGAAATCAATGTATTTTCCACAAATATTGTTCAACCCCCCAAAATATGGCCTCTATTTGTAAAGCACATGCAGAATAAACATGGATTTCAGTTTGGTAAAAATCCAGGTGAGTTTGACCAATTTACAAGACTTTGAAAATAAATGGTACAAGACTATAAAGTTTAATATTTTATTTCTCTGAATCCATTTTTTTAATGACCATAAAAAAATCCTGTGGTTAGATAAAGCACTCTTTGAGATCCATGAATATTTTCAGAATTTTAGAGCCAACCGTTGATTATTAACGAATTTATGAAGTTTGTGATCAGTTCACAGCTTTCATCATCCAGAGCTCTGACTGCAGAGCTTTGAACAGGGCGGCCATTTTGCCCATATTTGGGCACATCACAGGAAGTGACGTCAAAGCAGCCATCTTAGGTCAGACCAAGCTGCCATCTTAGGTCAGACCATAGAGAACACAGACATGAATACGTAGACGCCGCGTCCTCGGTTGAGAGGCGTGCCGACAGAGCGGCCATCTTAGGTCAGACCAAGCTGCAGTCAGACAGAATACAAGTCATTACAGGAAAATGTACTTTATGTTTTCAGACACTCTGAATCCGGTGAATTCTCACCCGATTTCCAGATAAATCAACTGACTGAAAACGTCACCCCTTTAGGGGCTACATGGGACCAATTGATTGAATTAAATTATTGTCTAACTTAATAAATAATTTCGATTTTGTATTGAAAGTAAGCAAACTTCCAGAGCTACGTCCCAGGAAGCCCGACTGTTACTCCGCTTATGGGTGCGCAAATAAAAGGACACTAGGAACCAGATCCTGGGGAATTACCTTCCATAAGTAAGATTTTATGATAGATCATCCTCATGCTTTACAGTTACAGTTTTCCGGCATAAACACAATATGTGCTAATGGGTACAGCGATGGAAGTAGAGAAAAGTACATTAAACACCAAAAACAAACAAAATGGTCCTAAATTACTGGATAGACATGATTTGTGGGGAGTGGGGGGGGAAGCCCGTGCTGAGGGTGATTAGGTTTTTTGTTGATTTCTTTTTGTTGATAATTGCTGTTGTCTATAGATCGGTGTCTGTGTATATAGCTTAAATATATATATATATATATGCTTGTCGGGACTTTGATGCAATCAACTGGTTTCCTTATATAGGACATTTTATTCAATCTGTATAATCTGACCCAATCTGTATAATATGATTGAACTTGATTTTGTAAAGTGCCTTGAGATGACATGTTTCATGATTTGGCGCTATATAAATAAATAAATTGAATATATATATAATATTGGAAGAATTTTAGAGCAAACTGTTGATTTTTAAAGAATTTATTTATGAATTTAAAGAGAATAACATTTCCGAAATGTGCCCATGTAGGGATTTAAAATTTCCAGTAGATGGCAGTATTTGATTATATATGGATTTTTTACACACACACACACTTATATACATAAGCTTTACATTGAATGTAGCTAGTTGCGGAGCCAGAGGGGTGGCAGGGGTGGCATTTGCCACCCCCAACAGAGCCCTTGCCACCCCCTACTGCCACCCCACTGGAAATGGTAATTTTAACATATAATACTTATGAGATCGGCAAAGATTTGCCAGGAAAACTGTAATTTCCGACTGTCCCTGAAGGCAGCCCATGCAGTAGCAGCCTACATGCTGCGCACTGACGCTGTTCATTGGTTAAGCTGACATGTGGTTCCTGCTTGATCCAAAACACACCCGCGGCTTTAGAGTACACCGTTGAGGAGTTTTGCAGGTATTTACAACATTTTACAGCTCAGCGGTAACTACGGTGGCCGGGAAGTGCAAAACACAAATACAAAATCTGAAACACTTTTACAAATATTGAAACAAATTTACATTTCAGAAAGCAAATTTACAAAACACAAAACACTTTTACAAAACTTGAAACAAATTTACATTTCAGAAAACAAATTTACAAAACACGAAACACTTTTACAAATCTCGAAACACATTTACATTTCAGAAAACACATACAAAAGACGAAAATCAAACGGAAAGGGAGGGACTGTCTTCGAAGTTTACCCGGAAGTGATAACGGAAGCCTTCATCATGAACCAAGATGGACGCCAATCGAGTTGCGTTTTGCCCGTTTTTCGGCACACATATGAGCAGATTAACGCGATTTTGTTTGTCGTGTGGTCGGTCCTTGGAGTTTTAAAATTTCACAGAACAGACGGAAGAACCAGATATGCTGCAGCAGTGCATACATTATGTTGAAGAGGGTCACTCGTACGTTGTAATCGTAGACATGTCATGTTTACACGGTGTACAACCTGAAACTTGTTGAGCGACATCAGAAGGTTTTCTATTGTCATGCTGATATAGTATTCACATAAAACGTCCAATTCTGTAGCAACATTTACAACAACACAGGTCAAATTGAGTCAATGTAGAGATTTTTAAATGCCTTCATTTTTAAATCCCAAATCATGTAGATTGACTTCTGGAGATCATCTGCATCTGTAAGTGAAAGTAGTCACCTGTAAAAAAATAAGTTGTTTGAGTAGTTTTGAGGCTAAAGAGTGTGACCAAGGTATATATTTCCATTTTCAACATTTTCGCGGTGTATCGATCAAGTGCTTTTACACATTTACATTATATTTTTTTATGCTTTGTGTCATTTTTTTCTATTATTCTGGTCTGCTGGTGAAAATGGAAATATATACTTTGGTCACTCTTTAGCCTCAAAACTACTCAAACAACTTATTTTTTTACAGGTGACTACTTTCACTTACAGATGACAGATGATCTCCAGAAGTCAATCTACATGATTTGGGATTTAAAAATAAAGGCATTTAAAAAATCTCTACATTGACTCAATGTGACCTGTGTTGTTGTAAATGTTGCTACAGAATTGGACGTTTTATGTGAATACTATATCAGCATGACAATAGAAAACCTCCTGATGTCGCTCAACAAGTTTCAGCCAATTCTGATGTGGAATTTTAAAATAAGAGCCACTAGAAATCCGTATATATTAAGTAATTTTGACCAAAGTTGCTGTCACTACAGCAACTAAACGGTAGATACTCAATCGATGTTTCCATTTCAGCATGAGAGTAGAACACCTGCAGATGTGATCTCTTGTTCATTGATGCTGCGGGGTCATTCAAGTTTGGCTAATATTCTGTCAGCACACCACCTCTTCCTTTCTGTAAAGGTAAGTCCTCCATTCTAATTCATAACAGTCTAATCTTTAATGGCAATTTGGATATATATCAGGAAGGTAAGTAGAAAAATATGGACAGTTTATAGTCGTCACTACAAACTATCCATATTTTTATATAAATGTGACAGCAAGGACTGTAATATAAATAAAAAGTAACCAAGACTTTGTTTAAAGGTGCAGTTTGCCGTGGCCAAGGTCTGACCGGATTCTCCTGAACAGATGAGCAGCGCCATCCCCAAAAGGCTGAATGATGGATGTTTCCTGCACCACAAAGAATGAAATGGCCTACAAATATGCTATAAGTGAAATGTTAAAACTTAACAATGTTCTACCATTTTAAAAGTTAAATGTAATTACATTTAGTGTAAACAAATTGCATAAACTCAATAAATGAAAAACTTTATCTTCTTGCCAGTTTATGTACATAAGATACACTTTTAGACATCCACTTGATCTAAATATGAATAAATGCAAATTACATAAGCATGTGAAATGGATTGCAAAATTTAATACACATGTTAGTTGGACACAATTTTTGTATAAGTAGACATTTAAATAGTCTGGAAATATGGATATACAATAATTAAAGTTGAAAAGTGAAAATGAAAAGTAATTCCAAAATGTAAAACCTCAAGGTGCTAAAAAAATAAATACTTAAAAGCAGAAATCCAAAACACATTCTTGTGTATTATATTTCCTCTGGTTTAAAGTAAAATAACTAATCAGGATCTTTTTGACATGTAAACTTCTCTGCTTCCTCACATATGATTTCCCCTGCATGCTCACAGGAGCTGCACAGATTCTAAAGACTTGGTCTATTTTATAAACCAAGTTGATAGTTACAGTCTGGGAGATTATTGTGAAAACTTTGAGCCTCCTGATAAATCTTTCCACATGTATGTGGACATTTGCAATCTTCCTTGCTGCAGTTACATCCTCATCAGACAACTGGCCTCCTTTTATGAGTGGATGCTGGTAGAACAAGGTTAAATCGCCTCTCAAACAGCAGATCTCCGATGGTAAAGCCTTTGTCTGCCGTCACTTCATCGCCAAGACGAAAATATTCCAGGAAGCCAGCGTGTTCCCTGCCAAATGCATTCTTCTTATTCTTTTCTCCTAGGTGTGATCATCAGTGCCTGTAGTGTGAGCATATTTCTTCATAGGTGACTGATTATGGAAAGGTCTGGTCAGCCTCTGCATCACAGCGGCTGTCATCTGTCAAACACAAGACCACAATAAGTTTATTAAGCAGCATAAAACATACCAACACCAAGCTAATAGAGCACCACCTGCATCATTACTCATTCAAATATTCATATCACACACGTTACTTCCAGTTTTTACAAACAGCCTTTGTTAGTATCTGGGATGCCATTTGTAAGGTTACACAGTCAAAATCTAAAAGCAATATTTTGGGTTCTTTACTGTGATAACAGGATTAAAATGGGTTTTTATTTTTAAAGTTCTATTTTCAACATACATTTATACAGTTATATATTTGTAAATGTCACAGTTCCAAACTAAATATTTAATTACACAGCTAAATATTAAGCTTGTTATTTAAATATTTAACTTGGAACTGTGACTTATAGATTCATGAATAACAAAAATATGAAAAACGAACCCTGCCTTTCATCTCTCATTGTATAACTTTACAAACGGAACCCTATAGACCTACCAGCAGGGATGTAAAAATATCCAGATAATAATTTACAGAGGGAACAAAGCGAAAAAACAGTTGTCTTTATGTAAAAGCATATGTTTTATCAAGAGCAACACAAACTAAGGAATAAGAGTTAAAGATTGCTAACGTAAACATCCCTCAGCTTACCTGTGTCTCTCCTCTTTGTCTCCTTGATTTAGTTTTTAATGGAACTTCGTAGCCCAGCCACTTTTCTGGCGTCGTGGGTCTTCTGTCGGTCATTTGTCCACAAAATGAAAACAAAAACCATACGGTCGCTTCGGTGGTTTCTTCAAATTTACACCGTGTAAACATGACATGTCTACGATTGCAGCGTACGAGTGACCCTCTTCAACATAATGTATGCACTGCTGCAGCATATCTGGTTCTTCCGTCTGTTCTGTGAAATTTTAAAACTCCAAGGACCGACCACACGACAAACAAAATCGCGTTAATCTGCTCATATGTGTGCCGAAAAACGGGCAAAACGCAACTCGATTGGCGTCCATCTTGGTTCATGATGAAGGCTTCCGTTATCACTTCCGGGTAAACTTCGAAGACAGTCCCTCCCTTTCCGTTTGATTTTCGTCTTTTGTATGTGTTTTCTGAAATGTAAATGTGTTTCGAGATTTGTAAAAGTGTTTCGTGTTTTGTAAATTTGTTTTCTGAAATGTAAATTTGTTTCAAGTTTTGTAAAAGTGTTTTGTGTTTTGTAAATTTGCTTTCTGAAATGTAAATTTGTTTCAATATTTGTAAAAGTGTTTCAGATTTTGTATTTGTGTTTTGCACTTCCCGGCCACCGTAGGTAACCGCTGTGTTACCTTCCTAATGAGAGGCGGCACTTGTCATACATTTCTAAAAAGAAAAAAAAAATGGTTGTGCACCGCTCCGTCCGTAGTGCCTCGTTTATTATATTAGCCATGCTAGTGCTGATAGATCGTGTTTTAGACAGATTCTTTTAACATATGTTTCAGTGCACATGCTGCCCTGTAATGTTTTATTAATTTGGCCAGGATATATCTCCCAGCTCTTGCTTGAAATGTGTGTGGTAAGAATATGTGAAAAACCATTGTTAAGTTTATAATGACTGAAATGTAAATAGGCTATGTCATATGAAAGCTTTGAATTATAACCTAACTAGTTATATTAATTAATTTAATTAATCTATTTTTAATTTAGTATTATTTTAGCTAGCTACAGAAAACTAAAAACTATAGTTTAAATAATATTTAAAATAGTGTTGTCTTTGCCATACAGTCATGGAGTCTAAATACCAGGCTGCCTTATTTTGTGTAGAGCCCAAATGAAGAGAAAAGAGAATATCTCACAGTTCTTCTTAAAGAGGCAAAAACCAGGGCCAGACCAGGACCAGACAGAACCCTGCAGCAGTGACCAACCTGGAGAAGCCAGCCAGGAGACACCAGGCCCAAGTGTATCACCAGCAGGTTAGAGGCTGTGACAGAGAGTTATTAAGTAGTAAAATCCAATAAGCCTAATTGTAAAGGTTAGCATGATGCTTTTTGCATTTTTTATTGTGTCTGTTTATGAACACAATTGAAACAAGTGGGCAGGGCCTATTTGCAAAAGTGTGAGAGTAGGGAGTAGCAAGATGGCGGCCAGTCACTAGGGGAGGTCACTGGCCGCCATCTTGCTACTCCGTTCTCACACAGAACCCCATAGCATTTGGTTGCAACAACAAGCAGTTTGGCTGTGTGAAAACGTTTCACAGGTAACTTTAAAGTCAGTGGTTGTTATACTTACTATACAAATTACTTTTGTTTTGGTAACACTTTATTTGTGCCTAAGATTTACATGATACTGTCATAAACAGAGGCTGCACAGTGAAGCAGTGAGAAGTGTTGTTGCCTTCTGGGTTCAATCACCTGGGTCTTTCAAATCCTCCCGGGTCTTTCAAATCCTCCCGGGTCTTTCAAATCCTCCTGGGTCTTTCAAATCCTCCCGGGTCTTTCAAATCCTCTGGGTCTTTCTGCATGAAGTTTGAATGTTCTACCTGTGCATGCGTAGGTTCACTCCGGGTACGCTGGCTTCCTCCCACAGTTCAAAAACATGACTGTTAGTTTAATTGGCTTCTCTAAATTGTCCTTAGGTGTGAGTGTGTGCAAGAATGGTTGTTTGTCCTGTCTGTCTCTGTGTTGCCCTGTGACAGATTGCCGACCTGTCCAGGGTGTAACCCGCCTCTCGCTCAGTGAACGGTGTGTATATATATATATATATATATATATATATATATATATATATATATATATATATATATACACACAGAAAGCTATATACACGGTAGACTGTGCGTTAATGTAACGCAGAAGGTCTGGAGATGCTACGTTGGTGTAGCTTGTAGGACCTGAACAGGGGAGAGAGGCAGAGTCAAGTGTCACGGGGCCTCTGGGCCGTGTTAATAAGGCTGGTAGCGGATGGGAAAAAACTGTTTTTGTGTCGTGAGGTTTTGGTCCTGATGGACCGCTGCCTCCTGCCAGAAGGAAGTGTCTGAAATATTTTGTGACTGGGGTGTCACAAAATCGGCCACAATCTTCCCTGCACGCCTCAGAGTCCTAGAGGCTTACAGGTCCTGGAGAGATGGAAAATTGCAGCCAATCACCTTCTCTGCAGACTGGATGACACGCTGCAGTCTGCTCTTGTCTTTGGCGGTGGCACCAGCGTACCAGATGGTAATGGAGGAGGTGGTTTAGACACACCTTCTCCTTCAAAGAGTTTTCTTAATTTTCATAACTATGACAATTGTAGATTCACACTAAAGGCATCAAAACTATGAATTAACACATGTGGAATTATATACTTAACAAAAAAGTGTGAAACAACTGAAAATATGTCTTATATTCTAGGTTCTTCAAAGTAGCCACCTTTTGCTTTGATTACTGCTTCGTACACTCTTGGCATTCTCTTAATGAGCTTCAAGAGATAGTCACCTGAAATGGTTTTCCCTTCACAGGTGTCCCCTGTCAGGTTTAATAAGTGGGATGTCTTGCCTCTTATATGGGGTTGGGACCATCAGTTGTGTTGTGCAGAAGTCAAGTGGATACACAGCTTATAGTCCTACTGAATAAACTGTTAGAATTTGTATTATGGCAAGAAAAAAGCAGCTAAGTAAAGAAAAACAAGTGGCCATAATTACTTTAAGAACTGAAGGTCATTCAGTCCAAAAAATTGGGAAAACTTTGAAAGTGTCCCCAAGTGCAGTCGCAAAAACCATCAAGCGCTACAAAGAAACTGGCTCACACGAGGACCGCCCCAGGAAAGGAAGACCAAGAGTCACCTCTGCTGTGGAGGATAAATTCATCCTAGTCACCAGCCTCAGAAATCGCAGGTTGACAGCAGCTCAGATTAGAGACCAGGTCAATGCCACACAGAGTTCTAGCAGCAGACACATCTCTAGAACAACTGTTAGGAGACTGTGTGAATCAGGCCTTCATGGTAAAACAGCTGCTAGGAAACCACTGCTAAGGACAGGCAACAAGTAGAAGAGAATTGTTTGGGCTAAAGAACACAAGGAATGGACATTAGACCAGTGGAAATCTGTGCTTTGGTCTGATGAGTCCAAAGTTGAGATCTTTGGTTCCAACCATCGTGTCTTTGTGCGACGCAGAAAAGGTTTAACAGATGGACTCTATTCAATTCAATTCAATTGTATTTATATAGCGCCAATTCATGAAACATGTCATCTCGAGGCACTTTACAAAGTCAAAATCAATCATATTATACAGATTGGTCAAAAATTTCCTATATAAGGGAACCAGTTGATTGCTTCAAAGTCCCGACAAGCAGCATTCACTCCTGGAGAAGCATAGAGCTACAGGGAGAGACGTCTGCATTGTCCATGGCTTTGCAGCAATCCCTCATACTGAGCAAGCATGAAGCGACAGTCGAAAAAAAACCCCACCCATTAGCGGGAAGGAAAAACCTCCAGCAGAACCGGGCTCAGTATGAACGGTCATCTGCCTCGACCGACTGGGGGTTAAAGAATACAGAGCAGAGACACAACAAGAGAGACAAACATGCACAGAAGCACACATTGATCCAGTAATCTGTTCTACATTAGATAGTAATAGCGGGTGATCTGTCTTCTCTGGATGATGTCACAGTTAACAGAACGTCAGATCAGGTGTACCTACTATGAAGAAAAAAGAGAGAGCAAAAAGTTAAAAGCTGAAATGACAACAGTCATTTCAATGTAATGCAATGCAAAACTGCATTGCATCTACTTTTTTTAGACAAATGCAAGAAAGTAATAAATATTATGACATGCTTAATTGGAAGGGAGTGGGGAGCAGATAGATGGTGCTGCTGTAGAAGGTCGTGAGGATGGGCGGGGACAGGTGGGCTCTCCTCATCCTCCGCAGTAAGTGCAAGCGCTTCTGTTCCCTCTTCTCCAGTGACATGGTGTTCACAAACCAGCTGAGGTTGTGTGTTATGTGCACCCCGAGGAATTTATTGCTGCTGGCCACCTCCACAGCTGAGCTGTTAATGAGAAGTGGAGCATGGCGAGGCCATTTCTTCCTGAAGTCCATGATGATCTCCTTCGTTTTCTCCACGTTCAGGATCAGTCCTGGTCCTGGTCCTGGTCCTGGTCGTTGTTGTCTCTAATCAGGCCCACCACCGTCGTGTCGTCTGCAAACTTCACGATGTGATTGGTGGTGAACCTGGGGACACAGTCGTGTGTCATCAGGGTGAACAGCAGGGGGCTCAGGACGCAGCCCTGAGGAAAGCCCGTGCTGAGGGTGATGACATCAGTGGTTTTCTGTCCGACCCGGACCAACTGAGGTCTGTTGGTGATGAAGTCTAGTAGGCAGTTGCGAACAGGTGTGCTGAAGCCCAGATGTTCCAGTTTTGATGGTGTTGAACGCTGAACTGAAGTCCAGGAACATGCTCAAGGGGGCGGTGCGTGGGTGGGCTTGGAACCCGTTAATAACTGCTTGCAGTTCTAGTTATTATTATTATTATTACGGGTAATTATTATTCTCCGCTAAAACGCGTTGGGCGGCCCATGCGGATTTGTAACGAACCTATTGAATCAGGTATCCAAGTACAGAATGTGCACCGCTACTCAAACCCAGAAATTCAGACCCCTCAACAACTAGGGGGCGCTATAACAAAGGACAATGCGTTTTGGCCTATAACCACCAAACTACTGGTCCCACACTCAAAAACTTCACATCACTTTGTTTATTAGATGATTCTGCAAAATAAAGAGAATTGGCACACCCTTCGTTTCCCAGCTAGTTTTCGCACTACATGGCTACAAAGGTTAAACCTTTCTTGTTAAACTCCTCCTACATTTTTTATGCAATCCGCGCAAAACTCCATATATAACCGCGTAATGGACAAATAAAAAAAGTTAACACGCCAGATTTTTGAATTTTGACTTTTTCGAAAAGTAACGCTAAAATAAGTGATTGTTAGCTAGCTAGCTCTAAATGTAATTGCTGATTATTCTAAAACCATAACAGATTTTGACATGTCCTTCATAACCCATAGTCCAAATAAGATTTTGCACATGTGACCCGCGTTTGAGGATCGTCCATCACTAGGGGGCGCTGTGATGTCAAGAAATCTACTACGCAAGAATGGCTGATCGGATTTTTACAAAACCTTCTTCATCCCCTTCCAGTCATACCCCTGAATTCAGGTATTAAATATGGTAGTGATTAAAACAAGTGGGCGGGGCCTATTTCCAAAAGTGTTAAAAAACCTGGAGAATAATAAAAGCAATAAAGTAAAGAATAAAAAATGCTTTAAAATAAATTTTTTGATCCCAGATTTTCAGGATGTATTCAGTGAATAAGGTGTAACAATTCTCTCACTGCATGTATTGTTTTTTTTTGAAGTGCTACACTCTGAATTTTTAAAAGTTTGTAAAGTGGAGAAATCAATGTATTTTCCACAAATATTGTTCAACCCCCCAAAATATGGCCTCTATTTGTAAAGCACATGCAGAATAAACATGGATTTCAGTTTGGTAAAAATCCAGGCGAGTTTGACCAATTTACAAGACTTTGAAAATAAATGGTACAAGACTATAAAGTTTAATATTTTATTTCTCTGAATCCATTTTTTTAATGACCATAGAAAAAATCCTGTGGTTAGATAAAGCACTCTTTGAGATCAATGAATATTTTCAGAATTTTAGAGCAAACCGTTGATTATTAACGAATTTATGAAGTTTGTGATCAGTTCACAGCTCTCATCATCCAGAGGTCTGACTGCAGAGCTTTGAACAGGGCAGCCATTTTGCCCATATTTGGGCACATCACAGGAAGTGACGTCACATCCCGTGTTTTTTCTAAGCGGAGCAGAAACTTGAAGAGGGAGGATAGCTTTTAGGGTTTTCTAAAGAACACATCATTTAAAAAATTTAATTGAATATAAAAAAGATCAAGCAGAAGACAGGAAAGTTATTTAGAAGGCAAAGAAGACAAAACGGAGAGATTTTTGTGATTCAATAGGCAGAACAACCCCTATAGCTTAGGTATGGGGAATGATTAAGAAAATGAAGGGAAATAGAGCAGAGAGAACATATCCAGTTCTAAAACATGAAGAAGGAACAGCAGTAACAAATGAAGAAAAACTAGAAGTAATGGCAAGAACATTTGCAAAGATCCATAGTTCAGATAATTTAACAGAAACGGGAAAATTTAGGAGAGAGCAGACAAGAAGGATAAATGATTTTATTTTAGAAGGTGAAACAACTCCAGGAAATGTCATGGATGTTTATTTTTCTATGCAAGAAATGAAGAGAGCGATATTTAGATCAGGATTAACAGCACCAGGAAAAGATCAGATATGCTATATTATGTTAAAAAAACTTAGGGAAACAAGCTGAAGAAAAACTTCTAGGTTTATATAATAAGATTTGGAAAGAAGGAAGATTACCTTCTAATTAGAAGGAAGCAATTATTGTGCCAATTATTAAACCAGGAAAGGATCCAACAAACCCTTTATGTTATAGACCAATTGTACTTACTTCATGTTTAGGAAAGATTATGGAGAGAATGATAACAGAAAGGATTACATATTATGTAGAAAGTAAAAGACTGTTGTCTTCATGTCAAGTTGGATTCAGAAAAGGAAGTACTATGGATCCAGTTGTGTGTTTGGAATCAGATATTAGAAAAGCTCAGATTAATAGGGAAGTAGTAGTAGCAATATTTTTTGATAATGAGAAAGCATATGACATGGTATGGAAGGATGGGTTGCTTATAAAATTATATAAAATGGGCATAACAGGAAGGGCTTATAATTGGATTGAAGATTTTTTGTTTAATAGTTATACAGGTACAGATGGGAGTAACAAAATCTGATAAATATAAAATTGATAATGGAACTCCACTGGAAAGTATTATCAGTCCTTTATTATTCTCAACTGTAAGTAATGAACAACTGACAACAGCTTAATCGGTAGGTGTATCTGTCGCTGCTCCTGCAGTTAATTAATGAATTATTTCCACCTGTGGCCACGTCACCTGTCAGCGTGTATTCCCTCACTGCCAGTAACTTAGCTGATAAACCAAACAGGGATATCCTCATGATTTGCTATTAGCTCAGGCTAATTTAGCATGATGCATTTTTTCTTTTCTTTTTTTTTTAACAATGGTCGGAATGTGAAACAGTGTCCCGCATTTTAATGGGTCTGATTCAGAAAAAGTGAAAAAATTCCACCTGAGCCTTTCTGTAACAAAGAAGGCAGAGCTGCATCGGCTGTCAGTCAATAAGCAGGGGACACCTGTGAAGGGAAAACCATTTCAGGTGACTATCTCTTGAAGCTCATTAAGAGAATGCCAAGAGTGTATGAAGCAGTAATCAAAGCAAAAGGTGGCTACTTTGAAGAACCTAGAATATAAGACATATTTTCAGTTGTTTCACACTTTTTTGTTAAGTATATAATTCCACATGTTTTAATTCATAGTTTTGATGCCTTTAGTGTGAATCTACAATTGTCATAGTTATGAAAATTAAGAAAACTCTTTGAAGGAGAAGGTGTGTCTAAACCACCTCCTCCATTACCATCTGGTACGCTGGTGCCACCGCCAAAGACAAGAGCAGAGTGCAGCATGTCATCCGGTCTGCAGAGAAGGTGATTGGCTGCAATTTTCCATCTCTCCAGGACCTGTAAGCCTCCAGGACTCTGAGGCGTGCAAAAAAGCACAGAAGCACACATTGATCCAGTAATCTGTTCTACATTAGATGGTAATAGCGGGTGATCTGTCTTCTCTGGATGATGTCACAGTTAACAGAACGTCAGATCAGGTGTACCTACTATGAAGAAAAAAGAGAGAGCAAAAAGTTAAAAGATGAAATGACAACAGTCATTTCAATGTAATGCAATGCAAAACTGCATTGCATCTACTTTTTTAGACAAATGCAAGAAAGTAATAAATACTATGACATGCTTAATTGGAAGGGAGTGGGGAGCAGATAGATGGTGCTGCTGTAGAAGGTCGTGAGGATGGGCAGGGACAGGTGGGCTCTCCTCATCCTCCGCAGTAAGTGCAAGCGCTTCTGTGCCCTCTTCTCCAGTGACATGGTGTTCACAAACCAGCTGAGGTTGTGTGTTATGTGCACCCCGAAGAATTTATTGCTGCTGACCACCTCCACAGCTGAGCTGTTAATGAGAAGTGGAGCATGGCGAGGCCATTTCTTCCTGAAGTCCATGATGATCTCCTTCGTTTTCTCTACGTTCAGGATCAGTCCTGGTCCTGGTCCTGGTCCTGGTCGTCTCTAATCAGGCCCACCACCGTCGTGTCGTCTGCAAACTTCACAATGTGATTGGTGGTGAACCTGGGGACACAGTCGTGTGTCATCAGGGTGAACAGCAGGGGGCTCAGGAGGAAAGCCCGTGCTGAGGGTGATGACATCAGAGGTTTTCTGTCCGACCCGGACCAACTGAGGGCTGTTGGTGATGAAGTCTAGCAGGCAGTTGCGAAGGGGTGTCCTGAAGCCCAGATCTTTCAGTTTTTCCGCCAGATGCTGTAAGATAATGGTGTTGAACGCTGAACTGAAGTCCAGGAACATGCTCTAGGGGGCGGGGCGTGGGTGGGCTTGGAACCCGTTAATAACTGCTTGCAGTTCTAGTTATTATTATTAGGGTTCCAAGCCCGCAGCGCAGGCGAACGGCTATGCCGTTCGTCTGCTCTGTGAGCAGAGAACCCTATTGTTTTTCGTGTGTTTTTAAATTATTTATTATTATTATTATTATTACGGGTAATTATTATTCTCCGCTAAAACGTGTTGGGCGGCCCATGCGGATTTGTAACGAACCTATTGAATCAGGTATCCAAGTACAGAATGTGCACCGCTACTCAAACCCAGAAATTCAGACCCCTCAACAACTAGGGGGCGCTATAACAAAGGACAATGCGTTTTGGCCTATAACCACCAAACTACTGGTCCCACACTCAAAAACTTCACATCACTTTGTTTATTGGATGATTCTGCAAAATAAAGGGAATTGGCACACCCTTCGTTTCCCAGCTAGTTTTCGCGCTACATGGCTACAAAGGTTAAACCTTTCTTGTTAAACTCCTCCTACATTTTTTATGCAATCCGTGCAAAACTCCATATATAACCGCGTAATGGACAAATAAAAAAAGTGAACGTGCCGGATTTTTGAATTTTGACTTTTTCGAAAAGTAACGCTAAAATAAGTGATTGTTAGCTAGCTAGCTCTAAATGTAATTGCTGATTATTCTAAAACCATAACAGATTTTGACATGTCCTTCATAACCCATAGTCCAAATAAGATTTTGCACATGTGACCCGCGTTTGAGGATCGTCCATCACTAGGGGGCGCTGTAATGTCAAGAAATCTACTACGCAAGAATGGCTGATCGGATTTTTACAAAACCTTCTTCATCCCCTTCCAGTCATACCCCTGAACTCAGGTATTAAATATGGTAATGATTAAAACAAGTGGGCGGGGCCTATTTCCAAAAGTGTTAAAAAACCTGGAGAATAATAAAAGCAATAAAGTAAAGAATAAAAAATGCTTTAAAATCAATTTTTTGATCCCAGATTTTCAGGATGTATTCCGTGAATAAGGTGTAACAATTCTCTCACTGCATGTATTGGTTTTTTTTTGAAGTGCTACACTCTGAATTTTTAAAAGTTTGTAAAATGGAGAAATCAATGTATTTTCCACAAATATTGTTCAACCCCCCAAAATATGGCCTCTATTTGTAAAGCACATGCAGAATAAACATGGATTTCAGTTTGGTAAAAATCCAGGCGAGTTTGACCAATTTACAAGACTTTGAAAATAAATGGTACAAGACTATAAAGTTTAATATTTTATTTCTCTGAATCCATTTTTTTAATGACCATAAAAAAAATCCTGTGGTTAGATAAAGCACTCCTTGAGATCCATGAATATTTTCAGAATTTTAGAGCAAACCGTTGATTATTAACAAATTTATGAAGTTTGTGATCAGTTCACAGCTTTCATCATCCAGAGCTTTGACTGCAGAGCTTTGAACAGGGCGGCCATTTTGCCCATATTTGGGCACATCACAGGAAGTGACGTCAAAGCAGCCATCTTAGGTCAGACCAAGCTGCCATCTTAGGTCAGACCATAGAGAACACAGACATGAATACGTAGACGCCACGTCCTCGGTTGAGAGGCGTGCCGACAGAGCGGCCATCTTAGGTCAGACCAAGCTGCAGTCAGACAGAATACAAGTCATTACAGGAAAATGTACTTTATGTTTTCAGACACTCTGAATCCGGTGAATTCTCACCCGATTTCCAGATAAATCAAATGACTGAAAACATCACCCCTTTAGGGGCTACATGGGACCAATTGATTGAATTAAATTATTGTCTAACTTAATAAATAATTTCGATTTTGTATTGAAAGTAAGCAAACTTCCAGAGCTACGTCCCAGGAAGCCCGACTTTTACTCCGCTTATGGGTGCGCAAATAAAAGGACACTAGGAACCAGATCCTGGGGAATTACCTTCCATAAGTAAGATTTTATGATAGATCATCCTCATGCTTTACAGTTACAGTTTTCCGGCATAAACACAATATGTGCTAATGGGTACAGCGATGGAAGTAGAGAAAAGTACATTAAACACCAAAAACAAACAAAATGGTCCTAAATTACTGGATAGACATGATTTGTGGGGAGTGGGGGGGGAAGCCCGTGCTGAGGGTGATTAGGTTTTTTGTTGATTTCTTTTTGTTGATAATTGCTGTTGTCTGTAGATCGGTGTCTGTGTATATAGCTATATATATATATATATATATATATATATATATATATATATATATATATATATATATATATATATATATATATATATATATATATATGCTTGTCGGGACTTTGATGCAATCAACTGGTTTCCTTATATAGGACATTTTATCCAATCTGTATAATCTGATTGGTCCAATCAATTACTTCGACTGCAGTCATGTCTTGATGACATCAAAAGCTGGATGACTTTAAATTTCCTGCGTCTAAATTCTGACAAGACCGAAGTTGTAATCTTTGGGCCAGAGTCCTCAAAAAATAAACTTCTTAACCAATCACTTAATCTGGATGACATTAACTTGGCCTCTGGTAATAAAGTAAAAAACCTTGGTGTTATTTTTGACCAAGACATGTCATTTAAATCCCATATTAAACAGGTTTCCAGAGTTTCCTTTTTTCACCTCCGGAATATCGCCAAAATTAGAAACATTCTGTCCAGGAGTGATGCTGAAAAACTAGTCCATGCATTTGTTACTTCAAGGCTGGACTATTGTAATTCTTTACTATCAGGAAGTCCACAAAATGCAATTCAAAGTCTTCAGCTTATCCAAAATGCTGCAGCAAGAGTTCTGATGAAAATCAACAAGAGGGATCATATTTCTCCAATTTTAGCTTCCCTTCATTGGCTTCCTGTTAAATCAAGAATAGAATTTAAAATTCTTCTTCTAACGTATAAAGCCCTTAATAATCAAGCTCCATCATATATCAGAGCTCTGATTACTCCGTATGTTCCTAACAGAGCACTTCGCTCTCAGACTGCAGGTCTGCTGGTGGTTCCTAGAGTCTCTAAAAGTAGAATGGGAGGCAGATCCTTTAGCTATCAGGCTCCTCTCTTGTGGAACCAACTCCCAGTTTTGGTCCGTGAAGCAGACACCCTGTCTACTTTTAAGACTAATCTTAAAACCTTCCTTTTTGACAAAGCTTATAACTAGAGTGGCTCATGTTACTCTGAGCTACCTTTATAGTTTTGCTGCTATAGGCTTAGGCTACTGGAGGACATCAGGGCCTACTTTTCTCACTCTACTGATTTTTACTGTTCTCCAGTCTACTGTTCTCCAGATTTGCATTGCGTTACATTGAAATGACTGTTGTCATTTCAGCTTTTAACTTTTTGTTCTCTCTCTTTTTTCTTCATAGTAGGTACACCTGGTCTGACGTTCTGTTGACTGTGAAATCATCCAGGGAGGACAGATCACCGACTATTACCATCTAATGTAGAACAGATTACTAGATCAATGTGTGCTTCTGTGCTTTTTTGTCTCTCTTGTTGTGTCTCTGCTCTGTCTTCTGTAACCCCAGTCGGTCGAGGCAGATGACCGTTCATACTGAGCCCGGTTCTGCCGGAGTTTTTTTTTTCCCGTTAATGGGTGTTTTTTCTTCCCACTGTCGCTTCATGCTTGCTCAGTATGAGGGATTGCAGCAAAGCCATGTACAATGCAGACGACTCTCCCTGTGGCTCTACGGTCCCCCAGGAGTGAATGCTGCTTGTCGGGACTTTGATGCAATCAACTGGTTTCCTTATATAGGACATTTTGACCAATCTGTATAATCTGACCCAATCTGTATAATATGATTGAACTTGATTTTGTAAAGTGCCTTGAGATGACATGTTTCATGATTTGGCGCTATATAAATAAAATTGAATTGAATTGAATTGACCCAATCTGTATAATATGATTGAACTTGATTTTGTAAAGTGCCTTGAGATGACTTGTTTCATGATTTGGCGCTATATAAATAAATAAATTGAATATATATATAATATTGGAAGAATTTTAGAGCAAACTGTTGATTTTTAAAGAATTTATTTATGCAGGTGTTTACAGACCAGGTGAGGTTGTCCGTGATGTGCAGCCCGAGGAATTTGGTGCTGCTAACCACCTCCACAGCTGAGCTGTTGATGAGTTTGTGTCAACTGCGAACTTCATGATGTGATTGGGGGTGAACTTGGGGGTGCAGTCGTGTGTCATCAGAGTAAACAGCAGGGGGCTGCGGACACAGCCCTGAGGGGAGCCCGTGCTGAGGGTGATGACATCAGAGGTGGTCTGTCAGACCCGGACCGACAGTGGTCAGGAGGTGAGGAAGTGATGAGGGGTGTGCTGAAGCCCAGATGTTCCAGTTTTTCAACCAGATGCTGTGGGATGAGGGTGTTGAACGCTGTAGTCCAGGAACATGCTCAAAGGGGGCGGAGCGTAGACGGGCTTGGAACCCGTTAATAACTGCTTGCAGTTCTAGTTAGGGTTCCAAGCCCGCAGCGCAGGCGAACGGCTATGCCGTTCGTCTGCTCTGTGAGCAGAGAACCCTATTGTTTTTCTAGTGTTTTTAAATTATTTATTATTAGGGTTCCAAGCCCGCAGCGCAGGCGAACGGCTATGCCGTTCGTCTGCTCTGTGAGCAGAGAACCCTATTGTTTTTCGTGTGTTTTTAAATTATTTATTATTATTATTATTATTATTATTATTACGGGTAATTATTATTCTCCGCTAAAACGCGTTGGGCGGCCCATGCGGATTTGTAACGAACCTATTGAATCAGGTATCCAAGTACAGAATGTGCACCGCTACTCAAACCCAGAAATTCAGACCCCTCAACAACTAGGGGGCGCTATAACAAAGGACAATGCGTTTTGGCATATAACCACCAAACTACTGGTCCCACACTCAAAAACTTCACATCACTTTGTTTATTGGATGATTCTGCAAAATAAAGGGAATTGGCACACCCTTCGTTTCCCAGCTAGTTTTCGCGCTACATGGCTACAAAGGTTAAACCTTTCTTGTTTAACTTCTCCTACATTTTTTATGCAATCCGCGCAAAACTCCACATATAACAGCGTAATGGACAAATAAAAAAAGTGAACGCGCCGGATTTTTGAATTTTGACTTTTTCGAAAAGTAACGCTAAAATAAGTGATTGTTAGCTAGCTAGCTCTAAATGTAATTGCTGATTATTCTAAAACCATAACAGATTTTGACATGTCCTTCATAACCCATAGTCCAAATAAGATTTTGCACATGTGACCCGCGTTTGAGGATCGTCCATCACTAGGGGGCGCTGTGATGTCAAGAAATCTACTACGCAAGAATGGCTGATCGGATTTTTACAAAACCTTCTTCATCCCCTTCCAGTCATACCCCTGAACTCAGGTATTAAATATGGTAATTGTTAAAACAAGTGGGCGGGGCCTATTTCCAAAAGTGTTAAAAAACCTGGAGAATAATAAAAACAATAAAGTAAAGAATAAAAAATGCTTTAAAATCAATTTTTTGATCCCAGATTTTCAGGATGTATTCTGTGAATAAGGTGTAACAATTCTCTCACTGCATGTATTGTTTTTTTTTGAAGTGCTACACTCTGAATTTTTAAAAGTTTGTAAAATGGAGAAATCAATGTATTTTCCACAAATATTGTTCAACCCCCCAAAATATGGCCTCTATTTGTAAAGCACATGCAGAATAAACATGGATTTCAGTTTGGTAAAAATCCAGGCGAGTTTGACCAATTTACAAGACTTTGAAAATAAATGGTACAAGACTATAAAGTTTAATATTTTATTTCTCTGAATCCATTTTTTTAATGACCATAAAAAAACTCCTGTGGTTAGATAAAGCACTCTTTGAGATCCATGAATATTTTCAGAATTTTAGAGCCAACCGTTGATTATTAACGAATTTATGAAGTTTGTTATCAGTTCACAGCTTTCATCATCCAGAGCTCTGACTGCAGAGCTTTGAACAGGGCGGCCATTTTGCCCATATTTGGGCACATCACAGGAAGTGACGTCAAAGCAGCCATCTTAGGTCAGACCAAGCTGCCATCTTAGGTCAGACCATAGAGAATACAAGTCAATTGAGGAAAATGTACTTTATGTTTCAGACACTCTGAATCCGGTGAATTCTCACCCGATTTCCATTAAATCAACTGACTGAAAACGTCACCCCTTTAGGGGCTACATGGGACCAATTGATTGAATTAAACGATTGTCTAACTTAATAAATAATTTCGGTTTTGTATTGAAAGTAAGCAAACTTCCAGAGCTACGTCCCAGGAAGCCAGACTTTTACTTCCCTTATGGGTGCGCATATAAAAGGACACCAGGAACCAGATCCTGGGGAATTACCTTCCATAAGTAAGATTTTATGATAGATAATCCTCATGCTTTACAGTTACAGTGTTTCCGGCATAAACACAATATGTGCTAATGGGTGCAGCGATGGAAGTAGAGAAAAGTACATTAAACACCAAAAACAAACAAAATGGTCCTAAATTACTGGATAAACATGATTTGTGGGGAGGGGGGGGGGGAAGCCCGTGCTGAGGGTGATTAGGTTTTTTGTTGATTTCTTTTTGTTGATAATTGCTGTTGTCTGTAGATCGGTGTCTGTGTATATAGCTTAAATATATATATATATATATATATAACATTGGAAGAATTTTAGAGCAAACTGTTGATTTTTAAAGAATTTATTTATGAATTTAAAGAGAATAACATTTCCGAAATGTGCCCATGTAGGGATTTAAAATTTCCAGTAGATGGCAGTATTTGATTATATGTGGATTTTTTACACACACACACTTATATACATAAGCTTTACATTGAATGTTGCTAGTTGCGGAGCCAGAGGGGTGGCTCTGTTGGGGGTGGCATTTGCCACCCCCTACTGCCACCCCACTGGAAATGGTAATTTTAACATATAATACTTATGAGATCGGCAAAGATTTGCCAGGAAAACTGTAATTTCCGACTGTCCCTGAAGGCAGCCCATGCAGTAGCAGCCTACATGCTGCGCACTGACGCTGTTCATTGGTTAAGCTGACATGTGGTTCCTGCTTGATCCAAAACACACCCGCGGCTTTAGAGTACACCGTTGAGGAGTTTTGCAGGTATTTACAACATTTTACCGCTCAGCGGTAACCGCTGTGTTACCTTCCTAATGAGAGGCGGCACTTGTCATACATTTCTAAAAAGAAAAAAAAAATGGTTGTGCACCGCTCCGTCCGTAGTGCCTCGTTTATTATATTAGCCATGCTAGTGCTGATAGATCGTGTTTTAGACAGATTCTTTTAACATATGTTTGAGTGCACATGCTGCCCTGTAATGTTTTATTAATTTGGCCAGGATATATCTCCCAGCTCTTGCTTGAAATGTGTGTGGTAAGAATATGTGAAAAACCATTGTTAAGTTTATAATGACTGAAATGTAAATAGGCTATGTCATATGAAAGCTTTGAATTATAACCTAACTAGTTATATTAATTAATTTAATTAATCTATTTTTAATTTAGTATTATTTTAGCTAGCTACAGAAAACTAAAAACTATTGTTTAAATAATATTTAAAATAGTGTTGTCTTTGCCATACAGTCATGGAGTCTAAATACCAGGCTGCCTTATTTTGTGTAGAGCCCAAATGAAGAGAAAAGAGAATATCTCAAAGTTCTTCTTAAAGAGGCAAAAACCAGGGCCAGACCAGGACCAGACAGAACCCTGCAGCAGTGACCAACCTGGAGAAGCCAGCCAGGAGACACCAGGCCCAAGTGTATCACCAGCAGGTTAGAGGCTGTGACAGAGAGTTATTAAGTAGTAAAATCCAATAAGCCTAATTGTAAAGGTTAGCATGATGCTTTTTGCATTTTTTATTGTGTCTGTTTATGAACACAATTGAAACAAGTGGGCAGGGCCTATTTGCAAAAGTGTGAGAGTAGGGAGTAGCAAGCAGTCACTAGGAGAGGTCACTGGCCGCCATCTTTCTACTCCGTTCTCACACAGAACCCCATAGCATTTGGTTGCAACAACAAGCAGTTTGGCTGTGTGAAAACGTTTCACAGGTAACTTTAAAGTCAGTGGTTGTTATACTTACTATACAAATTACTTTTGTTTTGGTAACACTTTATTTGTGCCTAAGATTTACATGATACTGTCATAAACAGAGGCTGCACAGTGAAGCAGTGAGAAGTGTTGTTGCCTTCTGGGTTCAATCACCTGGGTCTTTCAAATCCTCCCGGGTCTTTCAAATCCTCCCGGGTCTTTCAAATCCTCCTGGGTCTTTCAAATCCTCTGGGTCTTTCTGCATGAAGTTTGAATGTTCTACCTGTGCATGCGTAGGTTCACTCCGGGTACGCTGGCTTCCTCCCACAGTTCAAAAACATGACTGTTAGTTTAATTGGCTTCTCTAAATTGTCCTTAGGTGTGAGTGTGTGCAAGAATGGTTGTTTGTCCTGTCTGTCTCTGTGTTGCCCTGTGACAGATTGCTGCTGGCCACCTCCACAGCTGAGCTGTTAATGAGAAGTGGAGCATGGCGAGGCCATTTCTTCCTGAAGTCCATGATGATCTCCTTCGTTTTCTCCACGTTCAGGATCAGTCCTGGTCCTGGTCCTGGTCGTTGTTGTCTCTAATCAGGCCCACCACCGTCGTGTCGTCTGCAAACTTCACGATGTGATTGGTGGTGAACCTGGGGACACAGTCGTGTGTCATCAGGGTGAACAGCAGGGGGCTCAGGACGCAGCCCTGAGGAAAGCCCGTGCTGAGGGTGATGACATCAGTGGTTTTCTGTCCGACCCAGACCAACTGAGGTCTGTTGGTGATGAAGTCTAGTAGGCAGTTGCGAACAGGTGTGCTGAAGCCCAGATGTTCCAGTTTTGATGGTGTTGAACGCTGAACTGAAGTCCAGGAACATGCTCAAGGGGGCGGTGCGTGGGTGGGCTTGGAACCCGTTAATAACTGCTTGCAGTTCTAGTTATTATTATTATTACGGGTAATTATTATTCTCCGCTAAAACGCGTTGGGCGGCCCATGCGGATTTGTAACGAACCTATTGAATCAGGTATCCAAGTACAGAATGTGCACCGCTACTCAAACCCAGAAATTCAGACCCCTCAACAACTAGGGGGCGCTATAACAAAGGACAATGCGTTTTGGCCTATAACCACCAAACTACTGGTCCCACACTCAAAAACTTCACATCACTTTGTTTATTGGATGATTCTGCAAAATAAAGGGAATTGGCACACCCTTCGTTTCCCAGCTAGTTTTCGCGCTACATGGCTACAAAGGTTAAACCTTTCTTGTTTAACTCCTCCTACATTTTTTATGCAATCCGCGCAAAACTCCACATATAACAGCGTAATGTACAAATAAAAAAAGTGAACGCGCCGGATTTTTGAATTTTGACTTTTTCGAAAAGTAACGCTAAAATAAGTGATTGTTAGCTAGCTAGCTCTAAATGTAATTGCTGATTATTCTAAAACCATAACAGATTTTGACATGTCCTTCATAACCCATAGTCCAAATAAGATTTTGCACATGTGACCCGTGTTTGAGGATCGTCCATCACTAGGGGGCGCTGTGATGTCAAGAAATCTACTACGCAAGAATGGCTGATCGGATTTTTACAAAACCTTCTTCATCCCCTTCCAGTTATACCCCTGAACTCAGGTATTAAATATGGTAATTATTAAAACAAGTGGGCGGGGCCTATTTCCAAAAGTGTTAAAAAACCTGGAGAATAATAAAAACAATAAAGTAAAGAATAAAAAATGCTTTAAAATCAATTTTTTGATCCCAGATTTTCAGGATGTATTCTGTGAATAAGGTGTAACAATTCTCTCACTGCATGTATTGTTTTTTTTTGAAGTGCTACACTCTGAATTTTTAAAAGTTTGTAAAATGGAGAAATCAATGTATTTTCCACAAATATTGTTCAACCCCCCAAAATATGGCCTCTATTTGTAAAGCACATGCAGAATAAACATGGATTTCAGTTTGGTAAAAATCCAGGCGAGTTTGACCAATTTACAAGACTTTGAAAATAAATGGTACAAGACTATAAAGTTTAATATTTTATTTCTCTGAATCCATTTTTTTAATGACCATAAAAAAAATCCTGTGGTTAGATAAAGCACTCTTTGAGATCCATGAATATTTTCAGAATTTTAGAGCCAACCGTTGATTATTAACGAATTTATGAAGTTTGTGATCAGTTCACAGCTTTCATCATCCAGAGCTCTGACTGCAGAGCTTTGAACAGGGCGGCCATTTTGCCCATATTTGGGCACATCACAGGAAGTGACGTCAAAGCAGCCATCTTAGGTCAGACCAAGCTGCCATCTTAGGTCAGACCATAGAGAACACAGACATGAATACGTAGACGCCGCGTCCTCGGTTGAGAGGCGTGCCGACAGAGCGGCCATCTTAGGTCAGACCAAGCTGCAGTCAGACAGAATACAAGTCATTACAGGAAAATGTACTTTATGTTTTCAGACACTCTGAATCCGGTGAATTCTCACCCGATTTCCAGATAAATCAACTGACTGAAAACGTCACCCCTTTAGGGGCTACATGGGACCAATTGATTGAATTAAATTATTGTCTAACTTAATAAATAATTTCGATTTTGTATTGAAAGTAAGCAAACTTCCAGAGCTACGTCCCAGGAAGCCCGACTTTTACTCTGCTTATGGGTGCGCAAATAAAAGGACACTAGGAACCAGATCCTGGGGAATTACCTTCCATAAGTAAGATTTTATGATAGATCATCCTCATGCTTTACAGTTACAGTTTTCCGGCATAAACACAATATGTGCTAATGGGTACAGCGATGGAAGTAGAGAAAAGTACATTAAACACCAAAAACAAACAAAATGGTCCTAAATTACTGGATAGACATGATTTGTGGGGAGTGGGGGGGGAAGCCCGTGCTGAGGGTGATTAGGTTTTTTGTTGATTTCTTTTTGTTGATAATTGCTGTTGTCTATAGATCGGTGTCTGTGTATATAGCTTAAATATATATATATATATATATATATATATATATATATATATATATATATATATATATATATATATATATATATGCTTGTCGGGACTTTGATGCAATCAACTGGTTTCCTTATATAGGACATTTTATTCAATCTGTATAATCTGACCCAATCTGTATAATATGATTGAACTTGATTTTGTAAAGTGCCTTGAGATGACATGTTTCATGATTTGGCGCTATATAAATAAATAAATTGAATATATATATAATATTGGAAGAATTTTAGAGCAAACTGTTGATTTTTAAAGAATTTATTTATGAATTTAAAGAGAATAACATTTCCGAAATGTGCCCAAGTAGGGATTTAAAATTTCCAGTAGATGGCAGTATTTGATTATATATGGATTTTTTACACACACACACACTTATATACATAAGCTTTACATTGAATGTAGCTAGCTGCCAGAGGGGTGGCAGGGGTGGCATTTGCCACCCCCAACAGAGCCCTTGCCACCCCCTACTGCCACCCCACTGGAAATGGTAATTTTAACATATAATACTTATGAGATCGGCAAAGATTTGCCAGGAAAACTGTAATTTCCGACTGTCCCTGAAGGCAGCCATGCAGTAGCAGCCTACATGCTGCGCACTGACGCTGTTCATTGGTTAAGCTGACATGTGGTTCCTGCTTGATCCAAAACACACCCGCGGCTTTAGAGTACACCGTTGAGGAGTTTTGCAGGTATTTACAACATTTTACAGCTCAGCGGTAACCGCTGTGTTACCTTCCTAATGAGAGGCGGCACTTGTCATACATTTCTAAAAAGAAAAAAAAAATGGTTGTGCACCGCTCCGTCCGTAGTGCCTCGTTTATTATATTAGCCATGCTAGTGCTGATAGATCGTGTTTTAGACAGATTCTTTTAACATATGTTTCAGTGCACATGCTGCCCTGTAATGTTTTATTAATTTGGCCAGGATATATCTCCCAGCTCTTGCTTGAAATGTGTGTGGTAAGAATATGTGAAAAACCATTGTTAAGTTTATAATGACTGAAATGTAAATAGGCTATGTCATATGAAAGCTTTGAATTATAACCTAACTAGTTATATTAATTAATTTAATTAATCTATTTTTAATTTAGTATTATTTTAGCTAGCTACAGAAAACTAAAAACTATTGTTTAAATAATATTTAAAATAGTGTTGTCTTTGCCATACAGTCATGGAGTCTAAATACCAGGCTGCCTTATTTTGTGTAGAGCCCAAATGAAGAGAAAAGAGAATATCTCACAGTTCTTCTTAAAGAGGCAAAAACCAGGGCCAGACCAGGACCAGACAGAACCCTGCAGCAGTGACCAACCTGGAGAAGCCAGCCAGGAGACACCAGGCCCAAGTGTATCACCAGCAGGTTAGAGGCTGTGACAGAGAGTTATTAAGTAGTAAAATCCAATAAGCCTAATTGTAAAGTTTAGCATGATGCTTTTTGCATTTTTTATTGTGTCTGTTTATGAACACAATTGAAACAAGTGGGCAGGGCCTATTTGCAAAAGTGTGAGAGTAGGGAGTAGCAAGATGGCGGCCAGTCACTAGGGGAGGTCACTGGCCGCCATCTTGCTACTCCGTTCTCACACAGAACCCCATAGCATTTGGTTGCAACAACAAGCAGTTTGGCTGTGTGAAAACGTTTCACAGGTAACTTTAAAGTCAGTGGTTGTTATACTTACTATACAAATTACTTTTGTTTTGGTAACACTTTATTTGTGCCTAAGATTTACATGATACTGTCATAAACAGAGGCTGCACAGTGAAGCAGTGAGAAGTGTTGTTGCCTTCTGGGTTCAATCACCTGGGTCTTTCAAATCCTCCCGGGTCTTTCAAATCCTCCCGGGTCTTTCAAATCCTCCTGGGTCTTTCAAATCCTCTGGGTCTTTCTGCATGAAGTTTGAATGTTCTACCTGTGCATGCGTAGGTTCACTCCGGGTACGCTGGCTTCCTCCCACAGTTCAAAAACATGACTGTTAGTTTAATTGGCTTCTCTAAATTGTCCTTAGGTGTGAGTGTGTGCAAGAATGGTTGTTTGTCCTGTCTGTCTCTGTGTTGCCCTGTGACAGATTGCCGACCTGTCCAGGGTGTAACCCGCCTCTCGCTCAGTGAACGCTGTGTGTATATATATATATATATACACACAGAAAGCTATATACACGGTAGACTGTGCGTTAATGTAACGCAGAAGGTCTGGAGATGCTACGTTTGTGTAGCTTGTAGGACCTGAACAGGGGAGAGAGGCAGAGTCAAGTGTCACGGGGCCTCTGGGCCGTGTTAATAAGGCTGGTAGCGGATGGGAAAAAACTGTTTTTGTGTCGTGAGGTTTTGGTCCTGATGGACCGCTGCCTCCTGCCAGAAGGAAGTGTCTGAAATATTTTGTGACTGGGGTGTCACAAAATCGGCCACAATCTTCCCTGCACGCCTCAGAGTCCTAGAGGCTTACATGTCCTGGAGAGATGGAAAATTGCAGCCAATCACCTTCTCTGCAGACCGGATGACACGCTGCAGTCTGCTCTTGTCTTTGGCGGTGGCACCAGCGTACCAGATGGTAATGGAGGAGGTGGTTTAGACACACCTTCTCCTTCAAAGAGTTTTCTTAATTTTCATAACTATGACAATTGTAGATTCACACTAAAGGCATCAAAACTATGAATTAACACATGTGGAATTATATACTTAACAAAAAAGTGTGAAACAACTGAAAATATGTCTTATATTCTAGGTTCTTCAAAGTAGCCACCTTTTGCTTTGATTACTGCTTCGTACACTCTTGGCATTCTCTTAATGAGCTTCAAGAGATAGTCACCTGAAATGGTTTTCCCTTCACAGGTGTCCCCTGTCAGGTTTAATAAGTGGGATGTCTTGCCTCTTATATGGGGTTGGGACCATCAGTTGTGTTGTGCAGAAGTCAAGTGGATACACAGCTTATAGTCCTACTGAATAAACTGTTAGAATTTGTATTATGGCAAGAAAAAAGCAGCTAAGTAAAGAAAAACAAGTGGCCATAATTACTTTAAGAACTGAAGGTCATTCAGTCCGAAAAATTGGGAAAACTTTGAAAGTGTCCCCAAGTGCAGTCGCAAAAACCATCAAGCGCTACAAAGAAACTGGCTCACACGAGGACCGCCCCAGGAAAGGAAGACCAAGAGTCACCTCTGCTGTGGAGGATAAATTCATCCTAGTCACCAGCCTCAGAAATCGCAGGTTGACAGCAGCTCAGATTAGAGACCAGGTCAATGCCACACAGAGTTCTAGCAGCAGACACATCTCTAGAACAACTGTTAGGAGACTGTGTGAATCAGGCCTTCATGGTAAAACAGCTGCTAGGAAACCACTGCTAAGGACAGGCAACAAGTAGAAGAGAATTGTTTGGGCTAAAGAACACAAGGAATGGACATTAGACCAGTGGAAATCTGTGCTTTGGTCTGATGAGTCCAAAGTTGAGATCTTTGGTTCCAACCATCGTGTCTTTGTGCGACGCAGAAAAGGTTTAACAGATGGACTCTATTCAATTCAATTCAATTGTATTTATATAGCGCCAATTCATGAAACATGTCATCTCGAGGCACTTTACAAAGTCAAAATCAATCATATTATACAGATTGGTCAAAAATTTCCTATATAAGGGAACCAGTTGATTGCTTCAAAGTCCCGACAAGCAGCATTCACTCCTGGAGAAGCATAGAGCTACAGGGAGAGACGTCTGCATTGTCCATGGCTTTGCAGCAATCCCTCATACTGAGCAAGCATGAAGCGACAGTCGAAAAAAAAACCCACCCATTAGCGGGAAGGAAAAACCTCCAGCAGAACCGGGCTCAGTATGAACGGTCATCTGCCTCGACCGACTGGGGGTTAAAGAATACAGAGCAGAGACACAACAAGAGAGACAAACATGCACAGAAGCACACATTGATCCAGTAATCTGTTCTACATTAGATAGTAATAGCGGGTGATCTGTCTTCTCTGGATGATGTCACAGTTAACAGAACGTCAGATCAGATGTACCTACTATGAAGAAAAAAGAGAGAGCAAAAAGTTAAAAGCTGAAATGACAACAGTCATTTCAATGTAATGCAATGCAAAACTGCATTGCATCTACTTTTTTTAGACAAATGCAAGAAAGTAATAAATATTATGACATGCTTAATTGGAAGGGAGTGGGGAGCAGATAGATGGTGCTGCTGTAGAAGGTCGTGAGGATGGGCGGGGACAGGTGGGCTCTCCTCATCCTCCGCAGTAAGTGCAAGCGCTTCTGTTCCCTCTTCTCCAGTGACATGGTGTTCACAAACCAGCTGAGGTTGTGTGTTATGTGCACCCCGAGGAATTTATTGCTGCTGGCCACCTCCACAGCTGAGCTGTTAATGAGAAGTGGAGCATGGCGAGGCCATTTCTTCCTGAAGTCCATGATGATCTCCTTCGTTTTCTCCACGTTCAGGATCAGTCCTGGTCCTGGTCCTGGTCGTTGTTGTCTCTAATCAGGCCCACCACCGTCGTGTCGTCTGCAAACTTCACGATGTGATTGGTGGTGAACCTGGGGACACAGTCGTGTGTCATCAGGGTGAACAGCAGGGGGCTCAGGACGCAGCCCTGAGGAAAGCCCGTGCTGAGGGTGATGACATCAGTGGTTTTCTGTCCGACCCAGACCAACTGAGGTCTGTTGGTGATGAAGTCTAGTAGGCAGTTGCGAACAGGTGTGCTGAAGCCCAGATGTTCCAGTTTTGATGGTGTTGAACGCTGAACTGAAGTCCAGGAACATGCTCAAGGGGGCGGTGCGTGGGTGGGCTTGGAACCCGTTAATAACTGCTTGCAGTTCTAATTAGGGTTCCAAGCCCGCAGCGCAGGCGAACGGCTATGCCGTTCGTCTGCTCTGTGAGCAGAGAACCCTATTGTTTTTCTAGTGTTTTTAAATTATTAGGGTTCCAAGCCCGCAGCGCAGGCGAACGGCTATGCCGTTCGTCTGCTCTGTGAGCAGAGAACCCTATTGTTTTTCTAGTTTATTAGGGTTCCAAGCCCGCAGCGCAGGCGAACGGCTATGCCGTTCGTCTGCTCTGTGAGCAGAGAACCCTATTGTTTTTCTAGTGTTTTTAAATTATTTATTAGGGTTCCAAGCCCGCAGCGCAGGCGAACGGCTATGCCGTTCGTCTGCTCTGTGAGCAGAGAACCCTATTGTTTTTCTAGTGTTTTTAAATTATTTATTATTATTATTATTATTACGGGTAATTATTATTCTCCGCTAAAACGCGTTGGGCGGCCCATGCGGATTTGTAACGAACCTAATGAATCAGGTATCCAAGTACAGAATGTGCACCGCTACTCAAACCCAGAAATTCAGACCCCTCAACAACTAGGGGGCGCTATAACAAAGGACAATGCGTTTAGGCCTATAACCACCAAACTACTGGTCCCACACTCAAAAACTTCACATCACTTTGTTTATTGGATGATTCTGCAAAATAAAGGGAATTGGCACACCCTTCGTTTCCCAGCTAGTTTTCGCGCTACATGGCTACAAAGGTTAAACCTTTCTTGTTAAACTCCTCCTACATTTTTTATGCAATCCGCGCAAAACTCCATATATAACCGCGTAATGGACAAATAAAAAAAGTTAACGCGCCGGATTTTTGAATTTTGACTATTTCGAAAAGTAACGCTAAAATAAGTGATTGTTAGCTAGCTAGCTCTAAATGTAATTGCTGATTATTCTAAAACCATAACAGATTTTGACATGTCCTTCATAACCCAGAGTCCAAATAAGATTTTGCACATGTGACCCGCGTTTGAGGATCGTCCGTCACTAGGGGGCGCTGTGATGTCAAGAAATCTACTACGCAAGAATGGCTGATCGGATTTTTACAAACCCTTCTTCATCCCCTTCCAGTCATACCCCTGAACTCAGGTATTAAATATGGTAATTATTAAAACAAGTGGGCGGGGCCTATTTCCAAAAGTGTTAAAAAACCTGAAGAATAATAAAAACAATAAAGTAAAGAATAAAAAATGCTTTAAAATCAAATTTTTGATCCCAGATTTTCAGGATGTATTCTGTGAATAAGGTGTAACAATTCTCTCACTGCATGTATTGTTTTTTTTTGAAGTGCTACACTCTGAATTTTTAAAAGTTTGTAAAATGGAGAAATCAATGTATTTTCCATAAATATTGTTCAACCCCCCAAAATATGGCCTCTATTTGTAAAGCACATGCAGAATAAACATGGATTTCAGTTTGGTAAAAATCCAGGCGAGTTTGACCAATTTACAAGACTTTGAAAATAAATGGTACAAGACTATAAAGTTTAATATTTTATTTCTCTGAATCCATTTTTTTAATGACCATAAAAAAAACTCCTGTGGTTAGATAAAGCACTCTTTGAGATCCATGAATATTTTCAGAATTTTAGAGCCAACCGTTGATTATTAACGAATTTATGAAGTTTGTGATCAGTTCACAGCTTTCATCATCCAGAGCTCTGACTGCAGAGCTTTGAACAGGGCGGCCATTTTGCCCATATTTGGGCACATCACAGGAAGTGACGTCAAAGCAGCCATCTTAGGTCAGACCAAGCTGCCATCTTAGGTCAGACCATAGAGAACACAGACATGAATACGTAGACGCCGCGTCCTCGGTTGAGAGGCGTGCCGACAGAGCGGCCATCTTAGGTCAGACCAAGCTGCAGTCAGACAGAATACAAGTCATTACAGGAAAATGTACTTTATGTTTTCAGACACTCTGAATCCGGTGAATTCTCACCCGATTTCCAGATAAATCAACTGACTGAAAACGTCACCCCTTTAGGGGCTACATGGGACCAATTGATTGAATTAAATTATTGTCTAACTTAATAAATAATTTCGATTTTGTATTGAAAGTAAGCAAACTTCCAGAGCTACGTCCCAGGAAGCCCGACTTTTACTCCGCTTATGGGTGCGCAAATAAAAGGACACTAGGAACCAGATCCTGGGGAATTACCTTCCATAAGTAAGATTTTATGATAGATCATCCTCATGCTTTACAGTTACAGTTTTCCGGCATAAACACAATATGTGCTAATGGGTACAGCGATGGAAGTAGAGAAAAGTACATTAAACACCAAAAACAAACAAAATGGTCCTAAATTACTGGATAGACATGATTTGTGGGGAGTGGGGGGGGGAAGCCCGTGCTGAGGGTGATTAGGTTTTTTGTTGATTTCTTTTTGTTGATAATTGCTGTTGTCTGTAGATCGGTGTCTGTGTATATAGCTTAAATATATATATATATATATATATATATATATATATGCTTGTCGGGACTTTGATGCAATCAACTGGTTTCCTTATATAGGACATTTTATCCAATCTGTATAATCTGACCCAATCTGTATAATATGATTGAACTTGATTTTGTAAAGTGCCTTGAGATGACATGTTTCATGATTTGGCGCTATATAAATAAATAAATTGAATATATATATAATATTGGAAGAATTTTAGAGCAAACTGTTGATTTTTAAAGAATTTATTTATGAATTTAAAGAGAATAACATTTCCGAAATGTGCCCATGTAGGGATTTAAAATTTCCAGTAGATGGCAGTATTTGATTATATATGGATTTTTTACACACACACACTTATATACATAAGCTTTACATTGAATGTAGCTAGTTGCGGAGCCAGAGGGGTGGCAGGGGTGGCATTTGCCACCCCCAACAGAGCCCTTGCCACCCCCTACTGCCACCCCACTGGAAATGGTAATTTTAACATATAATACTTATGAGATCGGCAAAGATTTGCCAGGAAAACTGTAATTTCCGACTGTCCCTGAAGGCAGCCCATGCAGTAGCAGCCTACATGCTGCGCACTGACGCTGTTCATTGGTTAAGCTGACATGTGGTTCCTGCTTGATCCAAAACACACCCGCGGCTTTAGAGTACACCGTTGAGGAGTTTTGCAGGTATTTACAACATTTGACCGCTCAGCGGTAACCGCTGTTTTACCTTCCTAATGAGAGGCGGCACTTGTCATACATTTCTAAAAAGAAAAAAAAAATGGTTGTGCACCGCTCCGTCCGTAGTGCCTCGTTTATTATATTAGCCATGCTAGTGCTGATAGATCGTGTTTTAGACAGATTCTTTTAACATATGTTTCAGTGCACATGCTGCCCTGTAATGTTTTATTAATTTGGCCAGGATATATCTCCCAGCTCTTGCTTGAAATGTGTGTGGTAAGAATATGTGAAAAACCATTGTTAAGTTTATAATGACTGAAATGTAAATAGGCTATGTCATATGAAAGCTTTGAATTATAACCTAACTAGTTATATTAATTAATTTAATTAATCTATTTTTAATTTAGTATTATTTTAGCTAGCTACAGAAAACTAAAAACTATTGTTTAAATAATATTTAAAATAGTGTTGTCTTTGCCATACAGTCATGGAGTCTAAATACCAGGCTGCCTTATTTTGTGTAGAGCCCAAATGAAGAGAAAAGAGAATATCTCACAGTTCTTCTTAAAGAGGCAAAAACCAGGGCCAGACCAGGACCAGACAGAACCCTGCAGCAGTGACCAACCTGGAGAAGCCAGCCAGGAGACACCAGGCCCAAGTGTATCACCAGCAGGTTAGAGGCTGTGACAGAGAGTTATTAAGTAGTAAAATCCAATAAGCCTAATTGTAAAGGTTAGCATGATGCTTTTTGCATTTTTTATTGTGTCTGTTTATGAACACAATTGAAACAAGTGGGCAGGGCCTATTTGCAAAAGTGTGAGAGTAGGGAGTAGCAAGATGGCGGCCAGTCACTAGGGGAGGTCACTGGCCGCCATCTTGCTACTCCGTTCTCACACAGAACCCCATAGCATTTGGTTGCAACAACAAGCAGTTTGGCTGTGTGAAAACGTTTCACAGGTAACTTTAAAGTCAGTGGTTGTTATACTTACTATACAAATTACTTTTGTTTTGGTAACACTTTATTTGTGCCTAAGATTTACATGATACTGTCATAAACAGAGGCTGCACAGTGAAGCAGTGAGAAGTGTTGTTGCCTTCTGGGTTCAATCACCTGGGTCTTTCAAATCCTCCCGGGTCTTTCAAATCCTCCTGGGTCTTTCAAATCCTCCCGGGTCTTTCAAATCCTCTGGGTCTTTCTGCATGAAGTTTGAATGTTCTACCTGTGCATGCGTAGGTTCACTCCGGGTACGCTGGCTTCCTCCCACAGTTCAAAAACATGACTGTTAGTTTAATTGGCTTCTCTAAATTGTCCTTAGGTGTGAGTGTGTGCAAGAATGGTTGTTTGTCCTGTCTGTCTCTGTGTTGCCCTGTGACAGATTGCCGACCTGTCCAGGGTGTAACCCGCCTCTCGCTCAGTGAACGCTGTGTATATATATATATATATATATATATATATATATATATATATACACAGAAAGCTATATACACGGTAGACTGTGCGTTAATGTAATGCAGAAGGTCTGGAGATGCTACGTTGGTGTAGCTTGTAGGACCTGAACAGGGGAGAGAGGCAGAGTCAAGTGTCACGGGGCCTCTGGGCCGTGTTAATAAGGCTGGTAGCGGATGGGAAAAAACTGTTTTTGTGTCGTGAGGTTTTGGTCCTGATGGACCGCTGCCTCCTGCCAGAAGGAAGTGTCTGAAATATTTTGTGACTGGGGTGTCACAAAATCGGCCACAATCTTCCCTGCACGCCTCAGAGTCCTAGAGGCTTACAGGTCCTGGAGAGATGGAAAATTGCAGCCAATCACCTTCTCTGCAGACCGGATGACACGCTGCAGTCTGCTCTTGTCTTTGGCGGTGGCACCAGCGTACCAGATGGTAATGGAGGAGGTGGTTTAGACACACCTTCTCCTTCAAAGAGTTTTCTTAATTTTCATAACTATGACAATTGTAGATTCACACTAAAGGCATCAAAACTATGAATTAACACATGTGGAATTATATACTTAACAAAAAAGTGTGAAACAACTGAAAATATGTCTTATATTCTAGGTTCTTCAAAGTAGCCACCTTTTGCTTTGATTACTGCTTCGTACACTCTTGGCATTCTCTTAATGAGCTTCAAGAGATAGTCACCTGAAATGGTTTTCCCTTCACAGGTGTCCCCTGTCAGGTTTAATAAGTGGGATGTCTTGCCTCTTATATGGGGTTGGGACCATCAGTTGTGTTGTGCAGAAGTCAAGTGGATACACAGCTTATAGTCCTACTGAATAAACTGTTAGAATTTGTATTATGGCAAGAAAAAAGCAGCTAAGTAAAGAAAAACAAGTGGCCATAATTACTTTAAGAACTGAAGGTCATTCAGTCCGAAAAATTGGGAAAACTTTGAAAGTGTCCCCAAGTGCAGTCGCAAAAACCATCAAGCGCTACAAAGAACTGGCTCACACGAGGACCGCCCCAGGAAAGGAAGACCAAGAGTCACCTCTGCTGTGGAGGATAAATTCATCCTAGTCACCAGCCTCAGAAATCGCAGGATGACAGCAGCTCAGATTAGAGACCAGGTCAATGCCACACAGAGTTCTAGCAGCAGACACATCTCTAGAACAACTGTTAGGAGACTGTGTGAATCAGGCCTTCATGGTAAAACAGCTGCTAGGAAACCACTGCTAAGGACAGGCAACAAGTAGAAGAGAATTGCTTGGGCTAAAGAACACAAGGAATGGACATTAGACCAGTGGAAATCTGTGCTTTGGTCTGATGAGTCCAAAGTTGAGATCTTTGATTCCAACCATCGTGTCTTTGTGCGACGCAGAAAAGGTTTAACAGATGGACTCTATTCAATTCAATTCAATTGTATTTATATAGCGCCAATTCATGAAACATGTCATCTCGAGGCACTTTACAAAGTCAAAATCAATCATATTATACAGATTGGTCAAAAATTTCCTATATAAGGGAACCAGTTGATTGCTTCAAAGTCCCGACAAGCAGCATTCACTCCTGGAGAAGCATAGAGCTACAGGGAGAGACGTCTGCATTGTCCATGGCTTTGCAGCAATCCCTCATACTGAGCAAGCATGAAGCGACAGTCGAAAAAAAAACCCACCCATTAGCGGGAAGGAAAAACCTCCAGCAGAACCGGGCTCAGTATGAACGGTCATCTGCCTCGACCGACTGGGGGTTAAAGAATACAGAGCAGAGACACAACAAGAGAGACAAACATGCACAGAAGCACACATTGATCCAGTAATCTGTTCTACATTAGATAGTAATAGCGGGTGATCTGTCTTCTCTGGATGATGTCACAGTTAGCAGAACGTCAGATCAGGTGTACCTACTATGAAGAAAAAAGAGAGAGCAAAAAGTTAAAGGCTGAAATGACAACAGTCATTTCAATGTAATGCAATGCAAAACTGCATTGCATCTACTTTTTTTAGACAAATGCAAGAAAGTAATAAATATTATGACATGCTTAATTGGAAGGGAGTGGGGAGCAGATAGATGGTGCTGCTGTAGAAGGTCGTGAGGATGGGCGGGGACAGGTGGGCTCTCCTCATCCTCCGCAGTAAGTGCAAGCGCTTCTGTTCCCTCTTCTCCAGTGACATGGTGTTCACAAACCAGCTGAGGTTGTGTGTTATGTGCACCCCGAGGAATTTATTGCTGCTGGCCACCTCCACAGCTGAGCTGTTAATGAGAAGTGGAGCATGGCGAGGCCATTTCTTCCTGAAGTCCACGATGATCTCCTTCGTTTTCTCCACGTTCAGGATCAGTCCTGGTCCTGGTCCTGGTCGTTGTTGTCTCTAATCAGGCCCACCACCGTCGTGTCGTCTGCAAACTTCACGATGTGATTGGTGGTGAACCTGGGGACACAGTCGTGTGTCATCAGGGTGAACAGCAGGGGGCTCAGGACGCAGCCCTGAGGAAAGCCCGTGCTGAGGGTGATGACATCAGTGGTTTTCTGTCCGACCCAGACCAACTGAGGTCTGTTGGTGATGAAGTCTAGTAGGCAGTTGCGAACAGGTGTGCTGAAGCCCAGATGTTCCAGTTTTGATGGTGTTGAACGCTGAACTGAAGTCCAGGAACATGCTCAAGGGGGCGGTGCGTGGGTGGGCTTGGAACCCGTTAATAACTGCTTGCAGTTCTAGTTATTATTATTATTATTATTACGGGTAATTATTATTCTCCGCTAAAACGCGTTGGGCGGCCCATGCGGATTTGTAACGAACCTATTGAATCAGGTATCCAAGTACAGAATGTGCACCGCTACTCAAACCCAGAAATTCAGACCCCTCAACAACTAGGGGGCGCTATAACAAAGGACAATGCGTTTTGGCCTATAACCACCAAACTACTGGTCCCACACTCAAAAACTTCACATCACTTTGTTTATTGGATGATTCTGCAAAATAAAGGGAATTGGCACACCCTTCGTTTCCCAGCTAGTTTTCGCGCTACATGGCTACAAAGGTTAAACCTTTCTTGTTAAACTCCTCCTACATTTTTTATGCAATCCGCGCAAAACTCCATATATAACAGCGTAATGGACAAATAAAAAAAGTGAACGCGCCGGATTTTTGAATTTTGACTTTTTCGAAAAGTAACGCTAAAATAAGTGATTGTTAGCTAGCTAGCTCTAAATGTAATTGCTGATTATTCTAAAACCATAACAGATTTTGACATGTCCTTCATAACCCATAGTCCAAATAAGATTTTGCACATGTGACCTGCGTTTGAGGATCGTCCATCACTAGGGGGCGCTGTAATGTCAAGAAATCTACTACGCAAGAATGGCTGATCGGATTTTTACAAAACCTTCTTCATCCCCTTCCAGTCATACCCCTGAACTCAGGTATTAAATATGGTAATGATTAAAACAAGTGGGCGGGGCCTATTTCCAAAAGTGTTAAAAAACCTGGAGAATAATAAAAGCAATAAAGTAAAGAATAAAAAATGCTTTAAAATCAATTTTTTGATCCCAGATTTTCAGGATGTATTCTGTGAATAAGGTGTAACAATTCTCTCACTGCATGTATTGTTTTTTTTTGAAGTGCTACACTCTGAATTTTTAAAAGTTTGTAAAATGGAGAAATCAATGTATTTTCCACAAATATTGTTCAACCCCCCAAAATATGGCCTCTATTTGTAAAGCACATGCAGAATAAACATTGATTTCAGTTTGGTAAAAATCCAGGTGAGTTTGACCAATTTACAAGACTTTGAAAATAAATGGTACAAGACTATAAAGTTTAATATTTTATTTCTCTGAATCCATTTTTTTAATGACCATAAAAAAAATCCTGTGGTTAGATAAAGCACTCTTTGAGATCCATGAATATTTTCAGAATTTTAGAGCAAACCGTTGATTATTAACGAATTTATGAAGTTTGTGATCAGTTCACAGCTTTCATCATCCAGAGCTCTGACTGCAGAGCTTTGAACAGGGCGGCCATTTTGCCCATATTTGGGCACATCACAGGAAGTGACGTCAAAGCAGCCATCTTAGGTCAGACCAAGCTGCCATCTTAGGTCAGACCATAGAGAATACAAGTCAATTCAGGAAAATGTACTTTATGTTTCAGACACTCTGAATCCGGTGAATTCTCACCCGATTTCCAGCTAAATCAACTGACTGAAAACGTCACCCCTTTAGGGGCTACATGGGACCAATTGATTGAATTAAATTATTGTCTAACTTAATAAATAATTTCGATTTTGTATTGAAAGTAAGCAAACTTCCAGAGCTACGTCCCAGGAAGCCCGACTTTTACTCCGCTTATGGGTGCGCAAATAAAAGGACACTAGGAACCAGATCCTGGGGAATTACCTTCCATAAGTAAGATTTTATGATAGATCATCCTCATGCTTTACAGTTACAGTTTTCCGGCATAAACACAATATGTGCTAATGGGTACAGCGATGGAAGTAGAGAAAAGTACATTAAACACCAAAAACAAACAAAATGGTCCTAAATTACTGGATAGACATGATTTGTGGGGAGTGGGGGGGGGGAAGCCCGTGCTGAGGGTGATTAGGTTTTTTGTTGATTTCTTTTTGTTGATAATTGCTGTTGTCTGTAGATCGGTGTCTGTGTATATAGCTTAAATATATATATATATATATATATATATATATATATATATATATATATATATATATATATATATATATATATATGCTTGTCGGGACTTTGATGCAATCAACTGGTTTCCTTATATAGGACATTTTATCCAATCTGTATAATCTGACCCAATCTGTATAATATGATTGAACTTGATTTTGTAAAGTGCCTTGAGATGATATGTTTCATGATTTGGCGCTATATAAATAAATAAATTGAACATATATATAATATTGGAAGAATTTTAGAGCAAACTGTTGATTTTTAAAGAATTTATTTATGAATTTAAAGAGAATAACATTTCCGAAATGTGCCCATGTAGGGATTTAAAATTTCCAGTAGATGGCAGTATTTGATTATAAATGGATTTTTTACACACACACACACACACACACACACTTATATACATAAGCTTTACATTGAATGTAGCCAGTTGCGGCGCCAGAGGGGTGGCAGGGGTGGCATTTGCCACCCCCAACACAGCCCTTGCCACCCCCTACTGCCACCCCACTGGAAATGGTAATTTTAAAATATAATACTTATGAGATCGGCAAAGATTTGCCAGGAAAACTGTAATTTCCGACTGTCCCTGAAGGCAGCCCATGCAGTAGCAGCCTACATGCTGCGCACTGACGCTTTTCATTGGTTAAGCTGACATGTGGTTCCTGCTTGATCCAAAACACACCCGCGGCTTTAGAGTACACCGTTGAGGAGTTTTGCAGGTATTTACAACATTTTACCGCTCAGCGGTAACCGCTGTGTTACCTTCCTAATGAGAGGCGGCACTTGTCATACATTTCTAAAAAGAAAAAAAAAATGGTTGTGCACCGCTCTGTCCGTAGTGCCTCGTTTATTATATTAGCCATGCTAGTGCTGATAGATCGTGTTTAGATCGTTGAATTATAACCTCACTAGTTATATTAATTAATTTAATTAATCTATTTTTAATTTAGTATTATTTTAGCTAGCTACAGAAAACTAAAAACTATTGTTTAAATAATATTTAAAATAGTGTTGTCTTTGCCATACAGTCATGGAGTCTAAATACCAGGCTGCCTTATTTTGTGTAGAGCCCAAATGAAGAGAAAAGAGAATATCTCACAGTTCTTCTTAAAGAGGCAAAAACCAGGGCCAGACCAGGACCAGACAGAACCCTGCAGCAGTGACCAACCTGGAGAAGCCAGCCAGGAGACACCAGGCCCAAGTGTATCACCAGCAGGTTAGAGGCTGTGACAGAGAGTTATTAAGTAGTAAAATCCAATAAGCCTAATTCTAAAGGTTAGCATGATGCTTTTTGCATTTTTTATTGTGTCTGTTTATGAACACAATTGAAACAAGTGGGCAGGGCCTATTTGCAAAAGTGTGAGAGTAGGGAGTAGCAAGATGGCGGCCAGTCACTAGGAGAGGTCACTGGCCGCCATCTTGCTACTCCGTTCTCACACAGAACCCCATAGCATTTGGTTGCAACAACAAGCAGTTTGGCTGTGTGAAAACGTTTCACAGGTAACTTTACAGTCAGTGGATGTTATACTTACTATACAAATTACTTTTGTTTAGGTAACACTTTATTTGTGTCTAAGATTTACATGATACTGTCATAAACAGAGGCTGCACAGTGAAGCAGTGAGAAGTGTTGTTGCCTTCTGGGTTCAATCACCTGGGTCTTTCAAATCCTCCTGGGTCTTTCAAATCCTCCCGGGTCTTTCAAATCCTCCCGGGTCTTTCAAATCCTCTGGGTCTCTCTGCATGGAGTTTGAATGTTCTACCTGTGCATGCGTAGGTTCACTCCGGCTACGCCGGCTTCCTCCCACAGTTCAAAAACATGACTGTTAGTTTAATTGGCTTCTCTAAATTGTCCTTAGGTGTGAGTGTGTGCAAGAATGGTTGTTTGTCCTGTTGAACGCTGTGTATATATATATATATATACACACAGAAAGCTATATACACGGTAGACTGTGCGTTAATGTAACGCAGAAGGTCTGGAGATGCTACGTTGGTGTAGCTTGTAGGACCTGAACAGGGGAGAGAGGCAGAGTCAAGTGTCACGGGGCCTCTGGGCCGTGTTAATAAGGCTGGTAGCGGATGGGAAAAAACTGTTTTTGTGTCGTGAGGTTTTGGTCCTGATGGACCGCTGCCTCCTGCCAGAGGGAAGTGTCTGAAATATTTTGTGACTGGGGTGTCACAAAATCGGCCACAATCTTCCCTGCACGCCTCAGAGTCCTAGAGGCTTACAGGTCCTGGAGAGATGGAAAATTGCAGCCAATCACCTTCTCTGCAGACCGGATGACACGCTGCAGTCTGCTCTTGTCTTTGGCGGTGGCACCAGCGTACCAGATGGTAATGGAGGAGGTGGTTTAGACACACCTTCTCCTTCAAAGAGTTTTCTTAATTTTCATAACTATGACAATTGTAGATTCACACTAAAGGCATCAAAACTATGAATTAACACATGTGGAATTATATACTTAACAAAAAAGTGTGAAACAACTGAAAATATGTCATATTCTAGGTTCTTCAAAGTAGCCACCTTTTGCTTTGATTACTGCTTCGTACACTCTTGGCATTCTCTTAATGAGCTTCAAGAGATAGTCACCTGAAATGGTTTTCCCTTCACAGGTGTCCCCTGTCAGGTTTAATAAGTGGGATGTCTTGCCTCTTATATGGGGTTGGGACCATCAGTTGTGTTGTGCAGAAGTCAAGTGGATACACAGCTGATAGTCCTACTGAATAAACTGTTAGAATTTGTATTATGGCAAGAAAAAAGCAGCTAAGTAAAGAAAAACGAGTGGCCATAATTACTTTAAGAACTGAAGGTCATTCAGTCCGAAAAATTGGGAAAACTTTGAAAGTGTCCCCAAGTGCAGTCGCAAAAACCATCAAGCGCTACAAAGAAACTGGCTCACACGAGGACCGCCCCAGGAAAGGAAGACCAAGGGTCACCTCTGCTGTGGAGGATAAATTCATCCTAGTCACCAGCCTCAGAAATCGCAGGTTGACAGCAGCTCAGATTAGAGACCAGGTCAATGCCACACAGAGTTCTAGCAGCAGACACATCTCTAGAACAACTGTTAGGAGACCTTCATGTTAAAACAGCTGCTAGGAAACCACTGCTAAGGACAGGCAACAAGTAGAAGAGAATTGTTTGGGCTAAAGAACACAAGGAATGGACATTAGACCAGTGGAAATCTGTGCTTTGGTCTGATGAGTCCAAAGTTGAGATCTTTGGTTCCAACCACCGTGTCTTTGTGCGACGCAGAAAAGGTTTAACAGATGGACTCTATTCAATTCAATTCAATTGTATGTATATATTGTATGTATGCACAGTGGCGCAGTGGGTAGCGCTGTTGCCTTGCAGCAAGAAGGTCCTGGGTTCAAGTACACCCCTGGGTCTTTCTGCATGGAGTTTGCATGTTCTCCCTGTGCATGCGTGGGTTCTCTCCGGGTACTCCGGCTTCCTCCCACAGTCCAAAAACATGACTGTTAGGTTAATTGGCTTCTCCAAATTGTCCTTAGGGTGTGAGTCTGTGTGTGAATGGTTGTTTGTCCTGTTTGTCTCTCTGTGTTGCCCTGCGACAGACTGGCGACCTGTCCAGGGTGTACCCCGCCTCCCGCCCAGTGAACGCTGGATATAGGCACCAGCAACCCCCGCGACCCCATGAGGGATAAAGCGGTTTGGAAAATGGATGGATGGATGGAACTAGAACTGCAAGCAGTTATTAACGGGTTCCAAGCCCGTCTACGCTCCGCCCCCTTTGAGCATGTTCCTGCACTACAGCGTTCAACACCCTCATCCCACAGCATCTGGTTGAAAAACTGGAACATCTGGGCTTCAGCACACCCCTCATCACTTCCTCAACTCCTGACCACTGTCGGTCCGGGTCTGACAGACCACCTCTGATGTCATCACCCTCAGCACGGGCTCCCCTCAGGGCTGTGTCCGCAGCCCCCTGCTGTTTACTCTGATGACACACGACTGCACCCCCAGGTTCACCCCCAATCACATCATGAAGTTCGCAGTTGACACAAACTCATCAACAGCTCAGCTGTGGAGGTGGTTAGCAGCACCAAATTCCTCGGGGTGCACATCACGGACAACCTCACCTGGTCTGTAAACACCACATCTGGTGAGGAGGGCTCAGAAGCGCTTGTACTTCCTGCGGAGGATGAGGAGAGCCCAACTGCCCCCGTCCATCCTCACAACCCTCTACACAAGTACCATAGAGAGCACTCTGACCATAGATATCCATAATTAAGGCTAGATGTCTTACGGCGGAGTCTCAAACGTCATCACCGGCAGCCATCTTGCCTCAGACAAGCTTTCTGGCATGCTCTGTGGTACCTAATGTAAGGTGAGTGATCAGCACGAACACAAATACTCTTATCTCATTGAATTCTTGACGGATTTACAAACAGTTTGGTTTCTTACAAACGTTATGAACGTGGCTATAATTCTTGATGCTTGAACATGTCGAAATTGCAGATTTTCTTGTCGAAAAATGACTTAATCATGCAGCATAGTTGTGCATCACGGCTACTTGCGCAAGTTATCAAGGCTGAGACCACTGGTCAATTATATAGGTTTTACTGACACCAATAACGATTGTATGACAATTAATCTTTGGTGTAAATTTGAGGGAAATCAATCTCACAATGGTCCAAAAAGATATATGTTCCCTTAATTTCCCCATGGTTATTATACATTATTTTAATATACCAACTCTTATTTCAGGATTTGTTGTGCGACAGGCTCTGAAAAAGCTGTCCTGTGATGTCTGCCGTGCCAGCTTGGTAACAGATGCTGCATCTGCCATCAAGGACCAGAGCTACCACCTGCTGAAGTTAAAAAACAATGGAGGTCTGGTGATTCCATCAGAAGGCACAGTGATGGTAGTCAGGGCAGCAGAGTGGGTCATTCGTCAGACCTCATGTACCAGACGATCACAGCCCATCAAAGTGCTAGAGGTCGTGTACATTGTAAGGAAGAGGATAGGGTCAGAGGATGTGTTTGTGCTCAGAGAGCACATCGGAGAAACACAGTATGGCATAGACAGCCACCACCATATGCTGTTAACGTTGGTTGTGTCCTTGTTTTTTAAGTTAAGGCTGCACCAAATTGCCAAAATAACTAACCTTAGTTTACAGAGCAACAACATGCAACAGAAGCTCAATAAAACCGTCCTTTTCAAAGGGCATTAGCCAAGCTATGTTTTTTGGGTCATTTTTTAAATCTCTGTCTTCCATGTGTATACCATCACAGTAGTGTAGGTGGGGATTTCAACATGCTACATCTATATATACTTGTGAAGGGGACTATTGTACCAATTTTAATAGCAAATAAATTTCACTTTTATAATGGATTAGAAATAGGAACCTTTGTGTAATTACTCCTGATATATAATCCGAATAGTCTACATGAAACTTCAAAGTGTTACCTTTAATTTGAAACCTGGATTATGCTTCTACACTAAGAGGTTGCCACACAATAAGCCTTTTTTGTCAGTACTTCATATTTTATTATAACAGTAATATTCATATTATAAAAGTATGTATGTAAATATAAATAAATTAGGACTGTGAAATAATTAATCACACCCAAATAAAAGTGTTTATATATATATATAATGAATGTTCTTCATTTAGATTGACCTTTAAACCATTAATGCTGTTACTCCTTTTCATATCTATCTATCTATCTATCTATCTATCTATCTATCTATCTATCTATCTATCTATCTATCTATCTATCTATCTATCTATCTATTTATCCATATTATATCATAGTGTTACTTTTGGAATAAGTCTGATCCATATCTGAACTATGGATCTTTGCAAATGTTCTTGCCATTACTTCTACTTTTTCCTCATTTGTTACTGCTGTTCCTTCTTCATGTTTTAGAACTGGATATGTTCTCTCTGGTCTATTTCCCTTCATTTTCTTAATCATTCCCCATACCTTAGCTATAGGAGTTGTTCTGCCCATTGAATCACAAAAATCTCTCCATTTTGTCTTCTTTGCCTTCTAAATAACTTTCCTTGCTTCTGCTTGATCTTTTTTACATTCAATATTTTTTTTTAAATTATGTGTTCTTTTCAAAACTCTAAAAGCTATCCTCCCTCTTCCAGTTTCTGCTCCGCTTAGAAAATCACGGGATGTGACGTCACATCCTGTGATGTGCCCATATATGGGCAAAATGGCCGCCCTGTTCACAGTTCTGGATGGTCAGAGCTCTGGATGGTGAAAGCTGTGACCAGATCATAAAATTCATTAAATCGGTAAAAATCAACGGTTTGCGCTAAAATTCTGAAAATATTCACATATGTCCAAGAGTGCTTTATCTAACTATGTGATTTTTTAAACGCCCATTGAAAAAAGCGTTTCAGAGAAAAAAAATATTAACCTTTATAGTCTTGCACATGTGAATTTCAAAGTCTTTTAAATAGTTCAAAATCGCCTGGATTGTTACCAAACTGAAGTACACATTAAGTCTGAATGTGCTTTACAAATAGTGGCCATTTTTATTGGGATTGAACAATATTTGTGGAAAATACATTGATTTCTCCATTTTACAAACTTTTAAAAAATCAGAGTGTGCAACTTTCAGAAACCTCAATACATGCAGTGAGAGAATTGTTACACCTTATTCAAGGAATACATCCTTAAAATCTGAGATCGTTACACCACAAAATGGATTTTTGGTAATTTTTTGAAATTTTGAAGGTTTTTTTCACACTTTTGGAAATAGGCCCCGCCCACTTGTTTCAATCAGTACCATATTTAATTCCTGAGTTAAGGGTTATGACTGGAAGGGGATGAAGAAGGTTTTGTAAAAATCCGATCAGCCATTCTTGCGTAGTAGATTTCTTGACATCACAGCGCCCCCTAGTGATGGACGATCCTCAAACGCAGGTCACATGTGCAAAATCTTATTTGGACTATGTGTTATGAAGGACAGGTCAAAATCTGTTATGGTTTTAGAATAATCAGCAATTACATTTAGAACTAGCTAGCTAACAATCACTTATTTTAGCGTTACCTTTCGAAAAAGTCAAAATTCAAAAATCCGGCGCGTTCACTTTTTTTATTTGTCCATTACGCTGTTATATGTGGAGTTTTGCGCGGATTGCATAAAAAATGTAGGAGGAGTTAAACAAGAAAGGTTTAACCTTTGTAGCCATGTAGCGCGAAAACTAGCTGGGAAACGAAGGGTGTGCCAATTCCCTTTATTTTGCAGAATCATCCAATAAACAAAGTGATGTGAAGTTTTTGAGTGTGGGACCAGTAGTTTGGTGGTTATAGGCCAAAACGCATTGTCCTTTGTTATAGCGCCCCCTAGTTGTTGAGGGGTCTGAATTTCTGGGTTTGAGTAGCGGTGCACATTCTGTACTTGGATACCTGATTCAATAGGTTCGTTACAAATCCGCTTGGGCCGCCCAACGCGTTTTAGCGGAGAATAATAATTACCCGTAATAATAATAATAATAACTAGAACTGCAAGCAGTTATTAACGGGTTCCAAGCCCACCCACGCACCGCCCCCTTGAGCATGTTCCTGGACTTCAGTTCAGCGTTCAACACCATCAAAACTGGAACATCTGGGCTTCAGCACACCTGTTCGCAACTGCCTACTAGACTTCATCACCAACAGACCTCAGTTGGTCCGGGTCGGACAGAAAACCTCTGATGTCATCACCCTCAGCACGGGCTTTCCTCAGGGCTGTGTCCTGAGCCCCCTGCTGTTCACCCTGATGACACACGACTGTGTCCCCAGGTTCACCACCAATCACATCGTGAAGTTTGCAGACGACACGACGGTGGTGGGCCTGATTAGAGACGACAACGACCAGGACTAGGACTGATCCTGAACGTGGAGAAAACGAAGGAGATCATCATGGACTTCAGGAAGGAATGGCCTCGCCATGCTCCACTTCTCATTAACAGCTCAGCTGTGGACGTGGTCAGCAGCAATAAATTCCTCGGGGTGCACATAACACACAACCTCAGCTGGTTTGTGAACACCATGTCACTGGAGAAGAGGGCACAGAAGTGCTTGCACTTACTGCGGAGGATGAGGAGAGACCACCTGTCCCCGCCCATCCTCACGACCTTCTACAGCAGCACCATCTATCTGCTCCCCACTCCCTTCCAATTAAGCATGTCATTATATTTATTACTTTCTTGCATTTGTCTAAAAAAAGTAGATGCAATGCAGTTTTGCATTGCATTACATTGAAATGACTGTTGTCATTTCAGCTTTTAACTTTTTGTTTTTTCTATTTTTTCTTCATAGTAGGTACACCTGATCTGACGTTCTGTTAACTGTGACATCATCCAGAGAAGACAGATCACCCGCAAATACTATCTAATGCAGAACAGATTACTGGATCAATGTGTGCTTCTGTGCTTGTTTGTCTCTCTTGTTGTGTCTCTGCTCTGTATTCTGTAACCCCAGTCGGTCGAGGCAGATGACCGTTCATACTGAGCCCGGTTCTGCTGGAGGTTTTTCCTTCCCGCTAATGGGTGGGGGTTTTTTTCCGACTGTCGCTTCATGCTTGCTCAGTATGAGGGATTGCTGCAAAGCCATGGACAATGCAGACGTCTCTCCCTGTAGCTCTATGCTTCTCCAGGAGTAAATGCTGCTTGTAGGGACTTTGAAGCAATCAACTGGTTCCCTTATATAGGAAATTTTTGACCAATCTGTATCATATGATTGATTTTGACTTTGTAAAGTGCCTCGAGATGACATGTTTCATGAATTGGCGCTATATAAATACAATTGAATTGAATTGAATAGAGTCCATCTGTTAAACCTTTTCTGCGTCGCACAAAGACACGATGGTTGGAACCAAAGATCTCAACTTTGGACTCATCAGACCAAAGCACAGATTTCCACTGGTCTAATGTCCATTCCTTGTGTTCTTTAGCCCAAGCAATTCTCTTCTACTTGTTGCCTGTCCTTAGCAGTGGTTTCCTAGCAGCTGTTTTACCATGAAGGCCTGATTCACACAGTCTCCTAACAGTTGTTCTAGAGATGTGTCTGCTGCTAGAACTCTGTGTGGCATTGACCTGGTCTCTAATCTGAGCTGCTGTCAACCTGCGATTTCTGAGGCTGGTGACTAGGATGAATTTATCCTCCACAGCAGAGGTGACTCTTGGTCTTCCTATCCTGGGGCGGTCCTCGTGTGAGCCAGTTTCTTTGTAGCGCTTGATGGTTTTTGCGACTGCACTTGGGGACACTTTCAAAGTTTTCCCAATTTTTCGGACTGAATGGCCTTCAGTTCTTAAAGTAATTATGGCCACTCATTTTTCTTTACTTAGCTGCTTTTTTCTTGCCATAATACAAATTCTAACAGTTTATTCAGTAGGACTATCAGCTGTGTGTCCACTTGACTTCTGCACAACACAACTGATGGTCCCAACCCCATTTAAGAGGCAAGACATCCCACTTATTAAACCTGACAGGGGACACCTGTGAAGGGAAAACCATATCAGGTGACTATCTCTTGAAGCTCATTAAGAGAATGCCAAGAGTGTACGAAGCAGTAATCAAAGCAAAAGGTGGCTACTTTGAAGAACCTAGAATATAAGACATATTTTCAGTTGTTTCACACTTTTTTGTTAAGTATATAATTCCACATGTGTTAATTCATAGTTTTGATGCCTTTAGTGTGAATCTACAATTGTCATAGTTATGAAAATTAAGAAAACTCTTTGAAGGAGAAGGTGTGTGTCTAAACCACCTCCTCCATTACCATCTGGTAAGAGCAGACTGCAGCGTGTCATCCGGTCTGCAGAGAAGGTGACTGGCTGCAATTTTCCATCTCTCCAGGACCTGTAAGCCTCCAGGACTCTGAGGCGTGCAGGGAAGATTGTGGCCGATTTTGTGACACCCCAGTCACAAAATATTTCATACACTTCCTTCTGGCAGGAGGCAGCGGTCCATCAGGACCAAAACCTCATGAAGCAAAACAGTTTTTTCCCATCCGCTACCAGCCTTATTAACACGGCCCAGAGGCCCCGTGACACTTGACTCTGCCTCTCTCCCCTGTTCAGGTCCTACAAGCTACACCAACGTAGCATCTCCAGACCTTCTGCGTTACATTAACGCACAGTCTACCGTGTATATAGCTTTCTGTGTGTATATATATATATATATATATATATATATATACATACACAGCGTTCACTGAGCGAGAGGCGGGTTACACCCTGGACAGGTCGGCAATCTGTCACAGGGCAACACAGAGACAGACAGGACAAACAACCATTCTTGCACACACTCACACCTAAGGACAATTTAGAGAAGCCAATTAAACTAACAGTCATGTTTTTGAACTGTGGGAGGAAGCCGGCGTACCCGGAGTGAACCTACGCATGCACAGGTAGAACATTCAAACTCCATGCAGAAAGACCCAGAGGATTTGAAAGACCCGGGAGGATTTGAAAGACCCAGGAGGATTTGAAAGACCCGGGAGGATTTGAAAGACCCAGGAGGATTTGAAAGACCCGGGAGGATTTGAAAGACCCAGGAGGATTTGAAAGACCCGGGAGGATTTGAAAGACCCGGGAGGATTTGAAAGACCCAGGTGATTGAACCCAGAAGGCAACGACACTTCTCACTGCTTCACTGTGCAGCCTCTGTTTATGACAGTATCATGTAAATCTTAGTCACAAATAAAGTGTTACCTAAATCAAAAGTAATTTGTATAGTAAGTATAACATCCACTGACTGTAAAGTTACCTGTGATAATCATGTTTATCCAGTAATTTAGGACCATTTTGTTTGTTTTTGGTGTTTAATGTACTTTTCTCTACTTCCATCGCTGTACCCATTAGCACATATTGTGTTTATGCCGGAAACACTGTAACTGTAAAGCATGAGGATTATCTATCATAAAATCTTACTTATGGAAGGTAATTCCCCAGGATCTGGTTCCTGGTGTCCTTTTATATGCGCACCCATAAGCGGAGTAAAAGTCTGGCTTCCTGGGACGTAGCTCTGGAAGTTTGCTTACTTTCAATACAAAACCGAAATTATTTATTAAGTTAGACAATCGTTTAATTCAATCAATTGGTCCCATGTAGCCCCTAAAGGGGTGACGTTTTCAGTCAGTTGATTTAGCTGGAAATCGGGTGAGAATTCACCGGATTCAGAGTGTCTGAAACATAAAGTACATTTTCCTGAATTGACTTGTATTCTCTATGGTCTGACCTAAGATGGCAGCTTGGTCTGACCTAAGATGGCTGCTTTGACGTCACTTCCTGTGATGTGCCCAAATATGGGCAAAATGGCCGCCCTGTTCAAAGCTCTGCAGTCAGAGCTCTGGATGATGAAAGCTGTGAACTGATCACAAACTTCATAAATTCGTTAATAATCAACGGTTGGCTCTAAAATTCTGAAAATATTTATGGATCTCAAAGAGTGCTTTATCTAACCACAGGATTTTTTTTATGGTCATTAAAAAAATGGATTCAGAGAAATAAAATATTAAACTTTATAGTCTTGTACCATTTATTTTCAAAGTCTTGTAAATTGGTCAAACTCGCCTGGATTTTTACCAAACTGAAATCCATGTTTATTCTGCATGTGCTTTACAAATAGAGGCCATATTTTGGGGGGTTGAACAATATTTGTGGAAAATACATTGATTTCTCCATTTTACAAACTTTTAAAAATTCAGAGTGTAGCACTTCAAAAAAAAACAATACATGCAGTGAGAGAATTGTTACACCTTATTCACAGAATACATCCTGAAAATCTGGGATCAAAAAAATGATTTTAAAGCATTTTTTATTCTTTACTTTATTGTTTTTATTATTCTCCAGGTTTTTTAACACTTTTGGAAATAGGCCCCGCCCACTTGTTTTAATCATTACCATATTTAATACCTGAGTTCAGGGGTATGACTGGAAGGGGATGAAGAAGGTTTTGTAAAAATCCGATCAGCCATTCTTGCGTAGTAGATTTCTTGACATCACAGCGCCCCCTAGTGACGGACGATCCTCAAACGCGGGTCACATGTGCAAAATCTTATTTGGACTCTGGGTTATGAAGGACATGTCAAAATCTGTTATGGTTTTAGAATAATCAGCAATTACATTTAGAGCTAGCTAGATAACAATCACTTATTTTAGCGTTACTTTTCGAAAAAGTCAAAATTCAAAAATCCGGCGTGTTAACTTTTTTTATTTGTCCATTACGCGGTTATATATGGAGTTTTGCGCGGATTGCATAAAAAATGTAGGAGGAGTTTAACAAGAAAGGTTTAACCTTTGTAGCCATGTAGCGCGAAAACTAGCTGGGAAACGAAGGGTGTGCCAATTCCCTTTATTTTGCAGAATCATCCAATAAACAAAGTGATGTGAAGTTTTTGAGTGTGGGACCAGTAATTTGGTGGTTATAGGCCAAAACGCATTGTCCTTTGTTATAGCGCCCCCTAGTTGTTGAGGGGTCTGAATTTCTGGGTTTGAGTAGCGGTGCACATTCTGTACTTGGATACCTGATCCAATTGATTCGTTACAAATCCGCATGGGCCGCCCAACGCGTTTTAGCGGAGAATAATAATTACCCGTAATAATAATAATAATAATAATAATAATAAATAATTTAAAAACACTAGAAAAACAATAGGGTTCTCTGCTCACAGAGCAGACGAACGGCATAGCCGTTCGCCTGCGCTGCGGGCTTGGAACCCTAATAAACTAGAACTGCAAGCAGTTATTAACGGGTTCCAAGCCCACCCACGCACCGCCCCCTTGAGCATGTTCCTGGACTTCAGTTCAGCGTTCAACACCATCAAAACTGGAACATCTGGGCTTCAGCACACCTGTTCGCAACTGCCTACTAGACTTCATCACCAACAGACCTCAGTTGGTCTGGGTCGGACAGAAAACCTCTGATGTCATCACCCTCAGCACGGGCTTTCCTCAGGGCTGCGTCCTGAGCCCCCTGCTGTTCACCCTGATGACACACGACTGTGTCCCCAGGTTCACCACCAATCACATCGTGAAGTTTGCAGACGACACGACGGTGGTGGGCCTGATTAGAGACAACAACGACCAGGATTGATCCTGAACGTGGAGAAAACGAAGGAGATCATCATGGACTTCAGGAAGAAATGGCCTCGCCATGCTCCACTTCTCATTAACAGCTCAGCTGTGGAGGTGGCCAGCAGCAATAAATTCCTCGGGGTGCACATAACACACAACCTCAGCTGGTTTGTGAACACCATGTCACTGGAGAAGAGGGAACAGAAGCGCTTGCACTTACTGCGGAGGATGAGGAGAGCCCACCTGTCCCCGCCCATCCTCACGACCTTCTACAGCAGCACCATCTATCTGCTCCCCACTCCCTTCCAATTAAGCATGTCATAATATTTATTACTTTCTTGCATTTGTCTAAAAAAAGTAGATGCAATGCAGTTTTGCATTGCATTACATTGAAATGACTGTTGTCATTTCAGCTTTTAACTTTTTGCTCTCTCTTTTTTCTTCATAGTAGGTACACCTGATCTGACGTTCTGTTAACTGTGACATCATCCAGAGAAGACAGATCACCCGCTATTACTATCTAATATAGAACAGATTACTGGATCAATGTGTGCTTCTGTGCTTGTTTGTCTCTCTTGTTGTGTCTCTGCTCTGTATTCTTTAACCCCCAGTCGGTCGAGGCAGATGACCGTTCATACTGAGCCCGGTTCTGCTGGAGGTTTTTCCTTCCCGCTAATGGGTGGGGTTTTTTTTCCGACTGTCGCTTCATGCTTGCTCAGTATGAGGGATTGCTGCAAAGCCATGGACAATGCAGACGTCTCTCCCTGTAGCTCTATGCTTCTCCAGGAGTGAATGCTGCTTGTCGGGACTTTGAAGCAATCAACTGGTTCCCTTATATAGGAAATTTTTGACCAATCTGTATAATATGATTGATTTGACTTTGTAAAGTGCCTCGAGATGACATGTTTCATGAATTGGCGCTATATAAATACAATTGAATTGAATTGAATAGAGTCCATCTGTTAAACCTTTTCTGCGTTGCACAAAGACACGATGGTTGGAACCAAAGATCTCAACTTTGGACTCATCAGACCAAAGCACAGATTTCCACTGGTCTAATGTCCATTCCTTGTGTTCTTTAGCCAGAACAATTCTCTTCTACTTGTTGCCTGTCCTTAGCAGTGGTTTCCTAGCAGCTGTTTTAACATGAAGGCCTGATTCACACAGTCTCCTAACAGTTGTTCTAGAGATGTGTCTGCTGCTAGAACTCTGTGTGGCATTGACCTGGTCTCTAATCTGAGCTGCTGTCAACCTGCGATTTCTGAGGCTGGTGACTAGGATGAATTTATCCTCCACAGCAGAGGTGACTCTTGGTCTTCCTTTCCTGGGGCGGTCCTCGTGTGAGCCAGTTTCTTTGTAGCGCTTGATGGTTTTTGCGACTGCACTTGGGGACACTTTCAAAGTTTTCCCAATTATTCGGACTGAATGACCTTCAGTTCTTAAGGTAATTATGGCCACTCGTTTTTCTTTACTTAGCTGCTTTTTTCTTGCCATAATACAAATTCTAACAGTTTATTCAGTAGGACTATCAGCTGTGTATCCACTTGACTTCTGCACAACACAACTGATGGTCCCAACCCCATTTAAGAGGCAAGACATCCCACTTATTAAACCTGACAGGGGACACCTGTGAAGGGAAAACCATTTCAGGTGACTATCTCTTGAAGCTCATTAAGAGAATGCCAAGAGTGTACAAAGCAGTAATCAAAGCAAAAGGTGGCTACTTTGAAGAACCTAGAATTTTCAGTTGTTTCACACTTTTTTGTTAAGTATATAATTCCACATGTGTTAATTCATAGTTTTGATGCCTTTAGTGTGAATATACAATTGTCATAGTTATGAAAATTAAGAAAACTCTTTGAAGGAGAAGGTGTGTCTAAACCACCTCCTCCATTACCATCTGGTACGCTGGTGCCACCGCCAAAGACAAGAGCAGACTGCAGCGTGTCATCCGGTCTGATGAGAAGGTGACTGGCTGCAATTTTCCATCTCTCCAGGACCTGTAAGCCTCCAGGACTCTGAGGCGTGCAGGGAAGATTGTGGCCGATTTTGTGACACCCCAGTCACAAAATATTTCAGACACTTCCTTCTGGCAGGAGGCAGCGGTCCATCAGGACCAAAACGTCACGACACAAAAACAGTTTTTTCCCATCCGCTACCAGCCTTATTAACACGGCCCAGAGGCCCCGTGACACTTGACTCTGCCTCTCTCCCCTGTTCAGGTCCTACAAGCTACACCAACGTAGCATCTCCAGACCTTCTGCGTTACATTAACGCACAGTCTACCGTGTATATAGCTTTCTGTGTATATAGCTTTCTGTGTATATATATATATATATATATATATATATATATATATATATATATATATACACAGCGTTCACTGACCGAAAGGCGGGTTACACCCTGGACAGGTCGGCAATCTGTCACAGGGCAACACAGAGACAGACAGGACAAACAACCATTCTTGCACACACTCACACCTAAGGACAACTTAGAGAAGCCAAATAAACTAACAGTCATGTTTTTGAACTGTGGGAGGAAGCTGGCGTACCCGGAGTGAACCTACGCATGCACAGGTAGAACATTCAAACTCCATGCAGAAAGACCCAGAGGATTTGAAAGACCGAGGAGGATTTGAAAGACCCAGGAGGATTTGAAAGACCCGGGAGGATTTGAAAGACCCGGGAGGATTTGAAAGACCCAGGTGATTGAACCCAGAAGGCAACAACACTTCTCACTGCTTCACTGTGCAGCCTCTGTTTATGACAGTATCATGTAAATCTTAGGCACAAATAAAGTGTTACCTAAACAAAAGTAATTTGTATAGTAAGTATAACAACCACTGACTGTAAAGTTACCTGTGAAACGTTTTCTCACAGCCAAACTGCTTGTTGTTGCAACCAAATGCTATGGGGTTCTGTGTGAGAACGGAGTAGCAAGATGGCGGCCAGTGACCTCCCCTAGTGACTGGCCGCCATCTTGCTACTCTAAATGCCACCCCTGACACCCCTCTGGCTCCGCAACTAGCTACATTAAATGTAAAGCTTATGTATATAAGTGTGTGTGTGTAAAAAATCCATATATAATCAAATACTGCCATCTACTGGAAATTTTAAATCCCTACATGGGCACATTTCGGAAATGTTATTCTCTTTAAATTCATAAATAAATTCTTTAAAAATCAACAGTTTGCTCTAAAATTCTTCCAATATTATATATATATATATATATATATATATATTTAAGCTATATACACAGACACCGATCTACAGACAACAGCAATTATCAACAAAAAGAAATCAACAAAAAACCTAATCACCCTCAGCACGGGCTTCCCCCCCCCCTCCCCACAAATCATGTCTATCCAGTAATTTAGGACCATTTTGTTTGTTTTTGGTGTTTAATGTACTTTTCTCTACTTCCATCGCTGTACCCATTAGCACATATTGTGTTTATGCCGGAAACACTGTAACTGTAAAGCATGAGGATTATCTATCATAAAATCTTACTTATGGAAGGTAATTCCCCAGGATCTGGTTCCTGGTGTCCTTTTATATGCGCACCCATAAGCGGAGTAAAAGTCTGGCTTCCTGGGACGTAGCTCTGGAAGTTTGCTTACTTTCAATACAAAACCGAAATTATTTATTAAGTTAGACAATCGTTTAATTCAATCAATTGGTCCCATGTAGCCCCTAAAGGGGTGACGTTTTCAGTCAGTTGATTTAATGGAAATCGGGTGAGAATTCACCGGATTCAGAGTGTCTGAAACATAAAGTACATTTTCCTCAATTGACTTGTATTCTCTATGGTCTGACCTAAGATGGCAGCTTGGTCTGACCTAAGATGGCTGCTTTGACGTCACTTCCTGTGATGTGCCCAAATATGGGCAAAATGGCCGCCCTGTTCAAAGCTCTGCAGTCAGAGCTCTGGATGATGAAAGCTGTGAACTGATCACAAACTTCATAAATTCGTTAATAATCAACGGTTGGCTCTAAAATTCTGAAAATATTTATGGATCTCAAAGAGTGCTTTATCTAACCACAGGATTTTTTTTATGGTCATTAAAAAAATGGATTCAGAGAAATAAAATATTAAACTTTATAGTCTTGTACCATTTATTTTCAAAGTCTTGTAAATTGGTCAAACTCGCCTGGATTTTTACCAAACTGAAATCCATGTTTATTCTGCATGTGCTTTACAAATAGAGGCCATATTTTTGGGGGTTGAACAATATTTGTGGAAAATACATTGATTTCTCCATTTTACAAACTTTTAAAAATTCAGAGTGTAGCACTTCAAAAAAAAACAATACATGCAGTGAGAGAATTGTTACACCTTATTCACAGAATACATCCTGAAAATCTGGGGTCAAAAAATTGATTTTAAAGCATTTTTTATTCTTTACTTTATTGTTTTTATTATTCTCCAGGTTTTTTAACACTTTTGGAAATAGGCCCCGCCCACTTGTTTTAATCATTACCATATTTAATACCTGAGTTCAGGGGTATGACTGGAAGGGGATGAAGAAGGGTTTGTAAAAATCCGATCAGCCATTCTTGCGTAGTAGATTTCTTGACATCACAGCGCCCCCTAGTGACGGACAATCCTCAAACGCGGGTCACATGTGCAAAATCTTATTTGGACTCTGGGTTATGAAGGACATGTCAAAATCTGTTATGGTTTTAGAATAATCAGCAATTACATTTAGAGCTAGCTAGCTAACAATCACTTATTTTAGCGTTACTTTTCGAAATAGTCAAAATTCAAAAATCCGGCGCGTTAACTTTTTTTATTTGTCCATTACGCGGTTATATATGGAGTTTTGCGCGGATTGCATAAAAAATGTAGGAGGAGTTTAACAAGAAAGGTTTAACCTTTGTAGCCATGTAGCGCGAAAACTAGCTGGGAAACGAAGGGTGTGCCAATTCCCTTTATTTTGCAGAATCATCCAATAAACAAAGTGATGTGAAGTTTTTGAGTGTGGGACCAGTAGTTTGGTGGTTATAGGCCTAAACGCATTGTCCTTTGTTATAGCGCCCCCTAGTTGTTGAGGGGTCTGAATTTCTGGGTTTGAGTAGCGGTGCACATTCTGTACTTGGATACCTGATTCATTAGGTTCGTTACAAATCCGCATGGGCCGCCCAACGCGTTTTAGCGGAGAATAATAATTACCCGTAATAATAATAATAACTAGAACTGCAAGCAGTTATTAACGGGTTCCAAGCCCACGCACCGCCCCCTTTGAGCATGTTCCTGGACTTCAGCATTCAACACCCTCATCCAAGCCCACCTACGCCGCACCCCCTTTGAGCATGTTCCTGGACTTTAGCGTTCAACACCCTCATCCAATACTCTCCTTCATCATCCATTGTATGGACGAAACCCAGCTCTGAACACAGAGAAATGTCGGACTGGATCAAATACTGCGTGTGTGATGGGTTTAAGTACCTCGCTCAACGTAGGAATTTACACATGTACAGCCTCAAGCTATTTAACTAAGATGTAAACGAGGTTTAAAATGTCTACTGTTTAGTTTGATATTAATGAACAGTCATAATTTTAATTTACATGAAGTATGTTTGAACTAGAAGAATTAACAGTGGGATGTTGATAAACTGACTGTATATTTGTATTGTAGTGCTTAACCATAGATTTACTTCTGAGTCAGTTAGCTTGCAGTTAGTTGACCTCCACGCAGATTTGGCTCTGAAGGAACAGTCTGTTAAGAGTGATCCTATATATATATATATAAAAATCACATAGTATATATATATATATATATATATATATATATATATATATATATATATATATATATAAAAATCACATAGTATATATATATATATATATATATATATATATATATATATATATATATATATATATATATATATATATAGACCAGTTAATTGTTATTGTTTTGATGCGGGTTTTTCGCGCATGCGCGCCGGATTGGTAGGCAAAAGGCGAACACAATTACGGACGCAAACAGAGAAACTGACGAGTTCTCCACGTATTTTTCTTCTTTAGATATCGTTTTAAGACTAAGTTGATGGTTGATGGTATCAGATTGCCAGATCCACACAGCAAAAGCCTGAAGGGACGGAGCCAGTCTGTGAAATGCTGGCCAAGAGTCCGTACTGCGTCATACAGCTGCCTTATACTTCGGTAAAGTTAGAAAGATATTCACAGATTCGGCTTTTCCGGATCAATAACTCATCGGCGGATGATTTATTCTACAAAACAGACACCTCTCTGTAACCACAGCAAGGCAGACAGTGAGCTGCAACCATAGTTTCCTCAAAACGAGTCTCCCACCACGCAGGGAGAATTACATTGGACCCAGGCCAGTACAGACAAGAGAGCATGAAAGCATGAAACCACTGGACCCGTCCGGTAGGTTAAAAAAAATTGTTCACTACGGATTATTTTGGTGTTTTTGTCTTCTTAAAATGGGTGGGGGTGTCGGCGACATTGCAGCGTAAACACAGAAGTACTAGCGCCCGTGAACGGGGGCGTAATAGAGCGGCTGCTGCTCCAGACAGCCGCTTCTGCTGGTAGAAGCGGTAGCAGAAGCGGCTGCTGTAGCAGCAGCAGAAGCGGCTTCTCCGGCCCCTGTAGCGATCGCCACCTCCCCTCCGCCGCTATTTAAGTAGAACAATGACTAGAGCAGAATTAAGTTGTATTTACCGGAGATGAAGTGTAGGCTGCAAATTCTGTCGTAGTCTGATGTCTCCCCCAGTCCATTGGGAGTGTCTGCCTGCGCTCTTTTGAAAATATCCATTTCTTTCTTCGGTAAACGACAGAAACGTACATCCAACGATTGGGAATGCCTCCCTGTGCAACCGGGAGCACAACAAGTCGTAGGCATTGTTTAGATTCCAAAAATAAACTAACTAAAAGTACGCTCGAAATCACCCGTTTTGTCATGTAGTAGACGAGAGCAGCTGTGCTTTTTGTCTACCCCGCAGGACCCGGATGTAGCGCTGACGTCACGCGTGAACTGGTCTATATGCTGGAGATAGGCACCAGCAGCCCCGCAACCCCATGAGGAATTAAGCGGGTCAAAAAATGGATGGATGGATGGACGGATAGATATATTTGTTTGTTTGTTTTATTAGGATCCCCATTAGCTTCAGCATCAGCTAAAAGCTATTCTTCCTGGGGTCCTTCAGTCTTCCACGTGACAATACAATGTATTACATCCCATTACACACTATGCATACAAGACATTTACACAAAATGTAATACATATTTACATTTAACACCTTTTATCATTAAAAAGTAACATAAATAAACATGATTAACATAAAATTTTGCTACTCCAGATAGATCTATATCAAAGAACTAGCTAACAAGAACCCTACACAATATCTCCTCAATAAAATTAACATTAACTATCCAAATTTCTTTGAAGGTAATATTTCTTATGTGCAGTTTTGAAACCATAGAGAGTGTTTTGTTGTATGATAGTCTTTGGGAGTGAATTCCATTCACACATTGCCCTGTACCTAACTGAACGTTGAATTGATTTTGTTTTAACTCTAGGTAAAATAAAACTACCTCCTACTGCATGTCTTGTTGGATAATAATGTGTATCATTACTAAAGGATAGTTTTGTATATAAAATGAAAGGCGTTTTATTTGTTATAACATTATATAGAAATACCATTACTGAATACACCAATCTGTTTTTAACTTTTAACCATAAAAGACTATCGTGCATTTTGTCCACATTTGATCTAAACCCACATGAAAGGGCAACACGTGCAGCTTTATTCTGAATTACTTGTAGTTTTTTTATATTAATTGATGAAGTATTTGACCAAACCACTGAGCAATAATCAAGATGTGAAAAAAACAAAGCATCAAGTACTTGTGTAACAACCTGCGGTGTAAAGTATTTTGAACACCTTTTAATGACCGATAAACTATTACCCATTTTAGTTAACAAGTTCTGAACATGTCTATCCCAACACAATCTATTATCAATTATCACTCCCAACAGTTTAGCCTCTTGTTTTTGATCCACAGAATTTTGCTCTATGGTGAGTTCAAGTTTCGGTTTGGAAAGTAAAGAAAAAGGAGTTCCAACCACTAAACAGGTAGTTTTAGATACATTGAGAACCAATTTGTTACTCCTTATCCAGTCCACCACTAACTGTAGCTCTCTTTGTAGTTTTGTATTTAACTCAGTAATATTAGTTTCTGCTAAATATATGGTGGAATCATCTGCAAACATTGAGATGCTTGCCTTTTCTAAAACAGATGGAAGATCATTTGTAAAGATTGTGTACAGGAGCGGCCCAAGACAACTTCCTTGAGGCACCCCGTGTCCCACAGCCCTTACATTTGAAAAACTGCCATTAAAATAAACTAGTTGTCTTCTATCCGACAAATAACTTTTCATCCAAAATAATGCAGTTTGTGAAAAGCCATAATACTCCAGTTTTTTTAACAGTAATTTGTGGTCAATGATATCAAATGCTGCAGTGAAATCAAGCATTACATCACCTATTATTTTTCTCTCCTCCATATCCTTGAACCAGTCATCAACCATCTGAGTCAGGGCAGTGGCTGTTGAGTGTTTTTCTCTATATGCATGCTGAAACGTAATCAAATCATTATTCTTAAAATAAGATTGAATCTGTTCATAAACAATTCTTTCCATTATTTTACCAAGAATTGGTAATAAACTTATTGGTCTACTGTTTGATCCAGAAAAGGGCATTTTCTTATTTGTAGGGATTGGCACTACTTTACATATTTTCCATTCTTGCAAACATATATTGTGCATGAAACACAAATTAATTATATGAGCAATAATAGGAGCAATAATAGCAACTATTGGTTTAAGCAACATATGATCAAGGTAGTCTACACCAGGTGTTTTTTTTTACAATTCATCAGAAGTAATTCCACTTTAGAAACACTTACACTCTTGAATTTAAAGCTACAGGTTTTGTCTTTCATCATCTTATTTATTAGTGTATTTGATAACTCTGTCTTGTATGGCTGTGTGGTATCTTTTAGTTTGTTTATTTTGTTCATGAAATAATCATTAAGATGATTTGCTATATCACTTGGTCTAGTAAAAAATTCACCTTCATGTTCTAAATAAGCTGGAATTGATTTACTATTTCCTCTTAATATATTATTCAGTGTATTCCATAATTGTTTACTATCATGTTTTATTGCTAGAATAAATATGTGTGTGTGTTTGTAGAGATCCATCCATGATCAAATCCTGTCCTCTGTTGGAATTTTTAAATGTATTCCATACAACGCCACATTAAAGCATTAGTGTAAATATATATATATATATATATATATATATATATATATATATATATATATATATATATATATATATACACACATGATGCATACATATATACATACAAAATTATTGAAGTGGACTTCTAAGTTTTAATTGTATACCCCTTACTTAGACTATTAATGGTAAGAGTTGTTGTAGTTGCAAAAACAAGCCACGAGATGGAGCCCTTGCTTAATTTTCTGAAAAGCTCTTTACAATAGGTTTTTGTCAAACTATCTAAATAAATATTCCTATTAAATGAACGGTTTGCTCTAAAATTCTGAAAATATTCATGAATGTCCAAGAGTGTTTTATCTAACCACACGATTTTTTTGATGGTCATTAAAAAAATGGATTCAGAGAAAAAAAAAATTAAACTTTATAATCTTGTATCATTAATTTTTTAAATCTTGTAAATTGGTCAAAATCGCCTGGATTTTTACCAAACTGGAAGACATGTTTATTCTGGCTGTGCTTTACAGATAGAGGCCATTTTTATTGGGATTGACCAATATTTGTGGAAAATACATTGATTTCTCCATTTTACAAACTTTGAAAAAAACAGAGTGTGGCACTTTCAAACACTGGAATACATGCAGTGAGAGAATTGTTGCACCTTATTCAAGGAATACATCCTGAAAATCTGAGCTTGTTACACCACACAAGTGATTTTAGGTGAATTTTTGAAGTTTTCAAGTTTTTTTCCACACTTTTGGAAATAGGCCCCGCCCACTTGTTTCAATAAATACCATATTTAATACTTTAGTTAAGGGCAATGTCTGGAAGGGAATGAAGAAGGTTTTGTAAAATTCCGATCAGCCATTCTTGCGTAGTAGATTTCTTGACATCACAGCGCCCCCTAGTGATGGAAGATCCTCAAATGCGGGTCACATGTGCAAAATCTTATTTGTACTATGGGTTATGAAGGACATGTCAAAATCTGTTATGGTTTTACAATAATCAGCAATTACATTTAGAGCTAGCTAGCTAACAATCACTTATTTTTGCGTTACTTTTCGAAAAAGTCAAAATTCAAAAATCCGCCGCGATAACTTTTTTTATTTGTCCATGACACGCTTATATATAAATTTTTGCGCGGATTGCACAAAAAATGTAGGAGGAGTTTAACAAGAAAGGTTTAACCTTTGTAGCCATGTAGCGCGAAAACTAGCTGGGAAACGAAGGGTGTGCCAATTCACTTTATTTTGCAGAATCATCCAATAAACAAAGTGCCATCAAGTTTTTGAGTGTAGGACCAGTAGTTTGGTGGTTACAGGCGTAAACGCATTGTCCTTTGTTATAGCGCCCCCTAGTTGTTGAGGGGTCTGAATTTCTGGGTTTGAGTAGCGGTGCACATTCTGTACTTGGATACCTGATCCAATTGATTCGTTACAAATCCGCATGGGCCGCCCAACGTGTTTTAGCGGAGAATAATAATTACCCGTAATAATAATAATAATAATAATAATAATAATAATAAATAATTTAAAAACACTAGAAAAACAATAGGGTTCTCTGCTCACAGAGCAGACGAACGGCATAGCCGTTCGCCTGCGCTGCGGGCTTGGAACCCTAATAATTTAAAAACACTAGAAAAACAATAGGGTTCTCTGCTCACAGAGCAGACGAACGGCATAGCCGTTCGCCTGCGCTGCGGGCTTGGAACCCTAACTAGAACTGCAAGCAGTTATTAACGGGTTCCAAGCCCACCCACGCCCCGCCCCCTTGAGCATGTTCCTGGACTTCAGTTCAGCGTTCAACACCATTATCTTACAGCATCTGATGGAAAAACTGAAATATCAGGGCTTCAGCACACCCCTTCGCAACTGCCTGCTAGACTTCCTCACCTCCTGACCTCATTTGGTCCGGGTCGGACAGAACACCTCTGATGTCATCACCCTCAGCACGGGCTCCCCTCAAGGCTGTGTCTTGAGCCCCCTGCTGTTCACCCTTATGACACACGACTGCGTCCCCAGACAACAGCCTGATCCTGAACGTGGAAAAGACGAAGGAGATCATGTTCGACTTCAGGATGAACCGGCCTTGCCACGCTCCACTGCTCATCAACAGCTCAGCTGTGGAGGTGGTCACCAGCACCAAATTCCTCAGGGTGCACATCACAGACAACCTCAGCTGGTCTGTGAACATCATGTCACTGGTCTAGAGGGCACAGAAGCACTTGTACTTCCTGCGGAGGATGAGGAGAGGCCACCTGTCCCCACCCATTCTCATGACCTTCTACAGACGCACCATAGAGAGCATTTTGACAAGCTGTCCCTCTGTGTGGTGTGGAGGCTGCAGCGCCTCCGACTGGAGGAACGTGAGGAGAGTGGTGAGGACAGCAGAAGGGATCATCGGGGCTCCTCTTCCCTCCATTAAGGACATTTTATCCCAGCGCTGCATGTCCTGAGCCCATAACATCATCAGAGACCCCTCACACCCCCACCATGGACTGTTCTCCCTGCTGCCCACTGGGAAAAGGTTCCACAGCATTCGCTGCAGGTCCACCAGGTTCTGAAACAGCTTTTTCCCCGTTGCCATCAGACTGTTGAACTCTAAACAGCAACAGTAAAAGTGCATATGTATACATATATACCATGGGTTAAAGCAAAAATAATCAGTTTGACTGAAAAATGTTCAAGTCAGCCCATATATTCCCAGGGCGTGGACATCATGCCACATCCGTTACCTCACTTGCTTATTGTGCAAAGTCAACATTAACCAAATCTGGTAGGTCTACAATATCCTTTGACCATTCCTGTATCTCTCCCACCTTTCAGCTTGAGGCTGCAGCACCTCTGACTGGAGGCATGTGAGGAGAGTTGTGAGGACAGCAAGAGATCATCGGGGCTCCTCTTCCCTCCATTAAGGACATTTCATCCTAGCGCTGCGTGTCCCGAGCCCATAACATCATCAGAGACTGACACACACACACACACACACACACACACACACACACACACACACACACACACACACACACACACACACACCTCAATCCGATGATTGGCATTTTATTTTTTTGGGTTTACCTGTTACCCGTGTGACAAAGCCTTTGGTAAATACATTTTGTAAGGAAATGTTATTGTGCACAGAATATCAATGGAGGACAAATTTGTGTATTTGTTTCACCACAATTTTATTGAAAACAAAAAATGTAAAGAAGCATCAACTGGACGGAGATGTAATTCAGAAATTCATTTTCCTGTCTATCTTTGAATCTCAAGACAACTAAATTATATACATACTTATACACTCACACACAGATACACACTTAGTCCTCACAGATAACTTTGTGTCTTATAAATATTTAATAAGTGCTTTAACTTCCTGAGACCCAAGCTTTTATTTGGAGTTTGTTTTTTTAATTTCCAAGTTCCATGCGGATTAGTAGGACCTAATAAGTGTAATAACTAAACCCTGTCATGATAAAACAAATAGTTTTTGAAAAAAATTATGTCATCATATGAGGGCAATTACATAATCTTTGCATTTGATTGTTTTATTTGCAATTTGGGATTACAAGACCCCAATTACTATATACAAAAAATGTCAGCTTTCTACATTGAGTAATTCTCTAAAAAAGCTATGTGCCCATATGAGGACACTGGGTCTATATTCCCAAATGACACAATAAAGACACGGTTGGGTGAAACATATAAAATCAGTTGGGGCATACAACAAAAAACTAATAAGAAGGGAGTATTTCAGGCAACTAGGATGGCTACCCAACTGTATAGCAAAGTAATGAAAAACCTCTGCAAAAAAGCAATCTGCATATCTAAAACACCCCTACTGGTCATCACTGAAACTTTCAGAGATGCAAACAGGTGTGTACCTCAGACCCTGAACATGGTTCTGCAACAAGCAATCTGTCCTTCCTGAACTGGCCTTCGTGAAATGCTGCAAAGCAGTTGTGTTCACTCTGCAAGCACAGGAACAAATAGTATTTTTGGAATACAGTAACAAATCTCGTTCAACTTTCTCTTCATTAGACAGTAAACGAAAAGAGTGTGCTTAAAAACACATCTTACTCTGATCTGATCTTGGATATGGGCCATCGGTAACTTTCTGTGGACCATTTTCAACCATGTACTGCCTAAATGTGTCCACTGTTTTGTGCGGTAAAGGCCATTCAGATGGATCTTCTGAATAAAGCCTTGTCTCAGCACTCTCCTCTGCAGCTCTCCCTCTTCACCATCTAACAGTGGGAATGTAGCAACCAAATGGGGGTTTACAGCTAGCTTCTAGCTTAATGCAAAACCAATGTTGCTGCGCTGACATAGTGGAAAATATAAGGTAGCATGTACAATAAATGACCAGAATCCAGAAAACATAACTTATGCAGTAACTCATGCATAAATAATACGCAATAAAGATGTTGTTTTACCATTAGCTGTTCATGTTAGCTGTGCTGTCAGACATGTAGGCTGCTTTACATTTGTTGGGTGACATGGAAGCTGTAATTACAGGGTCACTTCTCTCTCTCTAAAGGTCTGTGCTAAGGCTATCCATATTTCTACTTTTTAAAATCCAAAATGTGAATGTAATTTCAACAGCAGCAAAACCTTACTGCATAATAGTTGTCTTATCTGATGCCATCACTAGGCTGATTTAGAAAGGCTGCATTAAGTTGCATTGGTTATAATGATAATGTTAATGTTTGTCAATTTGCAACTGTTTATTATGTGTTAACATTGTTAATAATATACCATCTAATTATTATTATGGTAGGCTTACAGTGGCTGATATACTTTAAAATAAACCTTTATTATTTAAAGACCATACATGATGATGTCTGACACTTATTTATTTATTTTAATCCGGGGGGGGGGGGGGGCGCCAAAACTGATGCTGCATACCCCTCTTATACTGGGTAGTTGCGCCCCTGCCTGTACCCATTAGCACATATTGTGTTAAAGCATGAGGATTATCTATCATAAAATCTTACTTATTGAAGGTAATTCCCCAGGATCTGGTTCCTGGTGTCCTTTTATATGCGCACCCATAAGCGGAGTAAAAGTCTGGCTCCTTGGGACGTAGCTCTGGAAGTTTGCTTACTTTCAATACAAAACCGAAATTATTTATTAAGTTAGACAATCATTTAATTAAATCAATTGGTCCCATGTAGCCCCTAAAGGGGTGACATTTTCAGTAAGTTGATTTAGCTGGAAATCGGGTTAGAATTCACCGGATTTAGAGTGTCTGAAACATAAAGTACATTTTCCTGAATTGACTTGTATTCTCTCTGAGCGCAGCTTTTTCTGACCTAAGATGGCCGCTGTGACATCACTTCCTGTGATGTGCCCAAATATGGGCAAAATGGCCGCCCTGTTCACAGCTGTGGAGTCAGAGCTCTGGATGAGAGCTGTGAACTGATCACAAACTTCATAAATTCGTTAATAATCAACGGTTTGCTCTAAAATTCTGAAAATATTCATGGATCTCAAGGAGTGCTTTATCTAACCACAGGATTTTTTTTATGGTCATTAAAAAAATGGATTCAGAGAAATAAAATATTAAACTTTATAGTCTTGTACCATTTATTTTCAAAGTCTTGTAAATTGGTCAAACTCGCCTGGATTTTTACCAAACTGAAATCCATGTTTATTCTGCATGTGCTTTACAAATAGAGGCCATATTTTGGGGGGTTGAACAATATTTGTGGAAAATACATTGATTTCTCCATTTTACAAACTTTTAAAAATTCAGAGTGTAGCACTTCAAAAAAAACCAATACATGCAGTGAGAGAATTGTTACACCTTATTCACGGAATACATCCTGAAAATCTGGGATCAAAAAATTGATTTTAAAGCATTTTTTATTCTTTACTTTATTGCTTTTATTATTCTCCAGGTTTTTTAACACTTTTGGAAATAGGCCCCGCCCACTTGTTTTAATCATTACCATATTTAATACCTGAGTTCAGGGGTATGACTGGAAGGGGATGAAGAAGGTTTTGTAAAAATCCGATCAGCCATTCTTGCGTAGTAGATTTCTTGACATTACAGCGCCCCCTAGTGATGGACGATCCTCAAACGCGGGTCACATGTGCAAAATCTTATTTGGACTATGGGTTATGAAGGACATGTCAAAATCTGTTATGGTTTTAGAATAATCAGCAATTACATTTAGAGCTAGCTAGCTAACAATCACTTATTTTAGCGTTACTTTTCGAAAAAGTCAAAATTCATAAATCCGGCACGTTCACTTTTTTTATTTGTCCATTACGCGGTTATATATGGAGTTTTGCGCGGATTGCATAAAAAATGTAGGAGGAGTTTAACAAGAAAGGTTTAACCTTTGTAGCCATGTAGCGCGAAAACTAGCTGGGAAACGAAGGGTGTGCCAATTCCCTTTATTTTGCAGAATCATCCAATAAACAAAGTGATGTGAAGGTTTTGAGTGTGGGACCAGTAGTTTGGTGGTTATAGGCCAAAACGCATTGTCCTTTGTTATAGCGCCCCCTAGTTGTTGAGGGGTCTGAATTTCTGGGTTTGAGTAGCGGTGCACATTCTGTACTTGGATACCTGATTCAATAGGTTCGTTACAAATCCGCATGGGCCGCCCAACGCGTTTTAGCGGAGAATAATAATTACCCGTAATAATAATAATAATAGACGAAAAACAATAGGGTTCTCTGCTCACAGAGCAGACGAACGGCATAGCCGTTCGCCTGCGCTGCGGGCTTGGAACCCTAATAAATAATTTAAAAACACACGAAAAACAATAGGGTTCTCTGCTCACAGAGCAGACGAACGGCATAGCCGTTCGCCTGCGCTGCGGGCTTGGAACCCTAATAAATAATTTAAAAACACACGAAAAACAATAGTGTTCTCTGCTCACAGAGCAGACGAACGGCATAGCCGTTCGCCTGCGCTGCGGGCTTGGAACCCTAATAATAAATAATTTAAAAACAGACGAAAAACAATAGGGTTCTCTGCTCACAGAGCAGACGAACGGCATAGCCGTTCGCCTGCGCTGCGGGCTTGGAACCCTAATAATTTAAAAACACACGAAAAACAATAGGGTTCTTGGAACCCTAATAATTTAAAAACACACGAAAAACAATAGGGTTCTCTGCTCACAGAGCAGACGAACGGCATAGCCGTTCGCCTGCGCTGCGGGCTTGGAACCCTAATAAATAATTTAAAAACAGACGAAAAACAATAGGGTTCTCTGCTCACAGAGCAGACGAACGGCATAGCCGTTCGCCTGCGCTGCGGGCTTGGAACCCTAATGATACCTAGTGGTTAAAAGAGGAACAACACATACAGAATGCCTTTCACGGAGAACAGCCATTTACTCAACTGTCTTGTGGCTGTGAAAGTTAACTGAATTTTTATTTCCACGGGATAGGTGTATAATGTTGTATTCTGTTCCATTTGTGGTCCGTTTCTCTTACTGGCTTCCATGTTTCCAGGCTGCTGCTCTTTTGCCAAGATAAAACACCAAATGCCGCTCTCTGTTTTAGGAACCCTCATGATTGGCTCAAGAACCAGGAAGAGCAACACTCTAAACCGAAGTAGTTCCGGACCGTACCTCTAGGTTTGAAAGGAGAAAAACTTGACTAAGACATTGTTGATGGAGAGGACCGATTGTTTATAGGGAAACCTTTTTTTTTTTTTTTTTTTGAATTGAGAAAGCTTCCAGGAGAGGAAGCGAAACGTCTTCTACTACGGATAACAAGTCCAGTTGCCTTGTTTTTTACTTTTTTTGGAATGACCATGACCTGGATGACTGAGAATCTTCACCAGTTTATAGGGAATGTTACTTCCATTCCAGGTAACAAATGAGAAATAGGTAGATTTTTGATAGATTTTTATAAAACCAAGAAAATGATGGACAACCCTGACCATCCTATTCATGAAACTGTCTTGGGAAAGCAGAGTGTCTTCAGTAAGAGGCTTTTTCAATTTTGCTGCAATACAGACCGCTACAAGAGACCTTTGCCGCCAACAAAGGACCAAGGACTTTGTTAAGGGGTATTTGGATCACTGCAAGACTGGGAAAACTTTGGAAAAGAAGAATCTGTTTAATTTCTGAGTTTTGTGTATAAAATAGGTTCTTTTCTTTCCGTACTCTTTGTTTGCTGACAATTCTGCTTTTATTGTAAACATCTGAGCTTTGATTCTTCCTTTTGATATTTTGATAATAAAAGATAAAAAAAAATGGGAGGAATGGCCTACCTAAACTGAACTCGAGTGATGTTCTGTTGTTGGACTTCTGTGCTCGTCATGGATTGTCCATAACGAACACCATGTTCAAGCATAAGGGTGTCCATATGTGCTCTTGGTAAAAGGACACCCTAGGCCGTAGTTCAATTTTTGACTTTGTTGTTCCATCTAACCTGCGGCCACATGTCTTGGACACTCGGATGAAGGGAGGGGCAGAGCTCTACACCGACCACTACCTGGTGGTGAGCTGGCTCCGATGGTGGGGGAAGAAGCTGGTCAGACCTGGTAGGCCCAAACGTACTGTGAGGGTTTGCTGGGAACGTCTTGCAGAGTCCCCCGTGAGACAGAGCTTTAACTCCCACATACAGGAGAGCTTTGAACACGTTCCGAGGGAAATGGGGGACATTGAGTCTGAGTGGACCATGTTCCGTGCCTCAATTGTTGAGGTGGCTAGTCGGAGCTGTGGCCGCAAGGTTGTCGGTGCATGTCGCGGCGGCAACCCTCGAACACGCTGGTGGACACCAGCGGTGAGGGAAGCTGCCAAGCTGAAGAAGTAGTCCTATCGGGCTTTATTGGCCTGTGGGACTTTGGAAGCAGCTGATATGTACCAGCAGTCATAGCGGCAAGCAGCTCGGCTCTGTAGCTGAGGCAATAACTCGGACGTGGGAAGAGTTTAGAAAGGCCATGGAGAAAGACTTCCGTACGGCTTCGAGGCGATTCTGGTCCACTATCCGGCATCTCAAGAGGGGGAAGCAGTGCAGTACCAACACTGTTTAGAGTGGGGGTGGTGCGCTGCTGACCTCAATTCAGGACGTTGTGTGTCAGTGGGTGGAATACTTCGAAGACCTCCTTAATCCCATCAACACGTCTTCCATTGAGGAAGCAGAGCCTGGGGACTCGGGTTCTCCCATCACTGGTGCTGAGGTCACTGAGGTGGTTAAAAAGCTCCTTGGTGGCAAGGCCCCTGGGGTGGATGAGATTCGCCCTGAGTACCTAAAGGCTCTGGATTTCGTGGGGCTGTGTTGGTTAACGCGACTCTGCAACATTGTGTGGTCATTTGGGACAGTTCCCCTAGATTGGCAGACTGGAGTGGTGGTCCCCCTATTTACAAAGGGGGAGCGGAGGGTGTGTTCCAACTACAGAGGAATCACACTCTTAAGCCTCCCTGGTAAGGTCTATTCAGGGGTTCTGGAAAGGAGGGTCCGTCGGATTGTCGAATCTCGGATTCAGGAAGAGCAGTGTAGTTTTCGTCCAGGCCGTGGAACACTGGATCAGCTCTACATTCTCAGCAGGATTCTGGAGGGTGCATGGGAGTTTGCCTAACCAATCTACATGTGTTTTGTGGATCTGGAGAAGGCATTCGACCGTGTCCCTCGGGGGGTCATGTGGGGGGTACTCCGGGAGTATGGAATACCGGGCCATTTAATAAGGGCTATTAGGTTTCTGTATGACTGCTGTCAGAGCTTGGGCTGCATTGCTGGCAGTAAGTCGGACTTATTTCCAGTGAGATTTGGACTCCGTCAAGGTTGCCCTTTGTCAGCGATTCTGTTCATAACTTTTATGAACAGAATTTCTAGGCGCAACCAAGGTTTTGAGAGGATCCGTTTTGGTGGCCTTAGGATTGCGTCTCTGCTATTCACGGATGACGTGGTCCTATTGGCTTCATCAGGGCATGATCTACAGCTCTCACTGGAGCAGTTCGCAGCAGAGTGTGAAGCGGCCAGCATGAGGATCAGTGCCTCCAAATCCGAGACCATGGTCTTGAGCTGGAAAAGGGTAGAGTGCCTTCTCCAAGTTGGGAAGGATGTACTGCCCCTAGTGGAGGAGTTTAAGTATCTTGGGGTCTTGTTCACGAATGAGGGTCAGATGGAGCGGGAGATTGACAGGCGGATTGGTGCTGCGTCTGCTGTGAAGCGGGCACTGTACCGACCCGTTGTGGTAAAGAGAGAGCTGAGCCAAAAGGCAAAGCTCTCGATTTACCGGTCGATCTACATTCCTACCCTCATCTATGGTCATGAGCTTTGGGTCATGACCGAAAGAAAGCTGGCCCAAGTGGCTGGGGAGAGGGACGTCTGGGCCTCCCTACTGAGGCTGCTACCCCTGCGACCTGACCTCGGATAAATGGAAGAGGATGGATGGATGAAATACAATATTTACTTTCATTGGAGAAGATAACTTTTGGACCACTCAGCAGTAGTACAGTCTTGTATACATCTGTGCACAGTGGTTGTTGAAGCACTGACTGCAGCTGCAGTCCATTCTTTGTGAATCTCCCCCACATTTTTTAATAGGTTTTGGTCAACAATACGCCAGAGTGCTGTCATCCCTATTACTTGTACACTTTTTTTCTACCACATCTTTTCCTTCCCTTCACCTCTCTATTAATATGCTTGAACCCAGAGCTCTGCGAACAGCTAGACTCTTTAGCAATGACCTTTTGTGTCTTGCACTTCTTGAGCAAGGTGCCAATGGTCATCTTTTAGAGAACTTTCAAGTCAGCCGTCTTCCCCATGATTGTTTAGCCTACAGAACTAGACAGAGACCATTTAAAGGTCTTTGCGGGCGTTTTGCGTTAATTAGCTGAATAGAGAGCGGAAACAGGTGTCTTCAATATTTAACCTTTTTACAATATTCACATTTTCTAAGATACTGAATATCGAGTTTTTATTACCATTCATTAAAGATCTGTTGATTAGAAAATAAAAACGTTATTCATATACCAAATTTTATTTCACAAATACTTTAGAAGCCAATGTTTTCATCAGCTCTTACCAAATAAAACCAAATCAAAATAAAATATAAATAAAGATACAGCTTCATTCTAAAGCTAACTTACATTTTAACGTGACAAGCTTGCAGCAAAAGCTTTGAGGCCACATCAGATTGGTACAATTTCAAACATTATGAAGTAGGTTTGAACGTTTTTATATCCAATTATAACAGTTCAACCCCAAACATTTAGCACTGCTATCTCTGTAAAAAAATAACTGGCCAGCAATATAATCACAACAAGGCAACAGCTAGTATGTTTTTGAATCAAACAATTCATTAGCCTACCTTCTATAAGATTGCCGCTGCATGACTGAAGGACTTGCCCTGGACCCGCAGCACAAGAGCACTCTGGCCGTCTCAGTAATACCGGCTCATGTAGTCAGGATCAGGTGTAGTCCAGGGTATACGCGGGTGTACGGCGTATACCCACTTATTTTTCAGTCAGCATTGCGTATACCCACTTCTAAATTCTCCCTGATGCGCACCATTCAGCAGTATCTGCAAGCCAAATAGTGACAGGTCGGTCGTGAATGAAACGCCTCCTAGAGCCGGGTGAACGACAGGGGTTGGCTCCTCACTGAGGGCCTTTTTTGTTTTTTGTATCTGAAAGCTGCACAGAGCTACTTCTGTCAGCGAGCAGATAGTGAAGAGCAACTTCTCTACCCTGACACGGAGCAGAGCGCCTATGGAGCAATATTTGTGCCTTTTGTTTGAGCTCGCAGGAACCAATCCGAGCACGCAGTGAGACAGGTTTTCAGCGTTTAAACATCACACACGCACGCTCAAAACCTGTTTGGCGCACGCTAAAATCTGATAAACTCAACCCACTATCCTCACACTCGGTTCCGTGTCTGCTTGCGCGCTCTACCAGATCCCTCTATGCTCAACACCAGCTGTGCACTCGCTCAGCTCTGTCTGTGCGCCCGTGACTTCAAAAACTGTCCCCCTCACCAGCCAATCACAGACAGATTTCTTTCTATCCAATCAGAGTATGGCTTGCAAATACTGCATTCAGATAGATTAAATCAAAATGCTGCAGCTTTTGGCAGAAATTACTAAAAATAATGGTGGGATTGAAGAAAAAAACAACAACCAATAACCAGTTTAATATTTTAGCCTAAAATATTTAGTCTACAATAATTCCTTGAGTTACTAAGTGAGGTGTGAAAAATGTTTTTGTCTCTTTTCTTTCCAGCTTCTGGGAGGTGATGCAAAAGTTTCTTGTGATCATAATCATCATCATTGTCATCATTATTTAAAGGAAAAGTCCGGTCAAAATCAGAATTCAAACTGCTGAAAGTACTTTAAATATAAAACTACTACATACTGTTCAAAAAATTATACGTTTTTTTAATTAAGAATAATTTTCATTTAATCATGTTTATGTGGAGGAACCCATCTTGGTCAAGAATAGTACTGTCACCTCCCATTTTGTGACGTCACTCAGCGGACCCGCTGTTGAGCAAGTTTCAACGCTCTGTTGTTTTTCACGACGCACTATTTTTCAAGATGGCGACGACTGGAGCTCTGTACGAAGCAGAGAGTGATGAAGTACTTAGTGACAGTGATGAGAGTTCCGTGGACCTATCATCATCTGATAGCGATATGGATTTTTTTAGAAGAGTTTCTTGACCGAAACCGGACTTTTGACGGAATCCAGCCGTACCAGTTTGAGCCAAGGAGACCACAACGGGATGATGTGAGTTGAATCTGTCTGCTGTGGCACCACAGCCGTCTCCTTATTTTTGTGTTATTCTTCTCAGTTTGTTCTTCCTGTCGATGTAATATCTCAGCGTCAATATAAATTAAAATTAGTTGCAGTTTTTTGGCCTTGTTTGAGAAAGTGAAGTGGATTGTATCGGTTCTAAACTACGTGACGCTGCCGCATTACAGCCGACAACGGAAATATCCCTCCGCATCATAACGTAACGTAGCTCATAGTGCCATGGAGTGCATAAAGTCATATAGTGCAGCGCTGCCTGTATTTTCGGCAGTTTACGGTTGTAATAAATTATGATTACTGCTAACGGTGCAGATCACCATTTTGAGCAGAGATTGGTTCTAAAGATGAGCTTTTACTCCATGATAACATTTGATCAGTGATTTAGCCATTATTGGCCAGAATTTAACATTTTATGGCACCAGGATGTTTTCATTCAAATTCTTAAGCACTTGAAATAAGAAAAAAGAGAGAACTTTTGTACACACATTTTAATAATGCCATTAATGGCAAAATCACATATTAAAATGCCCTATTTGGCTTTTACCCTTTCAGAAATAAAAAGAAAAAAGTGATTAATTTAGGATTAATCTAGAGTTAACCTTTGGAATTATGCAATTAATTGCGATAAAAAAATTTCGTTTTACAGCACTACCGTAATTATAATACTTTATAACAGACTACATAGATCTTATTACCCTAACAATGATAATTAAATTGTTGGCCCTACACATTTAATCCTACAACCTAATTAAATTTTTATTTTTATAACTCTTGTTTCCATTTAGCTGTTACAAGACGGTCCAACTTATTTATTTTATTTCTGTTTTTTCAGGCCGAGCCTCACCCTTCTGATGAATCTGATAAAGACAAGAGCAATATGTCAACCGAGGAGCCACCAACCGAACAAAACCGGCTTTTGGACTTGTTTTGGTGTTTGTGTGGAAGCTGCAACTTGATGACGACTGTAGATGAATCATGCTGCTGTCGTGAAATAGACCGGATTCTGGAAAAAACTGATAACTACTCGCACCAGGCTTGCATCATGATGATGGAGGAAGTGCAAACAATTTGTCTGAATGATGCTGTGTTACGGCTTGCTTTACTAACTATGTGTAATTTCTATAACAGTGAAATGCCACCAAATCCAGCACCAAACAGACTTATGCGGCTGGCAGCGTATAGACAATTCACTCTATGGCTGTACGACAAGCTTGGCAAGAAAAATAGACGGGTCATACCATCGTGTGTAGTTCTTGCCATTAGGAATAAATATCCTAGTGATGATGGAGTTTATCTCGGGTTTAAAGAAGCTGACAATGATAGCTAGTTGTTTTTTGTATGTTGAACTAATAAAAAATACATGTGAAATGTATATAAAGTGTAAGTTTTTAATCCTAGCATGGTGAACAATTTTCAAATGGTAACCCTAAAGTCAAAAGTGTCCAATGTCATATTTTGAATTGGCCCTTAAGTCTATATTCAGTTTAAATTTTCACCCAAGCATGTATTATTTACCACGCTGATACAAATTTTAACTATAACTAGAAAACTGCCTGGAAGGCACTGACTGCTCTGTATTATTTATGTAACCACAAATTACATACCTTACTATGTACTTAGCTTACAAAACAAACAGAAATGTACAATACAATGGAAAAAAACTAGGAATATCTTCAGAAATTTATTCTCCACTTATCAATTTTTTTTGACCAGATGGATCTATAAATCAACACAAAAATAAGGCCTATAAAAAGTTTTGGCCGTTTTTACTTATCTGAACAATGTATCTGAACCTTTTTATTTAGTCAGATCTACTTAGTTTTTTTTTCATTCCCTTTTAATGATTGACTGTCAAACAAAGGACAAATACTCAAATGTATAGGTACATTTCTAAGACAAAAAAGCAACAGGAAGAAAAGGTCATCAATGCAAAATATGATTTATTTTGTTCATATGCATTCACTGTCTTAATGGTCCTTGATAAATCTAGTGTGCTGGCTCTTCAAGAGTTCATTTGTTGGGGGCCTTGCAACTGGTGCTATGTTGGCAGGCAAATCAGGACAGTCTATACTAACTAGGTCATGCTCCTCTGACTCAGCTAAGGATTTCATCATCCTGTGAGCATGGTCCAGAGTTTTGGCCTCGAGGATTGGTTGCACATGCCACCTTTTGTCCTGTTTCCGACAGATGGACTTAAACCTTAATTTTCCAGTTTTTTTGTGCACTGCCTGTGCACGACCAACATTTTCATTGAAGTCCATCGCTGCCAACTGTGTTGAATCACAGAAACTCCGTCTTTTTGTTTCTGGTCTTCTTTGGGTGGACACTGGGCTGCTCCTTTCTTGAACAGTAACACTTTTCCTGTCGCTGTCCAGTAGCACCTGTCCAGTAGCACCTGTACTTCCAAGAACTTCAGAAACCTTAAACAAATAGACACATGTACGTATTAAAATCATGTGACTTGAAGTAGGCATTAACAAAAAAGAAGACAGTGTGATTGCCTAGAATAGCTTGAATAATAAAACTAAATCATCACCATTTCCTGTTGTTGGCGTAAGAGGCTCCGATTCGTTGACAACGTTCTTTTTCTTTTTTCTTTTCTATAACAAAATACTGTGGGGACGGCAGTGGGTGTGAGTCTCCTTCGTAGAATTGACTGTTGGTTTTCCTCTCCATGGACTTCAGCTACAACATGAAATTAAAAAAAGTTAGGTGTACTGCTCATATTCATGTACAAAATCAATTCACACACATTTGATTAAAATAATACTACAATTGCTTCTAAGCAGGGGCGCAACTACCCAGTGTAAGAGGGGTATGCAGCATAAGTTTTGGCGCCCCCCACCTGGATTAAAATAAATAAATAAGTGCCAGACATCATCATGTATGGTCTTTAAATAATAAAGGTTTATTTTAAAGTATATCAGCCACTGTAGGCCTGCCATAATAATAATTAGATGGTATATTATTAACAATGTTAACACATAATAAACAGTTGCAAATTGACAAACATTAACATTATCATTATAACCAATGCAACTTAATGTAGCCTTTCTAAATCAGCCTAGTGATGGCATCAGATAAGACAACTATTATGCAGTAAGGTTTTGCTGCTGTTGAAATTACATTCACATTTTGGATTTTAAAAAGTAGAAATATGGATAGCCTTAGCACAGACCTTTAGAGAGAGAGATGTGACCCTGTAATTACAGCTTCCATGTCACCCAACAAATGTAAAGCAGCCTACATGTCTGACAGCACAGCTAACATGAACAGCTAATGGTAAAACAACATCTTTATTGCATATTATTTATGCATGAGTTACTGCATAAGTTATGTTTTCTGGATTCTGGTCATTTATTGTACATGCTACCTTATATTTTCCACTATGTCAGCGCAGCAACATTGGTTTTGCATTCCGTGTTGACGGTCGGGGGAAAAAAAAAAAAAAAAAAACATCGGGAGGGAGTAGTGGGGGGAAACCACAACAAAGTTGTTACCGCGCTTTAAAAAAAAGCACCGTAATGGTCAAACAAAGGCTATGCATTAATAACGCGTTAAAAGTGACAGCCCTAGTTCTAACATATATTGTTTTAGGCTAAAGAATAAAATACACCGACCAGCTCTGCCCAGACGATGGGCCCATCACATCTGGTATCCCTCCGCCCCTCTGGTCGGTAACCATCCCCGCAAATTCTAGATTAAAAATTAAAAATTTAAAAATAACTTACCGAAAATCCTCGCTCTAATATCATGTTCAAAACATTCTTCCTCGAAATGGTTGCTGCAAATGATGTGTTTTTTCTCTGGCCAGAAGTTAGATGGCAAATCCGCTCTCTTTAAGTTGGCAATCCAGCGACGAGCCCGTGGTGGCTCATGAATCGGGAAGTTGAAATAAACTATGTTTTTTCCACTTTTACCGGTAGTGTTGGAACATCCGATGGCCATGCACGTGGGCATTGTTGCTTTAGCAATAGCTCTTGGGAATGTCAGCGGTGAAGTCCTCTCAAAATCCGAAAAAATATTGATGATCGCAGCTGTGTAGAACGGCTCCTATTGACTTTGCATGGAAAGAGCGGAGAAATGCTGTCGCCGCTTCCGCTCTTCCACGTCACAGGATGTGATGTCAAACGCCCCTTACTGCCCAAATATGGGCAGTAATGTCAGCCCCCATACACAGTGATTCAGACGACAATTTATGTTTTTATTTTCTTATTGATTACAGATAAGTTCATTAAATAACCACAAACGTATTAGTTTTAGTTATAGCTAATGATACCCTGATTTTTCCTTGTTGACCGGACTTCCCCTTTAAAGAGCACTTTAACACGAGGTAAAACAAAATAACATCTAATAAAATGACTTGGGTAAAGACTCAACAATTTAAAACAACAATAACAATAATAATAATAATAATAATAATAATAATAGTAATAATAAAAACATCAGAAATACGAGTACCAAGAAAAAGCTAAGCTTCTTTTATGTTTTTCCATTAAAAGGTGTGCAGTAGCGTTTGAACCAGCTACAGTTTGAGTGAGGACTGACCGATTCAGAGATAAAGAGAATTACACTAGTCCAGCCATGATGAAATGAAGGGTTGGAGTAGGGTTTCCATATTTTTGCCTTGAAAGAATAGGTTGTGCCTTTCCTTTGTTCCTTAAATGATAGAAATGACTTAACTGAGGTCCTTTTTTGACTGTCAAGTTTAAAATCACCGTCCATTATAAAATCGAGGTTCATAAATTGGGGCTAAACATTCATTGTCAGGGGGTCTAAATCAACAGGATCAACCCTTCTTTGGGTGTTTCAACTGGTATATTTGACAATTCAGGATTTGCAATTACAAAGTGATTTGAGTTTTGATGGTCCCCTCATCATTACCTTTATCTCTGTCTATAATTTCTCTTTCTCATTCAATTCAGGACTTATCATCTAGGTCTATATTGAAAAATCTACAGTAAAGTAATGAAATGTTGATTCTGGATGTAGTGTAGGAATTCCTTCAATATAAACAGAAGAAAATTGTACATTACCTGCCAGAAGCTGAAAAAAATCTTTAAAAAAGAGAAAACAGTATTTTCACATCTCAAGGAAATAATTTAATCTAAATATTTTAGCCTAAATATTTTAGGCTAAAGTGAGTAAACACTACTGATGGATTTTTGGGTAAACTAAATAGAGCAGTGTTACATGTCATTGTTTCTAAAACGGCATTTTTCTGAGCTGCGTCTAAAATGGCATAAA